>VZTA01004814.1:22500-69240 GCA_013398855.1 Mohoua ochrocephala
TATAAAATTCATTTCCTTGTTCAGAAACAGTCTTGATCAATTGAAGTCAAGACCCTTTCTACTGAATTAATGGTGCTCTAAGTATTTTATTTTTTTTCTGCTAGCAAATTATCATTAGTGGAATAACCAGGACACTATGCACGACTTTTGTAAACCTGATAGCTACCAGCAAGTCCTGAATTAAGTTCTTACCTTCTTAAGAAGCTTAAGAATACTTCTTTTTATTGTGTGAATTTAAAAAGAACAAACCCTGAGCTTTTTTAGAAGCTCCAGTTTAAATTACAGGGCTTTGCACTCTCATAAATGAGAATAAGAAACTCCTCTTCTCTTGAAATAAATACAGCACCCGAGGCTTGACTGATAACCGTGCTGTTACTATTTGAGATTCATTAGTCAGAGTTTGAGAGTCTAGACCCACAATAACCCTTCGTGACAGTACAGAGGACTATGGAAATGAGGGAGCTTCATGAGAGTTCAGATGTTCTCCAAAGGTTTGTATTGCTCTGTAAAACAAGATGTCTCCTACCTCCATTCTCTGCTCTTAAAAGGTCGCCTCTAGCCTCCCCATTTTATTGTTCCCTTCAAGGGACAATCTTCCACAATTCAGAAAGACAGTTCAGAAAGCTGCCCTGTGTGAACCACCTGTGGTTTAGTGATCTGATTAATTAGTTCATGGTTGAAGATAAAAGTGAGTTCCCCAAGTCATTTGAGTGCTTTTGAAAGTATCACCTCAGATCCTAAGTGTGTGCCATCATTTCATGTGGTGCATGGGAAGGTACTGAAATACTGTTTCTGCCACTTTGCTCCATTTTTTTTTATAAAAATGTGAGTGGACAGAAGCTGTGCTGATGGAGATCCTTTCCAGTCTCTGCTGGCAGCCCTCAGGAGAACAGGGTGGCCCATGTTTTTTTCACTCAGCTGATGAGGCTGACCTTACACTTCATTAATGGCTCAGCCATGAGTGGGTAATGAAAATGCTCCTCAAGTATACCCATGATTGCAGTTTTAAAATCCTTGTCTACCAGAATTCTATATTGGTTTCAGAATCACTCAGTATTGTGATTTAAATGTTATAATTGCCCATTTGTTGTCCTGAACACAGCTAGCTCAGAACTTCATTAATGCCATTTTAAAGCACTGTGATTCTGCTGATGTTGCTGGCTCAAAATCCCGCCAGAGGCTCTTAAAAAACAGCCCTTCCAACAGCAAGTGATTGATGACAGGATAGGAGGAAATGAGTAAGAAGCCAAGAGAGGAGGGAGAAGGGCTGAGAACATGATGAAAAGTTAGAAAAGCAGTGTCCCTGTGCCCAGGTCAGGCTGTGCCGACACCAAATTCAGCACATGGGTGAAGAACAGGGTCTCCTGTGCAGTCACACAGCAGTTTTGCACTATGGCTACACGGGGTAAATTCTTCTCCATAGATAACGGGCAATTTTAGTTATTATTTCTCATCTATTATCCTTACATGAACTTGAGGCAGTTGGATCCTGTTTATGTACAACAACAGAGATTCTCAGCAGCTGTACACTGGAAAAAAAACTGCACTGATTTTCATAAACTGTGCCAGTTTACTCTAGTTGACGATTTAGCCCAACATTAGTAATTCAGGAATCACTAAGCAACTTGGACAAAACCCAAATATACAGACATTTTCCACTGCCATATTAAGTATGCAATACTGAACTTAATGGGAAATTTAATTATAAATGCTGAGTTTATCCCCTGTATGTGACTTCAGTACATCACTCTTGCTCCCATACAGCAAACCTTACCAATTGTTTTGTTTCTGTCCCCTTTAAGATCAGTGGGACTATTCACCAACTGATTGTGTAAGCAGTGTAGTAACAAGTTGTAGTCTCCGAGTTCATGACTGACACGGTCGAAATGAGTGACTTGCCCCAAGAGCCAAGGTGATCTGGGCATGCATCTCCCATAAGAGCTGTTGAAAATCTCCTACTAAAATGAAACAAACAAACAAATGAAAAAAAAAAAAGCCTAAAATACACTAAAATTCACTACACCTGCAGTCACTTACTGTGACTGCAAAGAGGTGTATGTATGCTGTGATTCTGAAAAACATAAGCAAAAAATCTTCCTTTTCCACTCTGCAGCCCCTTAGTCTGGGTGTCTTATATTGGGCCACGTGCATTTCCCGTTACAGCTGACTGATTTAAATTAGGATAAAAATCCTGTTTTGAAAGCGTAAAATATTTTAAACATACAATTTTAAGTTTTTCTCAGAATGCTTCTCCCTCATCACAGCTGGGACTGTCTGAAGGCAGATGTGAAGGACATGCCACACAGCCTTGCTAAGGCAGGCAAGAAAGTGAGGGGCAGAGAACAGGCTTTCTTGAGCTTCAGCAGGGCTTCATTCAGAAAGTTTTCCAGCAAAATTAGTGGAGAGGACAAACAAGGGCCTGGCCTCAGTCACATCACTGCTGTATCCCAGAGAAAAGTGGGAACTTTCTCTGCTTACCATTGCCCTTGAGACCAATTATAAACTGAGGATAGCGTGGCAATTTAAAGTGTGAAATTGGTTGTTTTTTCCAAAGGAAAACCTGAGAGATTCCTTGCAGAGACAATGCAGAAAGGATGACATTAAAGGAACTACAGTTGCAAAAAAGAAAAAATTCCCTGCCTGTTTCAGGCTTTATATGCCTAAACTATTAGTGTTGGGGAAAAAAAAAAAGAAGCAAAGGACATGGAGACATCTGTTTTCTGACTTGTTGCCACCTTGCTGGTGGCCTTGATAGTTCATATCTATTCCTAGTTATCAGTTTAATCAGTTTAATCTGCAACAACTCCATAGGCTTCTGATTTTCCAAGTGAGAACAGTACCTGTATGTCCCTTACCTTTTTCATAACCAGCCCTGTTGCACTGATGGGATTTAGGAGCACTGGAATGTGGCTCAGTGCCAGTGCACGACATGTTACAGATGACAGCTATTCAAATAATACTAATTATTTTGCACTTGTACTAGAAGCTAGCAGAGGATCATGTTGACAGGCAACTTGCCAGCACCCCAAACCCACTCATTTCACAGCTGTGGGACTCTCATGTTCCACTGTCAACCTGCACAGCCTGCTGCCAGAAGCCTGAAGGCAAAATGTAAGTTTGAATACTGGAAAAGAGCAAGAAATGGGCATTTTCATTTCTAAAAGCAGAGTATTGCATATGAATTAAATGTGTGGGATTTGGAAAGTGGATGAAGCTTTTCCTTTACTTAGAGTGATCACTTGAGAGTTCCTGGGAAATCCTCTCACCCAACTGTGGCTGTCAAAAATTTCTCCAAGGCACCAAGGCTTCCCCAGCAGTAAATGAAGAGACAGGCATCTCCACATCATCATCCTTTGTTAAAACCGTTACCAAAGCCCACCATTTGGAGGTACCTACCTTTTTCCATTAATTGCAGGGAGGGCTGGACGGACAGACAAATCTTGGGGCACAGTTTAGGGGTGAAAAAATTGAGGTGAGGTGAATCCCCTCGCTTTAGGTACACACAGAAAGAGTAATCAGAACGTATGAAGAGGCAGGGTCCCTAAAGCTAAGAATAGCATACAAGGCTCAGAAGTGGTATGTATTAAATAGATATATACAGACCTGCACAGATACATTAATACATAAGCACTTGGGGATTTCCAGTTAAACCAGTTAGAAAGTGTCACAAGCCCCTTTTCTCTTCAATGGGAACTATTTTTGTAGGTTCAGTTACACGATACTAATTAATGTTTGCACTGGTTATTTATTTATTAAGCCTTGAATTCGTAAATTAATGTTTTAGTAATGCATGGATTATGGCATATTATGGGAGATAAATTTTCCCATAGGAATCTGCTGGCACACACAGGATCATGTCATTTAACATCACCAGAAGGCTATCTTATCACATGCCATTTCTGTTTATCTCCTTGCTTCTCTGATATATATATTGTATTTGCATGCATACCTGCACATAAATAGATATCCATATGCCTACCACATTAAGAATTGGACCATGATTTAAAGTGGAAAGTACATAAAATAAGTCTGTTAATAATTTCATATGTTTTTAAAACATATAGTGGTAGATCTGCATAAAGTGGGGCATTGCCATAATACTCTGAGATTATTCATTAAGTTTAAGCAACTTCAGTGTAAACCCCTAGCATTTCATGATTTGGAGGCATTGGATTAGGTTTCATTTCAATATTAAACTCTGTTACGTCACCCACAGCAAATGCCACCAGTAAAAAAAAGCTATTCCAAGTAGAAATGTATCATCAGCCTGGGACCCTTGAAATACTGACATGAATATGTGAGATTTAAGGAAAAGCTTTGAATTTTAAAATAATGTTGAAACAGGAAATGAAAATTGAAGACTCGCTGTCCTTAGCTGGGGATAAGGGGATCTTCACAGCTCTCCCCCTGAGTTCTTTGCATGCAGACCTCCTGTTACAGGGCTATGCTAAATGGTTATGGGCAGCACACTGCAGGAAGCATCTTCTTTTCTTGCCAGGATAATTTTTGAGGGCAGTAAATGAAATACCTATGGCCTAATCATATTATTAGTTTGTATGCATACAAACTAAAAATAGATTGAAAGCAAGGAACACAAATTAATGTTTTCTAAGTCATATATGCAGTTGTCTTACATATATCTCTGAAGGGTATGTTGTTAATATGTCTAAGCCAATAGTTTTGGGTTCACAGTAATTGCATACTATTTATTTACAAATCTTCCCCAGCAGTATGTGCCTGTTACCTAAAGCGATGGAGCAGGTCCCGGTCATATGTCTGTCTCTAAACCTGGGCCAACAGTACATGACATAGCACCCACTGTGGCCTCTGCTCTGTCACTTTGCAATGCGATTCTATGTAGTTTTACTTGAATAACATAAAATAACATATATAATGTTATTTATGTTATTTTCCACGTGAAGAACTCCTGTAAACCTTGCCGTTTTGAAACTCAGTGAGGCAGGCGTCTTAGACAAGCTGAAAAGCAAATGGTGGTACGATAAAGGTGAATGTGGACCCAAGGACTCTGGAAGTAAGGTCAGTCGCTACAGTTCGGGACCTACTATCGTGTTCACAACGCAGTAGAGGAAGTAATAAACGAAATGGCGTAGAAATAAAATAAGCAGCCGTAGACACAGAATGAATCAGCTTTGGCCCATCTTGATGGGGGCCGCGCTTTAATTTAAGGAAGCACTATTGCATTTTAAAGTCTTCGGTGATACAAATCACCAAACGTCTTCCCGCATATTCAGAGCATCTCTTGAAAAAAGCAGATTTTTGGGTTTGGAAGAGGCAGGCTGGATTAGTTGTTTCCTTCCTGCCTGGAGGGGATGGACTTTTCCCATTGACTACTTAGGAAGTGTCCCTTCACACCTTCCTTTGGAGCTGGCCTACCTCAGCAGTTTTCTGAAAAGGAGAAATGCTAGCAGGAAGAAGTGCATTTCATCGCTGGCCAGGAAGGTGGTGTCTGGCTGCCTTTGGGAATGTCCCTGGCTCCTTGAGGGCCAAGAAAAACTTAACTTGAGCTTTGAAGTGAAAGGCTTCAGTTTCCTAAAATAGTTTCTATAGCCTCCAGTTTTTATCCTAGTCCATACCCGAACAGTAATCCTCTCAGCTCCAGGGAGCTGACAGCTCCTTCTCTGTATGAGGGCAGACCCAGAACCAGGTATTTTCTGATGGCTGGGAAACACCACAGTCGGTGCCAGCCCTGTATTTGGGGAGTCTGACATTTCTTCACAGTACCTGACTCCATGCCAGCCTCAGCCACAGCTAAAAGGAAAGAATGACAGGCACTGACTGCTGGCTGCCTGCATGTCCCAAGACTTACCTTGATAAAATTAGCATTGGAAACGAGCTTTCAACACATCTTGCTTTTTCTGGCAAGTGCTTTGAAAAAAGGAGTGAAAACCGTTTAAGAGGATGACACGAGTACCTGTAAATAACAGCTGAGAAAGCCTCAACCCACCACCTACATTAGGGCAGGTCTTTCTCAGTCCTGCCTCCTCCTTGTTTGCGAGCACCATGTTAGCAATTGCCACCAGAGGAACAGTCGTCTCCAAGATACTCAGACTCCTCCTAGCCAGCTAAAAAGGCACAGACAAAGCAGAACCCAGCTATAAGCCCCAGTCACCTCTGGACGTCCATGGGAACCTTTACTGTGCTAATCTACTGATTACACAATGAATAGTGCCTCTTTAAATTAAACATCCTAATTTTTTGCGTTCTTTGTAAGTTAAAATTTCGTAGAGATTACAATCAGAAGTTAAGTACTCTCCTTACTTTAGCTAAAGATTATATAGTCTGCATAAGAATAAAGCTTTATAAGTATTTTAAGGCACACGATGTAGCAAATGAAGTCAATCCTGTGAGAGTTCCTTGAGAACTATGCTAAAAAAGCACATAGATTTCAAGTCAAAAAAATGTGCTTCATAACTAAGCAGGGAAGTATAGAGAAATGTAGAATAGTTATCTACTACAATGCACCCAAGAAGGTGATTGTTTGTAAAATTACGTATATTTAATAATTTGCTAAAGCAAATCCTCACTTTTAGCTAAATTATGAATAATGTATAAAATTGCATAAATTGATCTTTAGAAGTATACTGTTACTGAGCTTAGTAGTCCATGGGCATGTTCCAGAACTGTATCTATAGTAAAATAAAACCAAAATACAACAATAGGTAAGAGGCAAATACGCCACAATGTGTATGGTACAGTGTGCACAAGTGAAGTGGTTGTTCAAAGAAAGAACTTAAGCCTCACATGTTATTTTCACCTGTTGTTTAAGTATCAGAAGCTCAGTCTGGATCTTTTAAATTAACAGCAATGCCTATCACAAGTACCCAATTACTGGTTTTTTTAAAGATCGGGCAGAGTCTTGTCTGATATAAATGGATTTCTGGATTCCGAGGCTTCTGTAGAGCTTTACGTAAATGCAGTTTTGTACCAGTGCTGAAATGTCCCCTTAAGAGAGCTAGACATGTCATTGTTTAATTCTCCACGTAGTGGAAGTAATACTTTGCAGTAAGCAAGCAATGACATCCTGATACGTTGGCAATATACTTAGAATATTTTTTATGCCAACCAGGAAAACTAGTTGCTTAAAGTATATTTTATAGATCCAGATAGGTCAAATTTTGCTAAAGTATGTAAACAACTGTCATTAAATTTCAGCTAAACGTTGTTATTTGTCTATTTCTAGTGTTTTAATGTGTGGTTTGTGCTTCCTGGGATCCATTTTCCAGGGTTAACTGTGTCACTTCTGTTTTCCCAGGACAAGACGAGTGCCTTGAGTCTCAGCAACGTTGCTGGAGTCTTCTACATTCTGGTTGGAGGCTTGGGCTTGGCAATGCTGGTGGCTTTGATAGAGTTCTGTTACAAGTCCAGGGCAGAGGCGAAACGAATGAAGGTGGCAAAGAGTGCACAGACTTTTAACCCAACTTCCTCGCAGAATACCCAGAATTTAGCAACTTATAGAGAAGGTTACAACGTATATGGAACCGAAAGTATTAAAATTTAGGGGTAGGACTTAGGGCCTACTACAGCGAGTGGGTGATGCATCTTGTAACGCAGTGTTGTGACATGTCTGTCTAGTGGTGCTTGCTTCTGAACAGAGCTTTATATTTTGGAAAACTTCAGTGCAAAGTGGTTCAGTTCTTTTGGCTGCAGATGTACAGTATATTATTCTATGTTGCTAATAGACATCTGCATTGCAAGGAATTTTTAACATGAAAAATACATTTTGAACAACTCAAAGTTGTCAAATCGGTTGAGAGATGACAACTATTTTAAATAAGAAAGTATGTATCCAGAGGGCCAGTTTTTAAGTACTTGATTGGAAAGTCTGTTTTCCTAAAGGTTTGCACGTTACTAGTGACAAATTGCTGCAAGCCTGTATTATTCAATGTTGGCCCTGTCTGTAACCAAGATTTAGGATAGGCAACATCACTGAACCATAGTTAACCTAATGGAAGAAAAGGCACTGTTACAAGAAGTCTAAATGTTGTTTTACCCTCTCTCCCTCCTCCCCTCCCTGTTCTTCACCCTCCCTTTGATACATGTTTTATGCTAATTGTGTGGCTTTTTTTTTGTTGTTTTTTTTTTCCCCCCCACAATATCCTGCTTCAGGTCAACTTTTGCCCACTATAATAGTCACAAACAGTCACTAACCAGTGAATAGACCTTGATTATCATCCTCAGCTTTCAGTAACAAACCCCCTTACCTAGGTCAAGACTAGTATATTTTAGACATTCACGCAATGAATTTTGGAGGCTGAAGCGCTGATGCTGCCGAGCTGCATCCTGCATATCCCCTCTGAGTAGGTGTGCAGGGATGGTTTACTAATGTACTTGCTCTCATCCGTACAGTGAGTATCTTGCCAACAAATCATTACACAAATCAACTCTCTGACCTTTGGAAATGGCACGCAGCAGCAAATTGAGCTTCTAAATATAACTTTTACGTAGCTCCCAAGCTATGCTGGCTGCTTTGTAAGTGAATGTGCAGCTAGCACCCTACCCTGTCATGCTAGAGCTCCCTTGCCCTTGCAAACAGCAAGCCACATGTCTCCTCTGCTAACAAAAATCTTCAGCTACGTTCTCCTGAAATCACTGAGCCATCCCTATAGTGGAAGTAGGAAACTCAAATCTAGGGAAACAAGATTAACAATATAACACTTATGATGCCACGTAGAAAAAAAATGCTTGTAGGAGACAACTGGAGATACACTTATTATTTTTTATTTATTATTTATATAGCGCTGGAGTAGACGGCGCTGTACAATAGGTGAAGTGTGCCAAACACATAACAGGTCCCTGTCCCGAGGAGCTTACAGCCTAAAGGCACAGCCGGTACAATACCGAACCATTCAGTACAGAGCAAACACAGAGTGAGCAGAGAATGCTGCTTGAGCATGATAGCTGGAGCGCTGCGAGGAATAGGTGGGTTCTCGGGGCGCGAGGGAGGGGGCTGGCTGGGAAACTCTCCCCAGCACACTGTTCTCTGTAGTTCTCTTGTCTTCCCTGTTCTAGAAGGAGTCATGACCCTGGGTATGTTCTAATTGTAACAGAGCTGCCAAATTCCCCATGTGAAAAAAGGTGTTAGCTGTGCATTTTGTTCACTAGTGAAAATGTGAGCCATAGTATATGTCAAGGGGACTCCAGGAGTATAGGCCAGTGTTCATTACTCTGAACTGGGAACCAGGACTTCCAGATGCTAATATTAATCTTCCAAGTCCACTCCCTACTGTCAGTAATAAGGGTCTTAAAAAGAAGTAATCCTGTGCAAGTCATTGTGCAAAATGCAAGTGAAGGGTGCTTTTTTTCTTTAAATTCTTTAGTGATGTGTTCACAACTCAGAGTGTCCCCAGGCTGGTATAAAAGTAAGAATCCCAGAAAACTTATTTCTTACCAAGATTCCAGAGTGCAGTGCATTCAAAATACAGTCTTAAAAAAAGCAAACAAAAAAATTAAGCTTTCATTCAAATACCGACCTGACCCAAATTGGCTGAGCACACTAAACATGGCATGACTTGACAATCAATCTTCACAGTTGCCACTCAGCTCTGAGATTCCAGTGCAACAGACACTGATTATACTTGCAGAATTTTTTTAGTCTTAGTGTTTTCTTGTAATAAAAAAATAGAGCTAACTAAGTTTTGTATTTAAAGGAAGGATCATAAGTACCTTACTCTAAAGTTTGGATTTTTGTGGGACTTGTTGCAACACAGAGATGAATTCCTATTGGAAAAATATATTTTAAACAACACCAAAAAAAGATACAAAAACGTTGCATTTTATTTTATTGAAAATTCATTTTTGGGTCAGTCAAAACTTCAGATAGTTAACATTTTAGGGTGCAGGCTTTTAAAATTTACCAAAAAAGTCACAAGGATTTTGAACAAATATTTACAGACTTCTGAAATTCTTTTCTGCTTATTCGATGCAATATTTACCTGAAAAATTTCAAGTAGACTTCTTATAAAAATGCTAATGCTCAAATGTGGAAGACTGCCAAGGCCCCAGTCATCCTCTCCTGGCCACACGGGCAGCGAGAGGTGCCTGTGTGCCACACTGCACAGGGGGACTGTGCCATCTGCTCACACACGTGCTAGTCATGAACCCCTGCTTAGCTGGCAGCGTCACAGAGCCCACAGTGATGGCTGCACATATTTCTGTGGAAATATGCCTGTCTTACGCATTTTGGAACCTTTGATATGTTTATTTATCCAAGGAGTAAAGAGATCGTATTGGAACTAAAACCTGCTAATATGGGAAGATGTCTGGTGGTTCTAATCTGCATGAGTAACCAACACACTGACTTTTTAAGCTAACATCAAACAGTTTTAATGGTATATGTAGTAAACTAATATAAAATAGCTTAAATAACCCTCTTGACAATTAATATTCATTACCATGATTTTTATTTTAGTTTCATCCAGTCAAACATGAGTTACCTCAGGGAAATTCACCCTTCCTGTGAGGCAGCTGAAAATGAAAATGAAGGACTAGTCTGTATGTGGGGACTGGTCTATATGATAATGGACTAGTCTGTATGTGTGGGTATGATAAAGACATTCAGAAGGGCTGACAAGCAGTTGCATCTGCTGAAGGCAGGGAAGAAAGTTTGCTTTAAGGAGGGAACAATCCCTTCCCCTTCCCCTGGGCAGTAGTTTTTCCACTGATATTAAGCCCTTAGTGTACAAGTGGAGCTGATACCAATAGCAGTGAGGAGCTTAACATCCTCCTCTCCAGCTGCTCTAAGGTCAAGCCCTGCTGAGTTCCTCACCCCAAACCCACAGGCTTTTGAAGGGGTCATCCCAGTATCCAGCCAGCCACCACCACCGCCTCTCCACGGCCTTCTCAGTGGACCAGGAAGCTCAGGAACCAGCTTCCAGCTCAGCTGCCTTCTCTTGCTCTCCCATCCCATGCTGTTGTTTATAATTAATGAGTGAAATTAATTACAAAACTACAAAGAGCAATGAAAAACATCATTATTAGAATTAACTACAAAAAAAGGTGAAGCGTTACAGGATGGCTCAGTAAGTGCGTAATGTACTTATTTTGACTCGTGTACTTCCAATTTCATAGTCAAGAGAGAAAAATTCATTAGAAGTTCACCTTAGATATTTGTGCCAAAGACACCTCCATGTGACCCAAGTACCAGAGGAGCCTGAACAACAAAAGAACCCACACAGGCTAGGATAGTTGTATTACACAGACTGAGGATATCAGTTTCCGAAATTCCCATTTCCCGTTAGGAACAAGGCAGGCAGTGTTTTCATGTGATTAATTCCACAACTAATTTAATTAAAACTAATGACAAATTTGAAAATACGTTATCACTATTAACCGCATACACTTACTGCAAGGAGACTTTCACAGTTTGGGTAATATTCACAGTAAATACCGAGGCTTTTCCCTCTTATCCCAGCCGCTCCTGAAACTGTTTCTGCATCCAGGCCATACATCTGAAATTGTAGCAGCACAATTAAGCAGAGGATCAGCCTGGATTGTTACCTATAGCGTAGTTTAAAGTAGAGAGCAGATGCTTACCTGGTTATTTGGCTTTATGGCACTGTCCCAAGTACAAGTTTGACCTGCCCCTCCCGGCTTTTTAAGTGTCTGAGTTGTCCTGTGGCGTGTTGCTGAGCTGTTGTAAGTCTCTGCACTAAGAGGCAAGAGTTATTTCCTTGCAGCTTTTCTGTTCTTCTGTGGAAGGCTGCTGAGAAATTGTTGTTCTCTGCCTTTTTATTTTTTTCCTTTTTTTTTTCCCTCTGGATGCCTTTTATTGTCTTTCTGTCCTGAGTGTGTCGTCAGTGGCCAGAAAGTTATTTAGACTGAGCTACTAAAGCACAGTTACTTACAACTCGTATGTCCCATACAAACCTGAGTGCTCTCACTCAGATTTCCTGGTGGGAAACTCTGAATGGCCATGAACAGACAGCTGATCAATGTGCTGGAGAGACTCTGGTACACAGTGATGGCTTTCTGGGAAATTTAGCACATCTGGTGTAAGCTGTCCCTTTTCCACCCAAGTTTGCTTTCTAATCTGGTTTGGACTCTCATCCCTCTCCCACTCTAAAGCACCTTTAGCTTTTTCTTGCCATTGACCAGAACATGTTCTCTGCACTTCTGTGGACAGTTACCAGTATCCATTTGCCATGGGACTCAGGACATGCACCACGTGGATCTGTACCACACTGCACTGTGTCTGTGCTTTGCAAATGCAGAGATTTTTATTTGCTGCTGGGAAGTAGTTGAAGTTTTTGGTAACGTATAGGCCCAGGTCCCCACTTCCTCATCACCTCTGCCACCCTTTTTGTATCTGGGTGTTGTTTTAAATCAAGATAAGTTTGGTAACAATCCCTGTCACAAAGTACAGTGGCGGCAGGGAAAGTTTTCAAAGGATGTCCTTTACCAAAGCTAAGGTTTTTCAGTGTAAGGGGAATGCCATAATGCCCTCTGTAAGCTGAGGCCTTTTCCTGAATTTGGGTGCTTTTGAGAGCTGAAGTTTTTAGGGTAATTGGTTTGAAAAGTTGCTTTTAAATCCAAGCTCCGACTGTGTCACATACAGCCACTGTATTTTTGACAGCTCTTTTTGAAGGAGCTGCTGATAACAATGCAATATTAGACTGGTGCGTTTCCACAGAAGTGCACCAGAAGCAGTGGAAATGTTTGGGGGTTTTAAGGACTCTTCCTCATCCCTACATACTCATATATAAAATTAACTCCACATATCAAACACCAGCTCAGGATTTCACTGCTACCTCAGAAGGAGCAACTGGGCTCAGAGGGATAAAGTTCAAAATGTAGAGATTAGTAATAAAGCAAACAAAATGACTTTATGATGTTTGTCATCCCTTTGCTCCTATGTGAATGCACCCTCCTATCTCCCTTTTTTCCCAATTGGTATTCCAGACTGCATCCCTGCACACCATTTACATAGTTTCTCCTGAGTAGAAATCAGATTTCCCCACTAATTAATATCTTAACATGGTTACCTCTGAAATCTCTTTCAATGTAGTATATTTAGGGTGCCTTGTTGCATTGTTTGACCTTAGACACTTACCCTAATTTTAGTCATCTGGAAATCGTTTGCTTTAAACTAGTCATCTTGGCTTTTTTTATAATCACATGAGAGAGCCCTATTAGATTAGGATACTGATTTTTGGATGACTAAAGTTGGATGGCATAACTATAAATCTTTTAACAAATTCAGTTTTTTGCTTGAGTAATTTAGTCCCTAAACAAGATACTTTGTTCTGATTTACCTGAAACTAAAGATTTTAAGGTAACAAAAATTTAAAACTTCTTACGGAAAATTTAGACATAATGTAGAAAAATGTAGAAAACTGTATTTTCTCTCAATAAATTACATTTTCTTTGAAAGTGATCACCTTCTCTAATGGTAGGAAAATATATATATATGAAAGAGATTTGAGGACAGTTCTCAGATTTCCTGATACTGAATATTTTCGCCGTGAAAATAAGTAATAATTTCTTTAGATTTAAATGCTGGAATTTCCAGAGGGATAGTTGATACAGCTATTGAAATTTATAAGCCATTTTCAGTAGTTGTATTTTATCCTGACGTTCCTTGTTGAAGGTCAAAGCCTATAAACACCTGTGCATGACTTTATTCACAGATGCTAATGCTTTCAGGTTCCAAAAGGTCTTCTGAGTGTATATAAATTTAGTTTGAAGCAGTTTAGATGAAGGTATTACCTCTTCACTTAATTTCATGATCAAATTCAGATTTTATATTTAAATCAGTAACAATTTATTGTAATGAAATTGACCCTCAGAATTGCTAGTACTTTTTCCCCAGTAGGCTTAAGTGCTATGTACGATATTTATGATGATTACTATTTTTATATTTAACGTTAACATGAAAAAATGCAGATGTCTAAAATTTAATATTTTGGTGTTTGCTGTGTCCCGGTTGGCTGAAGGACAGAAACATCATAACACTTTCCTCTCTTCTGCTTTTCCTTCAAACCTAGCTTACCTTTTCTGAAGCCATAAGAAACAAAGCCAGATTATCCATCACAGGGAGTGTGGGAGAAAACGGACGCGTATTGACTCCCGACTGCCCGAAGGCCGTGCACACTGGAACTGCAATTAGACAAAGTTCAGGATTGGCTGTAATTGCATCGGACCTACCATAAAAACCAAAAAAATAATTGAGTGCCTTAATCAAACTGTGTTGGTGACTGATGGGAACACAGCACAGACTGTAACGACATGGGAGTGTCATTGATGAACTAATAATTTGGCTGAGAAAGGGAAGTACGTCCAAATGCGCCAGACATCATCAGCAACAATGTGTGCATGAGCTCAGCTCGGAAACCCAAACTCAGATTTTATATCAGGAAAATTCATAATTTAGTTTTGTTGGGGGGAGGGGGCTGGGAAGGGTGTATTAACAGCAACAAATTTCACTCGAGTGGACTTAAAACTAATAAGACTTGCCAATTCAGCGCATTAAACTGTGAAGAACATGCTCAGAAAGGACACCATTTTGGTCTGTGTCTTGACAAAGAGAGAAAAATAGCTATAGAAGTCAATGAACATGCTAACCTGTGTCTCCAGAACATCAATATATACAATGGAAGAATACTCAGCTGTTCAGCTGTAGAAATGAATCACTAAACTGTGATAAAAAAATAATAAATATGTAAATCCTGTGAAAAAAATAAAGAAATTATTTACATTTTCTTTGGAAAAAGAGGAATATTGAAACATGCTTGCTTTTTAACTGATGTAAATTCAGTAGAGGACAACACAATTCTTTTTTCTAACCATCTTAGGGAAAAATCATTGCAATAATTGATATAAAATGCCATCACTGTAATAAAATTCAGAGAATTTTTTTTTTATAAAAGTTGTTGGTCATCCTCTTGTTTGCTGTTACCTTCATTCTGTTCCATCATTCCGTGTTCCACAGATTTGCATCTGTCTAATACAAGAAACAAAATGATAAAATGTTTAGAGTACTTCATCAGTCTGCAGTGTAGAATCAAAAGAGACTACGGGTCACTCATGTTACAGATATTATTTATAATCTTGTTCTGTGTAAGAAACTGTGGTTTTTGTACCCACCAAAAAGAATAAAACAACAAATGTTCTTATAATATTGACAGAGCTTGAGTTGTTTTCTGATCATTAGGGATGCCACCTGGAAAACAGAAAGGGTTGCTCATTTCTTACAACAGAATTCAGGATCTTGTCAGAGTCAGTCAGAGTCCCTGCGCATTTTTGAAGTGCTTTTAAGTGCGTAGGGAGGAGGAGGGACTCTGAGCAGCCGAAGAATTGTCCTGATTATTCACTAGGTATTTTAGTACCAGTCTCTAAAACCTTTTCTGAGGTGTTAGGGAACCATTTAGGGATAGCGTTTGTCCTCTGGGTAGGTCAAGGGACGAGATGCCAGGGAGCAAGGAAGTACAAGTGACAGTCCTTGAGACTGATGTGATAGATGATAGATGCAGCCTGCTTTGGTATCCAGGAGCCTCAGTTTTCATCCCCTAGCCTATCAGTGGCATGCCTGGGAAAGACTAGCAGCCACCATTTGGATAAAAGCCAGATGTCAACCAGAGCAGGCATGTCTGTAGGTGCAAAGTTGCAGCAAGTCTGTTCTGTGGTGGTCATTCTCCTTGGCCCCACAAGACCTGGTAGTGGTGTCCAAATCCAGAGTATTGCCAGCAGTGTAACAGCTCCATGCCAGAGCCCAGACTGCAAGTGAGTAATCCTAGCTTGTGATTTTTCCAGGCCCTTGAGGGGTCATGTTCTGATGGCTTACATTTCCCCAGAGCCTGGTGCTGTGCTTCTCTCAGCCCTCAGGGCTCTCATGCAGAGGAGGGCGGCCCTGGCTGGAGCCCAACGCTGCCCAGCAATGACCACCCCTCAACTACTGCTAAAAACAGCAACTCGACACTACTGAGGTGGTGCTCCTTCTGTGTGCTGCAGAGTAGCAAAGCAGGGTAGTTTCAGTCCAGATATCAGCTACATAAATATGAGTTTCTTGCCTCAAATACTCTATAGAGACCCTTTATAGCTACTGGGGAGAAATAAAGAACGAGAGTGAATGACTTCATCTTAAAGTAGACCTTGAAACATCAGCAGCTGAACCACAGCAGCAAGAGCCTAAATCCTTCCACTCACCTTAATATCGGATGAGGGAGACCAGTTCTTATACAGAGCTTGACAGTGCAGGCAAACGTGAAAATAAGGTGATGCTTACCCCTAAGGCACAATAGCTACAACGTGTGCAGGGGTCTTAGAGAAAAAGACAGATAGCACTACAAAGAATTACTGTGACTAAACTTACTTTGTATCCGTGTCTTACTGGCATGTTCAGCACATTCATGAGTTACTGTGAACTGTTCTGTGTTTCCTTGCCTGGGTTAGGTGAGTTGTCTGGTTTTTCTCTTTTTTGGGTAAACCTGTAAGCTCCTTTCTTTTTACAGCTGAACTTAAAAAACAACTTCTGGGTCAGTTGGTTCTGGGTTTGTCTTTTTTTTAAAGAAAAAAGTGTTTGCCTCCATTTTTCACAAAGTAACATATTAGAGGCTGAACAGCTTGAGAGACTGAGTATGAAGAATGCTGTCTGTTTTGTTTTATTGTGTCTGTCTGTTTTTCCAGGAGCTTGTCTTCATCCTTTCCTTGTCCTCAACTGTGAGCAGTGCCAGGGCTGTCTTGGGATATTTTACTGTCTTCCAGTGTTACTCCTCTTATATGCTCCCCTGTCTCTTTAACACATTATATTTATTTTTCACTTTCAGTAAACAGCCCATCGCTGCTGTTAGGAATGTTGCTCCATGGAGCTCATTATTAATTCCCTAAGTCAGGTTTCCACTTGGCGACGAGGCACCCAAGCCCTTTGAGAAGTCCAGTGTCAGTAACCACGGAGGATCCACACCAAGGATTCAGAATTGAGCAGCGTGAGCAATGCAGCCACCGAGCTGCGTGGCCATGGAGTGGCGTGACCCACCAAGGACGTGTGGCCAGCAGCCACAGTGGGGAATCACCACATCCTCTTACCACTTCCAAGCCTTGTCCTTGCCAAGGGAATGCTTTACTGAAGGAAAACTTGGTCAGATGAGGTGAAGAGAAACTCCCACTTTGCTGATGCCTGTCATAAGCAGATATAATATTTGACAAAAAAAAAAAAAGGAAGAAGAAAAAATTTGGATGGGAAAATGCTACAGCAGAGAGAGTTGAACTACCGTTCAGGTGGCTGAGATAGCAATCTCAGGGTATTGGTCTGCTGTCTCCACAGTAACTCACTCTTTTGTCTTACTCCAAGAGGGTAGCTGTTGCATGACTGCTGTGACCACAGAGAGCAGCTCTGGGGAGAAGCACTTGGGGGTGCTGGTGGATGACAAGCTTGACACATCTCAGCAATGTGCACTCCCAGCCCAGAAAGCCAAACGTCCCCTGGGCTGCATCCGAAGCAGCGAGGGCAGCAGGGCCAGGGAGGGGATTCTGCCCCTCTGCTCTGCTCTGGTGAGACCCCACCTGGAAAACTGCATCCAGCTCTGGGGTCCCAGCACAGGACCTGCTAGAGTGAGTCCAGAGGAGAGCCATTAAGTGTATCACAGGTCTGGAACATCTCTCCTGTGAAGACAGACTGAGAGAGTTGGGGTTCAGCTGGGACAAGAAAAGGGACCCCTGTGCAGATGTCTCAGATGGCCTAAGACATCTCAAATTGTACCTATGGGAGAGGAACTGAATTGTGTCCCAGTCTCTTCGGATGAGTTGTTTTCAAGCCTCCATTGACTAGATCTCCATGGAGTATGAAAAGACTTCAGACACATAATTGTCCTATAGATTTCTAAATTTAGCTATCTTAATGATGAACTGAATTATATCAGCATTTATCTGCTTTTAAAATAATTTCAGTTTCAATGTAATCAAGAGCAATTATCAACATTAACACTCACAACACTATTAGACTCACCTGCAAAAGAAGTTTTCTGAGCTGGTGTGAATCATACTGTAGGACCAGCCGGCTTTGACATTCACTGTTATATTAGTAGTTTTTTGTTCTGCACATTCAACCCTCCCACACTGGTTGTGTATTCTATTAAACACCTATTAAATTTAAAGTCGGTACAGACTTGTTGGGTTGTCTGAGAACATCATCACAGGCAGAATTAGTTTTATGCAACCACTTGTTATTGCTGAATTTCACCTAGAGACTATTCTGGGAGCTGAATGTACATGTTCTGAATTGAATTTGCCTCTGTGCAATTGAGAACAGAGCCTGGGGAAAGGAGTACAACTTTATACAACTGGTTGTAATCATTGCATGTGGTGTAGGAGGACAGTGGTACCTGTTCACCTCTGTTGCTTAATAATTCTGTAATAGCTTCTGCCCTGACAGGATGTCAGAATGAAGAACAAATATTTTTTAATATTCAAAGTGTAAGTTTACTTTCATCCATGATTAGAAAATTACAGCAGAAGGGACCTCCTAAAGCTCTCGACCTTCAGAATTTACCCACACTAATGCGAAAACCAAGAAAAGAAAGGCAGCCTGCAAGGAGCTGCAGATATTTGTTGTAGACGTGGATTAATTAACACTGTTAACCACAAAATGTGTAATTGGTATGCAACAGCAAGTTTAGCTTCAGCTGCAACGTCTAAGGGTAAGAAGTCACCAGCAGAATTATAAATAGAAATTTAGAGCCACTTCCTTTTCTAAGTGAGAGGAATGTCACAGATTCCAAATAACTTATTGATTTCATAACAGATGCATTAAATGTAAGGTCAGGCAAGCTGAAACTAGTAAATAGGAAACATGAAATAATTTAGGTTGGAAGGGATTTCTGGAGGTCAACTCCTTCAAACTTCCATTTAAAGTAGATTCAGCTTTGACGCTAGATCCAATTTCAAAGCTTAAGAGGCTTCTCATTGTTATTCTATCACAATTTTAGCATCTCCAGTGTTGAAAATTGCATAACCTCTCTGGACAACCTCTTCAAAAGTTCTGACCACCCTCAATATTTTCCTAAGGGCAAAATTTTCTTACATTTTTTGTTGTTATTCTGCATTAAGAGTAGATTCAAAAGCACCAACACATATCCCAAGCTGCTTACCTAAATGAAGATGTGCATCATCATTTGTGTTGCTGAGCCCAGAATCTGGACCTACCTGTTAGGAGACTAAGGCATGTTACCATCACACTGCAGAGGAGCAGGCACTGCTGTCAGTCTGTCCTTATGGCTAAAACAAGGATTCATGCCCCCAGCTCACCAATCCATCATCTTCCATTAGCACCAAATACTAAAAAGTTTTAAAGGCCAGACCTTGATTGTGTTTTTAGATTGTCTAAGAGGTCTAAAGACCTTCAACAAGGCTAAACTGTTGAAGTGGACTTTTTAAGTGCTTTAAGATAAGTTACCCATTTTCCTAAGCCCTTGTGATGCCTTAGGTGGCCACCTAAAACACAGAGACCAAACAAGAATAAGGAAATAAAGGAAGGTATTTATTTGAAGGGCCTTCAAAGGTACACCCTGGGCAGTCCAGAGGCTACACCCAAGATGGATGCTGGGTCATGAGTTCTTCACACATAATTTTATAAGTTTGGTTCATTTGCATATCAGGGTTAATTCTCCAATTATAACCTCAGTTCATGATGGAATTACCCCAAGTTTGCCCCCCTTTAGAGGCTTTTAGTTGACACATTTTGGGCCTGGTGTCCTTGGAGTGGAAGCCTGCAGAGGTTTGTTATGTCTGACCAGCATGAGAGAGCAGCAGCTCACAGGCCACAAGAAACTTCAGAGTTACACACCAGGCAGCACAGGATTTGAAAAATATAAACCCTAAGGCATTACTTGAAAAACAATTATATTACTTTTCAAGTCTTTGTGTATTTTAGCTATTCCTGTAAGGATTCCAGTGCTAAGGCCCTGATTCTACCTAGCCTTATGCCTGATATTAATTGTTCAAATCTATGCATAATGGTCTAAAAATGTAACCACTAATGTGGATGGAAAGATCTGATCTGGTGAGACTTTCAAACGTATTTTGGTGTGACTGTGTAGAAGGTGTGCAGAATTTCAAAGTCACACGACTGCAGCAGTTTAAATCCAGTAACTCTATTAAAAGAGTCTTTCTACACATTACAGTAGTCATGAAGTCCATAAATACATAACAGAGGTGATGTCTTCCCCTCTTCCCTCTTATATTCCAGCTACCTGCAGTACTGTCAATTGCTGGAATTTCCCTGACATTTCTAAAACGACTCTAAGAAAAAAAATGCCTTTTTGGCTAAAGGACAGAATCAATATTCTACAAAAACTTCATCTTTTAAAAGCTCCATCACAAAGATTAAGAAATAACTGCTGGAAAACCTACAGAAAATGCAATGGCATTCTGAGAACATCTGATATTTGGGGTGACACTCACTGACTTCAAACATCTCCAATTTAACTATCTAGGATCTTGTAGGATGCAGTATAAATAACTGATTTTAGATGACTGTGGGTGGGATAGTTTTGCCCTAACAATCTTTTCTGAGTTTCACTGGCGAAGACAACCAAGAATGACTCATTCAATAGTTGACATTTATGCTACAGGTGCCTACACTTGGCCAGATGACTCCTACTCATGGTGACCCAAGTCCAGCCAGCACACTGTGAAATGGAGTGGGTCTGGCACGTTTGCAGCATCAGTGAGACGAGCTCTGATGGCAGTGTCAGTGACACAGGGACACAAGGATGGAGTTGCTGCCATCGCTTCCAAAGTGAATGCTTATTACCTTCAGCTACACAGTACCTGATGCCCAGAGGTTGCTTGTTTGCCACTCTGTGTATAAACACACAGCTTTGGACTCCCTGCTGCTCTCACAGCTGCTACTGAGATACCACCAGCCCCTAGAGATGACTGCTTTCCCCCAACTCCGAAAGATTTTGTCGCTTGGTACACGTTTTGTTAAAATTGCCACTTAATTAATATAAGCCACTGGTAAGCAGGTGGGAACCCCAGTTACAGCAGCAGCTGGATGCCCCAAAATGTGAATTCTCAAAGGAGAGGTGAGAGGAGGTGGGGAGATATTTCCCTAGCGAGAAATGTATCTTCAGCAAACCTCAGCCATGACGTTTTGGATCAAGAGGGCTGAAGGCAGGTCAGTGCAGCCTGAGGCCCTCTGGAGGCACATGGAAACTCTCTCTGTGCATTTCACTACGTACATTTTCATTACAGCTGGAACTTGAGCCTGTATTTCCTACAGCTCAAGTGAGTTAACTATTGGCAACATAGAAATTTCCATTTTCATACTACTCTATTAATGCTTATTTCTTCACACCAAGTGGAATGTCTACAGAAGAAACCCCAGCCAGGGGCAGACTGGTTTTCATCCTTATCACTGGAACTGTTCCATGAATCAGATCTAGGATGATAACAAATAAATTGAAAACACATGAAAATGACATCATTTATATAAAGACTATATATAAGACTTCATTTCTTTATTTAGGGAGTATTTTACACTAGTTCTAATACAAAGCAACAAAACAAAGTCACTGTATGAAACACTGAATTGCATCATTCACAAGGAAAATGTACAGAGGTGCTTCCTTTTAAAACAAGCAATTATCACTCTGAATAACGTTGGGAAGAAATGCTTGCTCTTTCCCCAGAGACATTTCTGAGTACAAGGAGGCTGTAGCAACCCTGAGGAAGGAGGCTGTCAGACAGGTTGAGTTACACTGATAACCATGTCAGGTTAAGTTAGGTTTGATATTTTCCAAGTGTGTGCTCAGTCGCTGAAGGCTTTGAAGTGGCAAGCATGATGCAATCGAGTCTGAAATTCCTGCAGAGTTCCTGAACAGAAGGAGAGGTTTCTTTCTTAGGCATGTGGGCACAACTTCTAACCTGTCTCCTCTTTCTCCCCATCAAACAGAATCTGTTTCAGGAGAGAGAGTGCAGTTAAGGTCACTGCTTTCAGACAGGTTCCTCGGTGCTTGGAAGGCAGGAAGCTGATGTGGAAATGCTGCTGCATCCTTCTCCTCCCTTTTTATTTGGTCACGGGGGCATGCAAAGCCTGAGAGAAGGCTGTAAGACATCTAAGCCATTAGCAAGCACAACCGATAGGATTTGGTCCATCATGCTGATGTATTTCCCCATGAATTCAGACCTGTCCACCTGATTATCACATCCTCTGTTAGGAACTGAAAACCAGGAGTCACTGTGACATTAAATTAACCTAGGAAAAAAGAACTGACAAGCATGAACCCATTCTTCCTACTTTTGGCAAATTCTGTAGGATGTTTCTACCCAAAGAGGAAATCGGCTGATGCTTTCACTCAGCATTGTTGTAACCATGCTGTTTTCTGCAGGCCACTGAAGCTCTTTGGGACTGTGTGTGGTCATAGAGCATTAGCAATTTGTGGTCAACCTGAAAAAAGCTCTCTGGAGATTTTATTCCCACGAGGCAACACAGGCTTTTGACTTTCCATCAGCATGAAGTTCACCCAAACCAGTCATACTGTCTCATCTTGTTATGAGTCTCAGTAATAGTCACAATCCACAGTCCACGGACACGTCACTTTGTGGGATGCTCATCTGGCCACCTGTGGATCAGCAAACAAGAAGAGCAGAAAGCCCTCTTCTGAGGTGCTTTGTTTCAGGTCCTGCTTCTGGTCCCATCCTTTTTCCTCTTCCCCCCCTGCTGGGCCACTGTGGCCTTTTCCCTCTTTGAGAGATTCTAGGCTAGAATTCTGCCCTGTCAGGCACCAATGGGCTATAGCTGGTGAGGAGGAAAGGGATTGACAGAAATGGAAATTTGAATGAGTGAGTTGTGGACCTGCTCTACTGGTTGGTGTTTGGCTGCCTTTCCTCTTTACAGCTCCCTTGCTCTCCCCCACACTCTCTTAGTTCTCTTGCCTTATTTCAAGCCCCGCTACTACTCTGGTCTCCAGCACACTCCTGTCAGAGCTCCTGCCAAACCTGGCTCACCACTTGGTCATGAACTTCTTTCACTGCCCCCGGTTTTTCCACCTTTGTGCACCTCCATCAAGCCCCAAGGCTTTCTCCCATCCACTGCAGTTTCTTCCACTCTCACAGCTCTCCTTTGTGCCAAGCTGATAAAGGTTGTGATCTTGGCACCACGCAGCCCCTCCTTGCAAGGCAACGTCATACCTACAGTTACGCATGACAGCTAACCTTAGACTAATTTCTAAACCTCAGACTGGTTGCACTGGTGTCCCTGGGACTCTTTCCAACTGAACCAAATACATTGTAAAGTCCCATATCAAAAGCTTCCTCCAATTCCAGCCTGGTTAGTAGTCACAATAAAAGCACAAGGATTCCTTCCCATGTTAATTGCAGACAGAATTCCTAAAATTTATATATATCCTTTTTTTTATCTGCAGGAATAGGAGGAGGTTGGTGCATTTTCTTCCTGACTTTTTGCAGTTGAGCTACAGAGCCATCCAGCCTTCAATTCTGCATTTCTGAGGTGGAGTACTCCTACTTAAGTGTAAAGTTTTATATTTGTGCATCTTGAATTGCATTCAGTTTTTCTAAACTATTTCCCAATGTCTTACCTTCATATAAAACTTTTCATCATTTCATATGAAATAGAAAATAATAAGGGAGAACAAAAGGGAAAAGTATGCTTTAATAGTGAGCAACATTATTTCATTATGACAAATTACAAGTGCTATTAATACTTAATAAATAATACTTAATTCTTAAGTTTTCTTATTAAAACAGTGATTTTCTGCTAAACATTGCAGAAAGACTGCATTTAAAGTCATCACTTCAGAGTTATTTTCAAAATTATGGTAATGCGATGTTTTTGTGGCATTAGCAACAGATGATATTAAGTTGTTACAGTGATAGAAGGGATGTGGTGACTTCGTGGAACTGAGTGACATTTCGGTGACAGTTTGGGAACAGTTCCTTTGTTTATGAGCTTGGCTTTGAAGAAGAAAGAGAGATGAAGCTTTGCAAATCTAAAGCTTCTCTGTGTATAAAGTGCCAAATATCCTAACTTCCCTCTGACCAAATTTACAGCTGAAAGAAGATAAATATTTCAATAGTACTTCCTCAGGCCCATTTACTTTACTATCCCTTAGGAAAATAAGATTTACACCCATACAGTAAGCTTGCACAAAGGGATAAACACCACATTTTAGTAAATTTGATATATCTGAAGGGTTTTCCAGTAGTTAGAAAACAGAAGTAATTTCTAGGCAGAATAATATTTTTTCTTTCCTGGTATGAAGTCATCAATCAGAAAACTTTATCTTCTGTTTTTCAATTAGCCCCCTTGGATAAATGCCAAAAAACCCATTTATTCAGTAAAATGATGCTAAGACAGAAAAATGTCCCTTTCTAGAACATCTTTTCTTATGTTCTTTGTTAGAAGAAAGAAGAGGAAAGAAAAAGATTTGTACATTTTCCAACTGTGGTATTGAAATTTTTATAGTCAATCAGCACATGCCACTGAGCAACATTTCAGTCAATGTGAAGACTGGTGTCAGCCCACAAAAAAAATTGAAAAAATGCCAAACTCCACAGTTCCAGCTACCATTAATGTCAAACAGAAAATGCACAACTGAAACAAAAACAAAGAAAGAATTCTAGCAGTATTCACAAAAGTGGACAGTACTTGGAGCAAGTCCTTGGAATGAGTCACAGAAAGGCTAAATCTTTTGCACTGACCTGTTCCTAGCGGTCAAGCAGAAATCCAAACATCTTGTTAGAACAAATCCAGTGGAAGACTGTTCCAAGGAAAGAGAGAGCATCTCCGGAGACACCGAGCCAAGAGTTGTGTACAAAGGCTTGAAGGGGCCATACAGCACAGTGGAGAGAAGTAGCAACAGCAGAAATCCAAGTCAGACATTTGTAAACAAAATTTTTACAGAAAGGTTGGTCAAACATGGAGACAGGCTGCTCAGAGCGACTGTGGGGACTCCATTCTCAGGGGTAATTAAAAGCTCCTGGATGTGGTTCTGAGCAACTTGATCTAACACTGAGGTGGGATGTCCTAGCTCTAAACGGGGAGTGGTACAGACACTTGAAATGGGCTCGAGCTCCTTGCAAGTTAAATGCTATTCTGAAAACATTTTTCAGCAGAGGATTGTTTCCTTCCTGTCACTGGCTCTGCGACGTGAAACAGTATTGTTCCCAGAATGGACAATCTAGAGAGAGAGACAGAAACAGCCATTTTGTGGCCAAGCGGATCCTACGCAGTGAACTAAAGGGAAAAAGGCAACAGAACTGGCTGACACGAGACTTTGGGGCCGTTCTTAAAAGTACATTCCATAAGCGGGATTTTCTGACTTTCAAACCCTTTGCAGACAATGTGGCAGCAATGAGTCACAAAGATGACGGAAGCAACAAGTTTCCTGGGACAGAAGGAACAGGTTGCTGAGCAGGAGGCTTATGCTTAGCATGTGATACAGCAGTGTGTGCTGGGAGATGATGTGGAGGGCGCAATTTAAGGTGCTGATCACACACACAAAATTTAGCAGCCAACAGCACACCCACAGATTTTGATTTGTCCATCCCAATGGGGAACTGGCATTCTTCACCAAGGATTATTCATATCTGGAAAATAAATAGTATTAAAAGGATGAGCCTATATATTAAACCCTTGCTCCTTATGATGCCCTGCTTCACCACAGCCCCTTTTCTCTCTCTGCTCTTTTCATGACCGGGTACCACATATTTCCCAAAACTCTTTCACTAGGAGAATCCCCATTTTGCAAGATCCATGTGTAGTTGCCTAGACTTCCACTGCCTGTAGGCACACAGTTCCCTATATAAAGGGAAGAGGGATATTTTCACTTCTAAAAGAGATTTAAGGAAAAACATAGAGCCAAAGGAATGGGGAGAGCCACTATAGCAAGTCCCGGCAGAGAAAAGGAGATGTGTGACAGATGCAGTGCTGAGGTGGTTATCATTGCTGGAGGGAGCAAACATTTGTAGCAGAGTGAATGCAAACTGTTGCGAATGAATCGTAGAATCATTCCGGTTGGAAAAGACCTTCAAGATCAGTGAGTCCAACTGTGAACCTAACAATCCCACCACTAAACTATAAAGCCCAAGGGGTTGCTGTTCTCTGGTGTTTACTTTGGAAAAAGACATCATAATGGCAGGACTGGAAGGAGATAAGGAGCATCTGCCAGCATACATATAATTTATACCATATAAAGATAAGCGAGAAGAAACACTGGGGTGTGGGCTGGTCACTTGGTTTCACAAGCTAATTTTTGTGTAGTGCATGCTGACTCCATCTCGCAATACCCACCTACCACATGGGGTGCTTATCTTCTTCAGACGCTCAGACCTTGATCGTTTATCAGCACGGACAATTTGGGCAATCCCTTGCTCTTTCCAGAGCCTCACAGGTTTACAGTTGAGAAGGGAAAATTACAAGCATCTCATCAGAGGTCACATTTGTCACAGCCCACAGTGCCTCCCATGCTGGTGCTGGGCTTTTAAATGCCACTCAGAACTGACTTAAAACCTACCTTTTTTTAAGGTTAAACACAGCTTTATTCTGCATCCAGGAATTTGATTGCATAGTTTTGCCTTTATCTGCTAGAATACCCTACCATCTGAAATCTCTCATGTAGATATTTCTAGACCTTAATCAAGCCATGTTGTCATGACATGTTCTCTCAGATAAATTAAACTGTTCTGTTATTTAAATGGCTGATTGTACAGCAGTTCTCTTCAACCTGGAGCGGCTCTCGATACATGCACCCTCGGGCTGTGTCAGCACAATGCTTTAGTCAGCCACATCTCATACTCCTAAAAGCTTTGTCGATCTGAGACCACTTAGGCAGGAGGAAGGGAAACCTCTCTGCAGCCCTGTGAGAGCCATTCAGACGTGTGCAGTTGAAGACAGAAGGCTCTGCCTTGCCTGGTTTTAGCGGTAGATCTGCCTGACCTCTCTTCAGGGACGTGGCAGGTTTGCTGTCCCAGCAGTGACCCAAGTGAAGAGATGCTCCTACCTGCTGCAACCTCTCCCTCCAAAAGCAGTCAATGAGGGCACCTCCCAGACCCAACCACAGCCACCAGCCTTGGATGGACACTTGGGGAAGAGAAGAATGAAGCCACGCTCCCACCCAGGACCCCTAGGACAGTGTACCACCCCAGAGCTGATCCTGGAGTAACTGGCCAAATCCCAGGGTAGTCACAGACTGTTGGAGGGAAGACAAGGTGGGATGAGAGCCCGACCACGCTCGGCAGTGAGTTATTATCACATGCTGCAGTGAACATGTGGTGGCTTTTTCCCTGCCTACTCCTTGCGGGCCGACAACCTTGTTCTGTTAATTTCAGTGGGAAATGTGATGAGTAGGTGAATATGTCCCCTGAACTGGTATTTCAGGCAGAAAAGATTAATTTATGTATATTTGATAATTGGTGATGCATTTCTTAATTTGATTTCTTTTGGATGATTTCCTATATACCCACACATACGTAAAATAAAGGACAAAAAGTTTTTTGGCTGCTATATTTTGTACATATTAGTTAGCATGGGTGGTGGGTTGGGGGTTTTTTTGCCAAATACATAAGAACTGCTAAAACTTACCAAGCAGACTCCATTTGAAACTGAAATTTCTTGTATAGCCCTGGGAAAAATACGGCACAGGCACTAACAGTGCTGGCTGCCCCCAGACCACACCAGTAAATCTTGACATCAGCCTTTATTTACAGAAAAAAACACACCTCAGTTATCACCTCAGTTATCAGTTAACACCTTCTCTGTGTTTTGCTTCTGGAGATGAACTGCCTGGTACTTTGGTGACAAAGCTGCCTGTCCATTTGTAACCCTCTTGGGTCAGCTTGGTGATGTTGTCAAACTTGGGTGCTGATGCATGGGGAACCACTGAAGGGGAATGCCATTTGATGCCATTGATTTGGGCCGTTCTTTCTGCTGCTGACATAAATATGCTCAGCTCTTGCAAACCTGATTGTCTCTGAAGAGTCTCATCACCTACAAAACAGCATCTCTCAGGGCTGCAGAGGTTGACAGTAGTTACATTGGAGGTCAAATTCCAATACGGAACAAGCCAAAAATGCTAAATTTAAAAACTTAGGAGGCATTTGGGTTTTATTCTCACAAATACCTTGCTAGAATTTCCTTCAGTACTTGTTTAAAACAAGTTCCTATCTTTGCCCAGTCCCTATTATTTCCCTTCCTTCCCCAGTACAAAAATATCTGTGTATCGGGCAAAATTTTTCCAGGTAGCCCTTGTACCCAAGGTTTGAGAAATCTAAACAGGACACTTCAGTTTTACTCCCCATCTCGCTACGCTGGTTTAAAAAATAATTTAAAATTTCAGTTTGAACTCCAGGTTGAATACAACAAAGGAGCAGAGATAAGTCTAGAAAAAATATCTCCGATAAAAATGCAGGATTAATAAGATCAGTGTGGAATTTACATTATGGAAAAACAAAGACACTGTCAGAAAAGTAGCTTGATGGGAAGATATTGGTTCACCTGAAAATATAGTCTCAAAGCCCCCTGTTTGTTTATTCTCTGGTATTCATTTTTAGCTATCAAATTAAAATTAACTCTTAACAGTGCCATTGAGCCACATAAACTGTATCTGTCACAACTCTGGACCTGCTCACTCTTCTCAGACACTCATCCCAGGAGACTTCTGTAGCTTAGGCCTTTGGCAAGAAATATTCAATCAGGAAAATGTGCTATGCAACTAACCCAAGCAGCTCCCTTCTGCCCTTCCAGTTTATGATTTCCTTTTCCTTGGATGCACCACTAATTTCCTGAAAGTTTCATGACAGAAGTTCACCATTGTTCTTGGAGAAATGATTTCAGACTAAAATCCATTTATCTCAGTATCATACAATCAGTTTGACTAACCAGTATAGTCACTTCTTAACAATGGAACTTGCTTCTTCCTTTCTTTTTTTCCTTCTCAAAGAGGCGCCTTTTTTTTCCTTAGTAGACTTTGAATCCATGCCAACGACATCCTCTTGGCCACGTGATAGGGAAAGTGCTTTAAATTTCCTTAGGAGTTACTAGTGTTAATTTGGTCTCTTCCTGAGAGTATCTCCGAGTGCTCCAACTGTCCTGGCTCTCCACCCTTTTCTTCTTTGCTTGCTCCAGTTACAGAAGCACAGCAATGGTGGGGAGGCTGTGAAGCAGATGGAAAACCTGACCCAGGACCCGGGATGCTGGACAAGAATAATTAAGGAAAAGAACAACCTCCTTCCCTCCCGTTGTGAAGGAGTATTGTGAATTGCTTAAAGAATCACCAGCAAAGGTATCAGTAAAAACAAGTTTAATATAAAAGCGACAGCATGACAAAGTTCATTGGCAAGGTTCACTTTACCACTCACTAGATGGTTAAAGAACAGTGAGGAAAAACAGCAAACAGAAATCCAGGGTCAATCAATCCAAACCAAAACAAACCAAAACAAACACAAAACTATCTTTGTGGAGGCAGAGGGGAACGGGAAGAGAGTAAAGGATTCATATGGGATTTACAACAACACAACAGTGACTTACTTACAGGCCTAATTTACTTACAAATCTAAAGTACTTAAGAATCCAGGAGAGCAGCATTTCTCCCACATTGGCTATAGAATATAAATACTTGTATGTACACAGACACTGTGGTCCAGGAGAGCTCAAAGGGTCTCATTTCGGACTGCTGTTTATAGGGCCACAAGACAGTAGGCTCTAGTAAAATTAGGTTTCATCCTGGCTGCACTTCGGGTCGGCACACTTTCTTTGAAAGTTTGAGAATGAAAATGTCATTCCACTTGGGTTGTTAATCAGGCAAAAAAAAAGTTTCTAAGGCTGCCCATTAAAAAAAAAAAGGGCAGGAGGCTGTTAGGCAGCACAAGTTCCTGGGAACAGATAGTGTTTCTGATAAGGTCAAGAGGAGCTCAGTCCAGGTACTGTTCGTCATAGGCCGAGGCCTCACGAGCATTTCTCAGCTCATAGTATGTCCTGGGAGGAAAGGAGGGATGCACCACCACACCTCCCGCTCATGAATACCACCCAACCAAAAATGCCATGTTTGTCAGATTTGCAGTGTGCACCTGTGGTCCATGGGGTTCATCTCCATCAGAACCTATATTCTCCTAAACCTCCTTTGGTTTACATGCACACACACACACACACACACACACTCCTGTTCAGGTCTCCATCAACTGAAGAGCAGTGTAGACACTGCTGAGTCTTCTGTGCTTCCCTTGGTGCAGGCAGTGGTGAGCATGCCAGCACAGTGCTCGTCAGGCGAAGTACCATGGCCCTGACACCATCTGTGCCACGCAGAAGGTTCTGCTGACCCCAAGGGAAGCTGGCAGATCAAGTCTGGAGGTTGCTCCCTCCCTTTGATAATGTCAGAGCAGGTTCAGGAGAAGCTTTTCTAAGTCTGCTCCACTTGAACTGTTTTTGTTTTTCTCCTAACCTCTTTCTGAACTCTTGGATAAAAAGCTGTGAACTGAAGTTCACAGAGCTTGATTTCTTTCCCAAAAGACTTTTGTTCTACAGGAAATAACTATTTTCTACAAAAAGAATAAACATATGAACTACTCAGACTTAACAATGCTCATGTATCAAAAGGGAGAGTATGAAGAGGGCACAAGGGATTTATTTTCTGAATGGATTTGCTCATCCTGAATAAAAGCTGGCATCTTTTAATAGACCGAATTTTCTTTTCTGGCAAACAGTCCAGTTAAACTGACAAGCTTCTGAGTACAGCCTCCTAAATAAACAGCCCTGTCTCCGTCTTGCAGAAACATTGCAACTATTGTAAACACTGCAGATGGAAAAACAATCTGAAGGAAGGGAAGCTGGCGGGCTCCAGGAAGAAGGAGGAGCCGGCACGTGCACTTCGATTCACAGGAAGGGTCCTTTTGTGATAAAAATTAAGTAGGGCAAGTGCTTGTGTTCACTCCTGCCTCTGAAAGAACTGCTTCCAGACAATATTTTGTTATCAAGATGATCTAGGGCAAAAAAAATTAGATTATCTACATCTTTTATATGAGGTCAACTATAAATCAGTTCTTTATGTGACAATGCCTATTTGATTTGACAGAAATGCTTTTTCTTCAGTGTGAGACAGTTCAGAAGCTGGTAATAACCCTTAGCTTGTCCTTTAGAAGTAAGAGCTTTCCTGCAAATCATTCTGGATTAGCCCACCCTTTTCCCGCTATATTTCTGAGCCAAAAGATCTCTCCGGCTCCAACCTGTAAGAGAAACAGTGCTAGTTCTTTTAGCTGTAGTCTGCTCTGAGTCATTTAGAAAGCCATTAGTGCACCAGCCACCAGCCCTAGAGCAGATCATGTGCCAGTGCTCTGGGAGGTATCTGCAGGGAGACCTGCACACATCTAAAAACAACTGCACTCTTGCCCAAGCCCTGTGCAGGTCTTGAAAAGTAGCACCCACACAATCACACAAAAAACCTGATTTTCTTAATGTTTTCATTAGATTGATCCATTTTTGTCTCCTGTCCTTAGCTCTGAGATTTTTGTGTACTAAAACCAATATGAAAGAATAGTAACACTTGTCTATGTTTTCTTTCCTTTCTGTATTTTGTGCAATTCCTTAAGCTTTGGGGCAATTGGAAGAGGACAGCCACGGTTCAGTAGGATGCTGAACCTCTCCTCCTCCCCCAGCTGCTCAGAGTTGGCACAGACTGACCCCTGGGATCCCAGGCTTAAGGATTCTAATACTCCCCAGGGGTCTGTGCTGATACCACCCACCATCTTGGCTGCACCTCCTGAGTTCTCAGATCCTCTCCAGAAATCCTGAGGCATATTCCCCAAGGAGGGATCACCAGGCAGACCTCAGTTCTGCAAGTGCTCAAGGCGCTAAAGTGTTGCTCTTGTTCAGCCTATTTGAACCCAGGCATGGTAAAATTAATAATTCATCTCTTCACCTTTGCATATTCAATTTCCCCGCTTTTTCTGCTGTGTTGTTACTTTCTTAATTGCTATTTTGATGCAATAGTGCAAGAAGATGCATACCAGAAGTGGAGTGACCGATCAAATGATCTGTCTTCACAGTATTTCTCCAAAATTCTCTTGGGTGGAACAGTTTGCTGTTCTCAGAAACAACCTGAAGTCCTTCAACTAAAAGACTTTTGTGTTAGTAGCATGTGTATAAAACAGTAGTGATATTTCCATTTCAAAGTCAGCTGAGTACTTGAATCAACAGAAAAGAAGACTGGTCCTAGAGAGCCAAGAAGAGAGGTGAGATGCGATTCATTCTGTAGCTGCCATCGTTCTTGGCCTTCACTCATGTCCCTGGAATTCACTTACTGACTCCACCTCTGTATTTCAGTTCCAGATCTGGTGCTTTTGTGTTGTTCTTGGATCATTACAGCTGGCCTTGCATGATGGTTTTGCTCATCTGCCATGTAGGGGATGCTGGAAGGAGCTGCTCTAATGGAAAACCCAAAGCAATGCTGTATTGTTTCGTCTTGAGAAAGGGGAGGAGGCAGTGGAGCTAGGCAGGCAGCCTCTGGCCACCCAGAATGCTCTGTCTGATGCCTACTTTCTCTATCTCCTTGTCTCTCTACTTGTTAAGCACCACAGTTAACCCCTTTCAGCTGTTTTAATATCCACTGTCACAGCAGACTGTGTACTACCTGCTTCACCAGTCCAGTCCTCCTGCTGCCCTCTCTCCCTTGAACTACCTCTAAGGGAATTCTGAACCTCAGACCTTTCCCAAAGTTTTGGATACAGAATGACCTTGACATAATTTGCAGACACAGCCACCTCGCCTCGCTTTGGTGAGATGACAAAAACCCTATTAGGGCACTGTACCTTGAGTTTCTGAGGGGTTTTTAAGTTTGTTATTTCTGACTAGCGCGATCTCGCTGGTATTCCCTGGGGGAAGAATTTATATACAAAAAGGATGGCAGATAGGATGTGAGACGGAAAAGTCCAAGGTGCAGCCCTGAGCAAAAGTCATAGAGCAATGAAGACCAGAGAATTTTATAACATAAATAGGAAAATTTTCTATTTATGTTCAAAACCTAGGAATAGGTTGTGCCCTTATACCTATAAAGATATGCAAGAACATATATTTTGCTTTATCGAACCAAAGCAAGCCTGTCTGGACAGAAATTCTGCCCATGAAATTGGCTCCTAGCAGGTCCTTTTCAGAAAAGTGTAAACATGCCCCACTAGGACCAGGCTTTCCTCTGCTGTAACCTTAGGGCACTAGGATGTCATTCGTCCCTAAAGGCTACAGCCCTCTCCACCCTTACTCCCTTGGCATGGCTGTCCTGGCCGTCCCTGTGACCCACGCTGCACTCTTGCACCCCACACTTGCAATTCTTCCCTTGTTAGGAAAGGGCACTCCCTGTGTCCTGTGACTGAAAGTTGCCCGCACTTCAGAAAATTGTTTGACTCACAAACACTTCTATGACAGAGAAGAAAACCTTTGGAAATCTTTTTTTCACAGGCCTAGCACTGAGCAATAGCAGTAGGATGATGAGCTCATTTCACATAACCCTTAGAATAGTTATAAGAAGCAGGTAATCGTTTTCTCCAGTACATTAAACAGGTGAATAAAAGATTGGCAATCCATTAACAGAATAACACACAATAGCTTTCTGTGGAAGAACATTTAATTTTCATCTTTCCTGGTTTGCAACCCAAAACTTTATAAAATGCTTTTCAAACTTCAATTCTCTCTTTTAAGTTCTCATTTCTGTAATCTCTACAGTGAGATAAATATTGGTCTGAAAAGAAGTATTCAAGTAGCTAAATTGACAGAGAAGCAAAATTAAAAATTTGCTTCTTCCTTTAACTCTTATACACTCTGTGATGGGGCTATCCATCACAAGTGAGCTATCTCAGGATTGATCACAAGTCTGGCACAATGTAATTACTGAACCAAAAGCATCGTATTATATAGCATGAAATGAAATAGCAACTTTGCCTTCCACATTATGAACCCGTTGACTAATGATGGAGTGTTGCAATTAGAAAATATGGAGGTAACAAGACAAGGTATTTCACAGCCTACCATGTAGAGACTAAAACTACTGATAGAGTGAAGCAGGGAAATTAAAACCAATAAAACTGGAACAGAAAATAACAATGGCATTCTTAATAATCTGTAAAAGGAGAGGATGGAAGTGTCCTCTAAAGCAGGTCAAGTTTAAAAGGATTGTGCGCAGTGTCTGAAAAGGGCTTCTTCTGGTCTTGTGTCAGTGGGCCTATTTTTTTCCTAGTATGTTTTGTGATGGCTGAGAACTCTTGCATTCATTGGCATCATAAGTGTGACCTAGCACCAGGAGATTTTGCTTTAAGAGACTAGAGAGGAAAACCCAGTGAGTTGTGGGCAAGAGCTCCCATTGCCCGGGGCTCCCTCCCTGACTCCCATGTGACGCCACTTCCTGATCGCCATGTCATTGCTAGATCACCTGGGGACACAAAGCCAAAAGCACAAGTGGCATAGCTAGGGCTTTGAAAAATCATGGGTGGAAAAGATGAAGTACTACAAGTTGTCCCAAGTTCATACTAAAGGCGTTCATCCCTGCCTCCTCCTATCTGCTTGGAGCACGCATCTTCAAATAAGCTGATTATCTGGAAACAAAAAAAGTAGGAATTTATTAAAACATACCATCTTTTTTATTTTCTTTTCTTCTCTTTTTTTCTTTCTTTTTTTTCCTTTTTTTTAAAGCCTGGATTGAAATCTTTCTGTAGTCCTAATACTAACTACAAACATTGTGAGTCCCTGATGCAAAACAAACCCATTAACCTATGGAATAATCCAGCCCATTTATATTTCATCTTAATGTTAGCTTCAAATTTCAACAGTGCCTGAGTGATGCACCTATTCAGACTTACAGTGATACAAAGAAAGGAAAATGAAAAAGAGAAAGAAAAAAGAAACAGAAAAAGGAAAAGGGTAAAAAGGGAAAAGAAAAAAAACAGAAAAAAGTGAATACTACTGCATGTGGTGACATTTTCTGACACCGTCTGGCTTAAATTCACTCATTAATCTCAGCAACAACAGAGAAAAATTAGTCTTTCCTCCTCCCTCTTCTCCCACCCATCACTTCTGTCAAGGCTCCTGACTGACAGAGAGTAGGATTTTTGAGGGTATTTTTGTGTTCGTAAAATATCAGCCCTAGGTCTGACTCCATCTCCTTGGAGCACTCCGCGCCTTTCTTAAGGAAGCTTTTGGGGGCGAATGAGCCAGAGAGGATACTCATCACTGATGCTCTTTTGTGGCAACTGCATGAACAGTTCTGTGAAAAGGTGAAGAAATATCAACTGCGGGCTTCTGTTCCCACTTGCAAGGGGGATTTTAGAAACTCTTCCTGTCCTGGCTGACAATTCCCTGGGTAGTGAAGACACCTTGAGGTGATGAGGTTACAAATGCTTAGGAAATCCTAACGGTCTCTTGTTTGTCTTAATAAATTAATGTTTTATACCTCGTGTACACACTGCTTGCATTAACTCTTTATGCACAAAGAAAGTTGCTCAAAATGTCCTAGAAATAACACAAGACCACTGACTCAGGGAGAGGAAGTTGTGTTTGAATCCTACTGTGCTTTGTCAGCTGTGTCCTGTTGGGACTGGGGATGCTGTTCATCCTGGGCTGTTTCTTGGGGCCGCATTTACAACCTTTACCCCATGACTGATGTTAGTAGAACACCGAGTTCATGTGCATGTTCTACATGGGTGACATTTACAGGGCCGAAATCTTGCCCTTAGGCTTCACTATCAGGATCCCAGGTTGGAAAATCAAGCAATTAAAGCTTAAGAGATTGCAGATTAGTATTTAAATATATGACATTTAAATTCAAATTACCACAAAAAGGCTGCATTTTCATTATGAAAAAAGCAAGCTATAAAATTGATGTATTAAATGCTGTAATTTTCTCTAAATTTTATGTTGAAACGGTATTTTCAATGATTTATCACAATACTTAATTTCATCATTCAGTATTTTCCAAGGCGTTTTCTATAACCAAAAGATGCATCATTTCCCTAGGAGGCTGAATAGTTTTTAGAAAAAGTAATTGCTTACATACAGCTCTATTAACATTTGGAGAAGTGTTCAAATTTCTGAAACAACTGAGAATTCAGAAATGGTTCCGATTTAACTATTCATTTTTCCCTAAAACCTTTAATGCTCTTGGGGTACAATTCTGAAGACGTTCAATGTAAAATACAAATCATTATCCTAATGGATAAATGGAATAAAACATGAAGACAGAGGTGCTGGTATTAAGCAGCAGCTCAACTACCTGTCGAAACAGGAGCCAGAGTCCACATCTGCTCCTTCCTGGCCAGACACATCTTCCAGATAAGACAGTAGGAAAGTTCTCCCTGTCCTGGCTTGGTCCTTCGGGTCACTACCTCTTGCAGACCTGGCTATGTTGCCCCTTGTTCCTACTCTGACCCTGTTTGGCAGTCAGAATAGTTATCTAGAAACTTGGTCACCTCAGGGTACAGCAATCATAAAATCCATGCTATCCCACTATCTCAGTCAATGCTCTGTGCACTAGACAGTCCTGACTAACTCCAGCAATTTTTCCTCTTTGATGTTTTAAAAGGAAAAGCTAAGTATTTTTTCTCCAAATCACAGTAAGTTACTTTTAATATCAAGTTGCTTGATACATATCAGGAAGCTGACAATTCGTGCCTTTATTTTGGTGTATTGGATTTGTGAGGTAGTGTCTTGGTAGCAGGAGGGGCTATGGGGGTGGTTTCCGAGAGGAGCTGCCAGAAGTTGTCCACATGTCCAGCAGAGCCAATCCCTGGGAGGGGCAAGATGGACCCACCCCTGGCCAAGGCCAAGTCCATCAGAGATGGTGCTAGTGGCACTGGGATAATGTATTTAACAAGGGAAAAATGCACAGAAGCAAAAGCAGCCAGAGAGGAATGACAATATCCAAGAAAAAAAGCCCCAGACACCAAAGTCAGTGCAGAAGGAGGGGCAGGAGGTGCTCCCGGTGCTGGAGCTGAACTTCCCCTGCAGCCCATGGTGCAGATCCATGGCAAGGCAGCTGTGCCTCTGCAGCCCATGGGAGAGCAGAGATCCACCTGCAGCCCGTGGAGGAACCCACATTGGAGCACGTGGAAACATCTGAAGGAGGCTGTGACCTCGGGGAAGACTGCACTGGAGCAGGCTCCCAGCAGGACCCGTGGAGAGAGGCGCTCACACTGGAGCAGGTTTTCTGGCAGGACTTGAGACCCCACAGGGGACTCACGTTGGAGCAGCCTGTGGGAGCCGCACTGGAGCACTTCATGAAAAACTGCTGCCTGTGGGAAGGACTCCTGTTACAAAAATTCATGGAGGACTGTCTCCTGTGGGAAGGACCCCATGCAGGAGAAGGGGAAGAGTGGAGTCCTCCCCTTGAGGAAGAAGAGACAGTGTGTGATGAAGTGACCGCAGTCCCCATTCCCCATCTTTCTGCGCCACTGGCAGGGAGAGTTAGAGAAAATCAGGAGTGAAGTTAAGCCTGGGAAGAAGGGAATGCTGTGGGAAAGGTGGCTAAAGATTTGGTTTTATTTCTCATTACTCTCTTAACTGACTGGTAGTAAACTAATTTCCCCAAGTCAAGCCAGTTTTGTGCCCATGACTGTAATTGCTGAGTGATTTCTCACTGCTCTTATCTTCACCCATGAGCCTTTTGTTATATTTTCTCTCCCCTGTCCAGTGGAGAGTGATAGAGCAATTTTGGTGGGCAGCTGGCATCCCACTGAGGTCAGCCCACCACATTCAGGAAAAAAAAACTCAGAGAAACTTTCCCCAGTGCATTTCTATCTAACTGGTTGGTGTCTCCTTCCTTTTCCCTTTCTCAAGTAAGTCCCAGTTGATTTAAGTCAGACTTTGAGGCGCGCCTCATCTTTCTGACTGACTACGCAGGGAATACAGGCATCAGCAACTTTGGGGTGCTGCAGTGTTCAGGTTTCTCTTCAGATGTAGCCTTGTTTCTCTGTGAAGAAAGCCTCAAGAGCCATTTTGGAGTGTAGTAGTCAAATTTATTTCCACTGTAGAAGCACACTTGTTTCAGTAATAAAAAAATAATCTTTGCAGAATAAAAGTAAACCTGTAGTGGTATAAATATATTTACTTGCACAAGAATTCACCTAAGTCACTCACCATATGTTTAGACTTAGTATTCTCACAGTCCTAAATTTCCAATGGAGTGAACAAGATAGTTACTTGCAGAAAGATGAACCTCTTGCACACTGGCTCAGTAGGGATTTAAACATGTATGAAATAATAGAAAGCTTCCTTCCTCGGTTGGTTTTTTTTGTTACATGAATACATTTCTTATGAAAAATACTTACAGCCTTCAGCATTGACCATTTCTGTTTGTCTAATTAAAATATATTACATAGAGAGCCACAGAAGTCTCTTCTGGCTGCCTTGCAGACATGGCCTTGGTGCTGGCCAGGCAGAACCAGCAATGAGTGTGTAAGTGTTCAAGCTCAGTGCTTCTCAGGCTGTGCTCAGTCTCCATATATCCATTCCTGAGACTCCCATCACCAGCTACTGCCTTTCAAGGAACAAACGAGGTCTAGCAATTTCCTTCAGGGGGTCATCACAGACTCATTACACAGCATGCCTGATGAATCAGTAAATCCCTGTGCTATACTAACACAGGTGCTCTACTCCAGACAGCATTTCTAAAGACCCGGTGAAACCAACAGTCCAGCTTACAGTAGGTATGGCTGATGTGTAACTTTACCTAATATGAACACTTCATGCAAAACAAACAAACAAACTCAAACCTATTTTCTGCACTCCCATTCAGTTCAAGCCATGGAACAACAGTAAACACAACTGCAACAAATTTAACTTGCACTTTAACTTCTAGGTAACTCTTCAACTCTTTTTCCCAATTGTGGGGGTGGAGGAAAAAAAGTGGGGGGGGAATAAAATTTAATGAATCAATCTCAAAATGACTTTGTATTCCTGTGTTCTGCCTAAATTATACTTCTTTACCCTATAGGCTATCGTCAGCACCGTGTCCTCACAACAAATGCTGATTTATTCTGATCCTTCCTTACTGTTAGTACAGTGACAAAAAGTACAAGGTTCAGCCTTGATTCTTCTCAAGGCCTCTATGAGAGGAGGACACTGAACTAATACAGCACAATACTGAAGACAAGAGAACATAACACTTAAGTTCTGATACACTGAAAAGCAATTTTACACATAAGCTCATTTATGTAGGCACACTGACATACTGAGCACCATTCTTTTTTTCAGGTTAACATCAACATTCAACTCTGAACAGAAGAATGTTAAGCCTCTAGGACAGTCTTAGTATGAGGAAAAGAACTACTTCTAATTTAGAAACATCAAAACACTAATGTTGACACCTTAGCTGAGCCGTTCACTGCAAGTGACCCTCTCTCTGAATTCGAAGGCGCTCCTTCTCCACTTGCAAGCGTTCCTTCTCAATCTGCAGCTTCTCTGACTCAAACTTTAGGAACTGCAGCCTCTCTTTCTCTAACTGCAAACGTTCCTTTTCAAGTTTTAACTTTTCAGTTTCTAGATCCAGAGGCTGCATGATGGGTTTTTCTGTTTGAGTGAGGTCATTTTCCAGGGCAGGTTTTTCAGCATGCAGAGTCTCTAGCCTGAGTTTCTCCCACTCAATCTGAAGTCGCTCTTTCTCAATCTGAAGCCTCTCACGCTCCAAGTCGACGTGCCGCAACCGCTCCTTCTCAATCTGCAGGCGCTCCTTCTCCACTTGCAACCTTTCGGCTTCGATGTCCAGTCGCTGTTTCTCCAGCTCCACCTTTTGCTTCTCCAGATTTATAAGCAAGTGAGAATCTTCATAGGCTAGCCTAGCTTGAGCAGAGCTCAAATTTCCAAACTCTTCAATGTGGGGGAAGTCTGGTAGGTCATTTTCCTTTTTCGAATCTGGCAGAACTGATGACAATATTTCTTCTTCCTCCTCGATAGGAAACTGCAGAGAGGAATGCGACAGACAAGAATTACTTTCTAGTCTTTATGCCAGAATAAATTTGTTACACACAACTTGACTGAAAAGAACATACTGCATTTTTTCATCTTTAAACCTATTCAGAAGTGTTTAGCTTGTATGTTGTGAAATAACCACGCTAGGTGAGAAGATTTTTCTATCATTACGCAGGAAGAGAAACAGGCTTTATCTGCAAGTTAATATCTGGTAATGAAAAATGGGAAATCTTGTCAGTGCACATGCAGGAACATACAGAAAATACCGAACAGCTGTTATTACAGATCATTCAGAACAACCGATAGAAAACTGGATCTAGAAGACCATATGTTGTTCTTACCTTTCATAGAGCTGAGTGACATTTATGTAAGCCACTAGGCATTTGTTGTGACTAATTATTTATCAGAGCAGATGGATCCATAGGCTATGTGTTATGTAAGCTAACCTAACCTTCGCTAACTTGGGGTATTCCATTCCTAAAAAAACATTTGATACTGACATTTTTCACAAGCTCCTAACCCTTCTAACTCTATTAAGTGGGTCAATAAGCAGGACTTGTTTAACCATTTTGTATTATCACATTTGCTGTAAAGCTATTTGTGACACAGATGATGAGGTGGTTAGGACCACTGCTCTCAGCAGACGGTAACATTTTGTGGAGAATCATAGCCCTTATGTGCTACAAATTCATAGTACACAAGAGATAAATTGTCTCCCAGTATGTATGCTGCAAGAGAAAGGCAAACTGAGGAAGGTAAGTGTTCAGAAAAACCTTTGGACTAGGAGACCCACTGCCAGTCCTCTAGCCTTAGAGAAGACACACACTGCTCCTCAGCACTGTCTGACAGTAGTTCTCACTACCATTTAACAGCTTACACTGATTTTTTCCCAGCACACATATCAACAGAGTTAAGACAGGAGTTGCTTCCCCACTCCTCCCACTCAAAGAAAAAAAAACCAACAAAAAACCTCTCCCCCAAAAAACCCAAAGCAATAAAATACCCGAAGCAAAATTGTTTGAGTACCCCTTTTTGAAAAGAGAACTATGTATTTAAAGAGGAACAGCAAAACTATCCCAACATGTGACCGCACTCCAGCTGGTTGCCGATCCCAGGACAGTCACAGTACTGCTAGGAGTATCAACCTGTCTACAGAATCCGCTACCGCTTGTCAAATTCACACTAAAATTCTGACAGAGAGGAATGGCTGACTAATTCAAGCCATGTTTTCCTCTCCTGTAGGTTCATTTTAAGAAATGCAAACAGTATCATATCTCTTTCTGTGCTCTATTTCTTTCTGCAGGCAACACAGACTTTCATTTGTTAAAGATGAGCACTTCTCCATTCATCCATGGAAGCAGCCTGAATACTAAAACGACCAGTTTCCTTCAACAGCGTATTCTCATTGCATTGACTCAACTAATCCTTATCTGTGGCACATACAACTGGAAAATACGTGTGCAAAGACATGTGCAAAGACATATTCAAAGTTTAAGGATATCAAATCAATCATCAACATCCAAGACCTTACATGCAATTCCAAGTTGCTAGATTTGAATACCATGTCTCTGAATTATATTTACTTCTACAGTTTAATTCACACATTCAGAAAAAAACAGAAACAGATGCTATGAAGAAACACAGTAAAAAGCCTTATGCTAAAATGAAGCAAGGGCCATATTGCATATAGCTCATGTATGTCAGTCACTCACTTCGAAATTCTGCGGATCCTCCTCTTCCTCTTCTACTTTGATTTCTGTTAAAGATCCACCGGCTTCTCTGAAGTCTGTGATATTCTGCCATTCAAAACTAGATTCAATTGCAAATCCCATTTTGTCATCCATGTCTTCATTGAGAGAGTCATCTAAATTGGATGAAGGAAGGTGAAACCCAGCACCTACTACTTTGATGTTTGCATTCAGACGTTTTCTCTTCATGAGTGCTCTCCAGTCAAGGTATCGCCTTTTCACTTCTGTCCCTGTTCTCTGCTCTCCTTCACCTACAGCATTGACACACTCTGCTATTTCCTCCCAAGCTTTCCGTTTCATCTCATTAATTGTTGTATTAAGTTGCTTCGAAAAGAGTACTTCTCTCCTTTTTCTGATTTCCTTAAGGAGAGTTTGAGTTTCCTGGACACTAAAATTGCTTTTTCTTTTTCTTTTTAACTGTTTCATTTTTTCCAGGCTTAACCTAATAATTTCACCACAGCAGACTACCGAGATGATCTGACACTAATCAGCTACTAATATAAATAAATTTAAAAGCAAATGAAAGCAGAGCTCAGTTCTCGTGAAGTAAATTTTCTCTTCACTTTGTAGTATTTTTGTATTTGTCAGGCTTCCTAAGAGAAAAAGAGCAAACAAGATAAATCTCCACGGTATACACCATTTATTTTCATTTAACAACTTGACTCCTAAGTCATCATTTAAGGAATGAGTATTTTGAACTAACGGTTTATTTGAAAAAGGAAAACCATTTTGGTAAAGTTTGAATATAAAGTAGTCATAGATACTTCCTCTAATCTCCTATGAATTATAAAACCATTAATATATCCATGTCACGAACTGCTAAGGTTGATTTGGTATTTCCATTCCAAAAGTACAGCTATTTTCCTTCAGCTCTTAAGAGTTTTGCCTGTCGAGATTTCCTCAAGACTGAAATTTGACACACATATTTCAGTTTGAATGCTAAATTACTTCCAAAAGAAGCTGAAATTGTTGTATCATTACTTCAAAACCACGCAATGTTTAGGGGACTGAAATTTCTGAGACGCATTTTAAATGAGATACCATTTCCATTTTAAAAAAAAATTAATATGAAAAGTTGACATTTTCGAGGCTCTTCTAACTTATCATAATCATAAATAAAAGAACTGGAACAATCCTGTTGAATGTCATAAAACAACCACTAGTTCAAACAAATGTCATTCATTAGAGACATTTTAACAGCAAATAGATTCAAGTCACCATATGCCCATGGTAAAACCCTCCCATGTCCTTCTCACACTGCTAAACATCTCATGTCAGATACAACGGCAGCTTTAAAGTTCATCCCGTCCTCTCCCCTCAGCACCAGCTGGTCCTGTGGCTGATGCTGAAGAGAACAAGAAGCCCCATAAAACACCTGACAGGCTGTGTGCAGCTCTGTAGAGAAATGGAGAGTGAGTGGGAGGAACAGGGGACTATTAACGCAGTAATGAATATTATTACTGCATTAATAACATAGATCATATTACCAAAAAAAACCCCAGAACAACTCAGGAAAACCTGGAAGCAAAGACTAAGAATCAAAAATGGTTCTTGGTCATAGACTGCTCGACAAAAGGTCCGATTTGAACTTTCTTTTGTACCATGCTACCTACCACTGTAGGCAGGTTTAAAAGGCTTTAAGTCAAGTAGGCCAGGGATTCACTACACACTACAGGCAGTTGCAAGCTGCTGTGTGTTCACTGTTCATGCAATAGAGACATTTGTCCACCTGAGGGCAAATGGCTTCCAGATTATATATTCAATTGTTATTAACTAATGGACTTAATTCTTAAATTATAGCACTCCCAGCTATACAGGCCCATTAAATTACTAAGTACTTTTCCTTCTATTGTTCTCCCTAAACTTGGTTAAAGCATACACATCAGCACATTACGCTACAACTCCCCACCTGGGGAATAAAGTCTAGTAGTTTAGACATTGTTCTCCATCTCCTATACACTACTGACTGTAAATAAGTGGCTCACTTGCAGTTTTCCATGTCAAGCAACATTCTTTCACACCCAACAGGCAAGCACGCTGCCATAAAGTACTTTTTCAAACACAGCATTTAAAAAACTGCTTTACTACTTTTCCTCATTAAAACATTACTCTCACTATGAAGCCACTTACTTCCAGTGATTACTAGGTAGCAAATATGCAAAACCAAGTCCTAATAAGAAATCAACTGTAGAAAGCACAAGCCTGTATCAGCACACACCACTCTACAGTGCTCCCATGCAGCTACCCAGCACTCCTCAGACTCAAGTAGGAAGCTGCATGCTGCTGTTTAGGATGTGTGAAACTTTCTGCCCTTCTGAAAATAAAATTCCATTTGTTTTTGGGAAAAGGGAATTGTTTAAAAAAGTAATATAACCTACTGTTTTAATGCAGACTCTTAACCTGACATGACAAATGGTAAAAAAAAAAAGCTGTAGTGTAGAAAGTCAGATTTATACCAGAAGACAAACTGTACCTGCTAGAACTACACCAAAATTTTCTGAGACCTTTCATCTGATCTTTAAGCATACTCCTTAGCAGTCTTCTGCTGAACAACAGCCATTTTCATCTCAAGGTATATACTGGTTCAAGTCCCTTACTAAGCCCCAGCTAGGTGAGCAAGGTTCTTCTGGTCATTCCCAACAACAAGGAACCACAGGAATTTACAAACTCATACGGTATCTCTAGTTACCCTGGGTTTTTCTAAATTTCTCAGGGCTAGCACGGCAGGATAATGTGGGCACAAACACAGAAAAACAAATAAAAATAAACTGGGTTTCCAAATCAAATTTTCATCATCTTTTAAATACGGTTCTACATCGACATGGAAAATGCTGACAGGTAAGCTTTCTCCTCAGCTCCAGAGAGGGCTGAGAGTTACAGCATGCAAATGTCAGGCCACCCTGGGGGTCAGCCCACTGCTCCTTGCACCAGTACTCTGCATCACCTGACTGATCTCCCCAGCCACGCTTTGCGAAATGTCTAATCTCGGGTTTGGATTTTATGCCATAAGCCAAGGACATAACCTTTAAGAACTACAACACTAACTTGGAAACTACTGGCATCCAATTCCTTTATTAGGTAAAGTTTTTTTCTAGACTTTCTTAAACTTTTGCTAGAACACATCTGATACAAACCCCTGAACTTCCCAGTGAAACATCAGCAAAACCTATATATTTTAAAACTCATGACTACTCCCAATTGGCAAGGACATCCTGCCTCTTTAACTCTTTCTTTTTTGAAAGCATACTGCCTTGTTAAGAACAATTCCTTTCTAATTAATACAAACGTGGTTAGTGAATTGTCTTAACAGTATATTTACTCCCAGAGATGGCTCTGTGTACTTTTCTGATATATTAACTAAAAAACATTATTATCCGACAAAAGCTGAGATTTGGGATATTTGGTTCTTTGCCACTGGCAGATGGTCTCCAGGATATTACTCTTTAATGAGGAAAAATGAGCTGTTACGTACTCAAAGTACCTCAGAGACAGGAATGTAAATAAGCTAGGATTTGTACACATTCTAGATCGCCACAGGAAAAAAAAAATAATATTCCAAACCTCAGCAGCTGGGATAGCATTAATGCTCGTCCTAGTAGCTGGGACAACGTTGTGTTTTGGATTAGTGTGACAATAATGTTGACAACACACCAGTGTGTTGGTTGTGGTTAAGCAGTGCTTATTTTAAGCCAAGGACTTTTCAGTTTCCCATGCTCTGCCAGTGAGGAGGTGCACAAGAAACTGAGGGTGAACTGCAATGCAAAATGCGTACTTTAACAGTTTGGGTAGAAATGTGAAGTGCTGGCTAAAAAAACCCCCAACTCTGATGACATCATAAAGACTTCAAGGGTCTTCCAGAAAAGATGGCAACACGGAGCTTTGAGTTTGGGCCTGTCAGGCCAAACGCAACCTGTGGTCAAGAAGGCTCTCATCACTCCACCAAAGAAATACAAACTGTTAGGGTTGAAAAGAAACAAGTACTGTAAAACAAAGCTGGAAACTCCATAAACAGATAGAATATACACACACTGAATACCTTAAACATAGTTAAAGGCAGAAGCATCCTCATTCTATCTTTTCTGTCTCCTTTGTTCACACCTTATTGTCTGACCACGTGTTGGACTAACAAAAAAAGAAAAATTAACAAATCTCCCAAACAAGCAATGAAGCAAACAAAGGAGGACTGTTGCAAGCATCAAATATGAACAATTCTTTCCAAAAATCATTACTTTTTAAAAAAGATGATGTCTTGATGGGGTTTTTTTAAAAAACTTTGAAGGCATATGCTTGAATAAAAAAACATTCAAATTACGATGACCTGCTATCTCTGAGGGGTTTTTTTTAAACAAAACTAGAGAGTCTGAGTATCTTCTGCCTAAGGCTTTCTAGAAAACTTTTTGTGCGATTCCTGACAGATGGCCACACTGGCTCGGAGCAACTTACGCTTTTCTACAAAGGCTTTAGTACAGGAGAATCTAGGTGCTGCGCAACACATCACCCAACAGAGCCCTGCAAGAAGCCCGCGGTTTACACCAAAGAAAAAGCAGGCACAGAAGGGAACCAACAACACCTAAAAGGATAATTTAACGAGGCAGGGAGAAAGCAGGGAAGATGGGAAGCAGCTGGGGATTCAGGCTATTGAAGGCACAGACTTATCAGGCCAAAGTTCCCCTTCCCCTGAACCAGCCACGGCCACGAAGGGGAACAGAAAAGCTCGTCGCTGCGCGGGAGCGCGCTTCGGAGGCGCGAGGGCGGGCACAGCCGCGGGTCCGGGGCCAGCTCAGTCCCACCCGGAGCGCTGCAGGAAAGCAAAGCGGCAACAAAGGGAGGCGGGGGCACGGCCCCGGCCAGCACAGCCCCGAGCCCCGGGGAGCAGATGGGCCCGGGGGCCCTGCCGCAAGCCAGGGCCTCTCCCGCCGGCGGGGCTCTGCGACTCTCCCGGGAGAAGGAGGAAGAGAAACGGGACCTCCCCGTGGGGAGAAAAGGCGGCGGGCAATCGCCTCATCACCCCCAAGGGCCGAGGGCGGCGGAGCCCCACCGCTCTGTCCCCGCAAGGGCGCCGCGGGCTGCCCACACGCCGCG
>VZTA01004814.1:69494-88163 GCA_013398855.1 Mohoua ochrocephala
CCTCCGCGGGGTCGGGGTGGGTGGAGTGGGTTCGGTGCTGCCGCTCCGCCTGAGGGCGCGGCACAGGGAGGGGCCCGGCGCCTCTCGGCGGCGACCTGCAAGGGAGGGAGGAGCCGGGTCAGCCCGAGCGTGCGGGATAGCCGTGTATAACCCACCGCGGTGGCCGGCAGGTTTATGATGCTGCTGCCCAGAGCGAGCGCGCGGCAACCGGCTGCTCCTCCTGAACTGGCGCGGTTTGTGATTAAAGTGAAGAAATGCCGTTTATCAGATACTATAATTAAAGAAATGAAAGTATTTTTCGGGAAGTGCTGCGTGTGTGAGCCACCACGCCTTGATGTGGCTGAATACACAGACAAAACGGTTTCCTGGAGCTTTCGGGCTTGGGGCTCCTCGTCTCCTCCGGCACACAAGACGTGTCTGGTCCTTGCCCTCTGTGTTCCCTCCTGTTGCCTGGATCACGTAACCCTACTTTTCCGAAGTTAGGTACCTCTATTCTGCCTAACCTGCTGGGTGCATTTATTACTTGGCATATTCGTTAACAATTACTTTCTCAGTCCTTTCATTCCAAGTTCTTTCACTGGACAGGTAGTTGTTTGATTAATACAGCTTTAAGTGATCATAACTGTGATGAGACTACAAATCTCACTAAAATGGTGTTTTCCAGTTTCAGCCAACTATTAATTTACCAATTTGCTTATGGGTAGTGATAGTTTTGCTGCCATACTTGCTCATTGTGTACTGAAAATCATGTTAAGAAGGAAAATGGTGAGGAGTTGTGTAGCAAGACCATGCCACATTGCTGGCATAAATAATACAGGGATATTTCTTACTGAGACCCATGCATGAACTTGGTTTCCCTTTACGTTATTACCAGTATTTTAACGGTGCTCAGAAATAAGATTCAAGCGCACCCTAAAGGTCTTGCAAGCTAGTTCAAACTAGATTCAGGTGCGAGTAGGTGGACAAATGATGGAAAGCGTAAGTCATTAACACTCTGAACCTCTGCCAGTCTGTAAAAATAATTAGTCCAAATTATACCTCATTGAATATTCTTCTTTTATTGTGAAGAACAAACCCACTAAATATGGTTATTATCCATTAGAATAATTTTAACTAGGAAGCATATGATTTCCTAGAGTAGCCATGCACATAAACCTAAATAGCTCTACTTTCTCCCAAAATTGTCACTCCACTTTTATGAAGGCTGTTGATCATTGGTGAAAAATCCTGGTGTATACCAGCTTCCTCCAACAAAAATCCTTGGATCTCCTTAATTTATGTGAGCTGTCTTGAATTTATGTGTAATTTCTGTGTATTTTAACCGTTAAATCCAGAGTCTTTCTTCCTTGCTTTTGATGACAGTAAGAAAATCCCTACCATATGGTCTACTTCAGATGCAAACTGTTCACGTCCATGGTGAATTCCCTGGATCTGTAGAACATACATATACAATTTCCTTCTTATTGTGCACAGGGTTACGCAACTTGAGCTCTCAGATTTGGTCTGTGAATCCCTTCATTGTTTAATATAAGCTTTTAATATTGTGAATGCTGTTGGAATGCTTTGTACATGTCTCCAAAAGGCTTTTGCTAGCTGAAAGGCTTTTGGGGCAAAGGCCTCGCAGTGTTGGAAGGTGAGTTTGTATTGCTGTAACTCTAATTTATCGACAGAGGAGTCTCGGGGTTACAGAATTTTAAGTTTTGGAAGAATACAAGACAACGCTGGGCTCCGTCACTTTGTATTGATGCCATTTCTGCATGCCTTGGCATGCAAATTTTAGACTAAGTAGCTTTTATCTCCTTTTATTTAAGGCTACTTCTACTAGTATGGAAGGTCCATTTCAGTAAAAATAAACATCCAATCATTTGCAATACTTAAACTGCAAAGAAAACCTGTATATCAATCTGATCTAACTAAAAATGATACCAATTTAAATGAGTACCTTACAACAGTAAACTTAATAACTTTTCAGCAGACAATTAAAATTAGCACAGGAACAGTAACTCAGTAGGCAAAGGATATACAAATACAAGGTCCAAGGATAAGTATAACCCCCCCTCACTGCAGTTTTCATCCAGCTAGCTGCATTCTTGGTTATAGCATTCAAAATGTTCTCCAATTGGAAAAAAAAAAACCAAAAAGAGATTACCTGCATTAGAAACACTGTAGATTCTCTGCAGTTTGAACCTCACTGGAAATAAGAGAGAGACCCAAGAAGGATTCAGTTGCTCAGTGCTTTATTTCACAAAAGAATGAACATCTCAGCAAACGTGTAGTATCGTACTTTCCACATATCAGCAGAGCCCAGGCAGCAGCAAAATGTTACTGTTCTCTATGCTTTATTGGGTGTTTGAAGGAAAAAAGTAAATTGAGCATAATGTTCAACTATAAATATTGTCAAATACATCCCTGTTTTCAGCCTGTTTTAATTAAAATAGATCTTATGCTGCCTCCTGTTGGTCGCCTACAAACAGAAACATCTAAAATTAATCTCCACATTAGGAACTGCAGTCAGCACATTCTATAGCCTATACCTTACCTACTACCCAATACTAACCAGAGGAGGGAAACAGTTTTCTTCACAGAGTAATACCATAAATAAATCTGACCCAGAAAATCCACTCCACTTTGTGAATATGATGAATTTTTAACAGCAGTAAGCTGAATTACTACAAATGTATTTAGAATATAGAAAACAAATTAATTAGTCCTTAAATAATAATCATCAGGTCTGTGCAAACATAATAAAACACCTGAATAATTGGTATTTATTATAACAACTAAACCAGTATGATAACATTACCAAAGTGCCATAATGTTTTGATAGCATTCTTTAAAAATTAAGATTATCCAATATAATCATCACCGGATATTAAAATCCCACATACAATATATATTATCTTTGTGTATATAATACTGGTCATGCTTATAATGTATTCTGTGACATAAAATAGAATACTATTAGAAATGTTCTGGTTACATCATTTAAGTGCAAATAGTAGATTATAATTTTACATGCATTTTGTATGTTTAAACATCACTCTATTTTAGTGAGAACATAGGTAATCATTAATCTAGTTACCAACTATTTTTAGACGAAGGTACTTTTTCATAAAGCTTTGATTCAAAGAGCTTTGAAAAGTCAGAAAAGATATTAAAAAGCTCACTTTGCATTAATTTTGTGACTTTAAAAAAAAATTGCATAACTGCTGTGTAGACTGAAAAATCTGTTTGATCCAGACTTACAACAGTTACTCATGCAAGTAATTCATATTCTTTTGTGTAGTTCACTGAGATTTCTTACCTCTTTAGCAATTAATCACAGGGTTCGGAACACAGGTCCTTACTGCTATCATAAAGCCTTGTTTTTAACCATGACTTTCTAACACTTCTGCTTCTTCTGCATTCAATTCTGCTACCAGATTTAACACTTTGTATGTGGAAATGTGGCAAATGACCCTTTTTCCTTCTGTGAGAGCTGTAGTACAGGCTTACCTGCCTAACTGCAGAAAATCAGTACCATTTCACAGTAACTCTTCTGTAAGCAATGTTAGAAAGTAACTGGCATTACTACATTATTTCCTGATGACTGAGTAAGACAGCTCAACTCCTTGTGAAATCCATGAATGATTTGTCAAACTGGGAACTGACATTAGTTCCTGCACAAGCGTAGTGCAGAATATTAAAGAAGCATGTCTATTTTCCCAATTCAGCTTCAGTCAGTTTTCACTGTCTATACTGAGGAATTTCTCTCTTATGTCATTACTCTGTCTGATGTCAGATGCCAGAGTCTTACAGCAAGTAGCTGGGTGGAAGAGTGCCAAAAAGATCTGCTGTAGGGAAAAACTTAGGGGAAAGAGCATCACCTGAAGGACTCACACGCTTGCTGTTTATGTGATCTAGCAGTTTGGTCATGACAGTGGCAATTAAAAAACCCTTGCAATTCCCTAGCCTCTTCCAATTTGCATAGCTATTTATACCCATGTACCATGGGCATAGTATGTTACTTTTTTCAATGCGTAAATTGCATACTCCTATTACTCACGTATAAAAACAACACAAATACACAAGCAAAGGTGAATTGGGCCTTGTACTCCAATGTGACAAGTTGCACTAATTAATGGTTAATGAAGTCTCTATGCTACCCTGAGTAGCTTTATTAAAACTAAAACTACCATTTTCCTATGTGTCTGGGTTTTTTTCCTATTGTTTCAGTAAGCAGGAATAGTATTCTTCCTCTCTCTACTCAATACATTTGCTTTGCACTAACAAAAAGTAGTTGTGTCCCAATATAAAAATACTGGCATTTCTGTAAGGTGATTGTAAAGGTTAGCTAGCTACGTTTAGTTAAAATACTATTTGGAGACTTATAATGAAAAAAACCCAAAATAAATGTGGAAGTTGCCTGAAATACTGTAACAAGCTACGTACTTCTACAGAACTGACACACATATTAATACACAGAAATTATTGAGTGGAAGGGTTCTGCTCTATTAACATGTTCTCCAAATGTGCACAATTTTGATTTACATACTTATGAAAATTGTTATGATGAATGCTATCTAAATTTATAAAGGTATCTGATAGCAAATTACAGAGTAAATCACAGAATTGGAAATTGCCATTGCTGACTGTTTAAAACAGAAGAATGTTCTAGGCAATATTAAGCTTTAAGCATTAATATTCAGCTTAGGTTTTGCAAAAAGTACATGCAGTAGTGATATAGTAATGAACTTACCACAGTTGTCTCAAGACATACGAAAGATGTCTCTGATGCCTCACTAAACTTTATTCGTGTTTTAAACTGCTTGAGAAGATGTGCGTAGATGTTTAGAACCATTATTCTGTCTGGCAGAAGACAACCTCACTGCTTTCACAATACTTCTATGGAACATAAGGGCTCTCAGTGTCTTATCTGGGTACCTGGTAAGAAAGGAAATTCTCAGGCTGTGGAAGATTACTACTTAATTTATGAAACCTAGCTAATTTCAGTGTCATCCTGTCAGAAAGAGGACTGACTTCGTAAGCATGAGATCAAATTTACTTCACAACGTATGGCTAGATTAATATTAGCACTAAAAGTCCATTACAATTTTAATGTTATAATAGCTGACTAGTTAAAGTTTATCGAGCAATATATTGTGTAGTGTTTACTGTGTAATATTTTAACATTTAAAATTACCATGAAGTTCAAGATAAAGTGTTTTAATTAATTTAAACCACAAGAGATGATTTCTCACCTCAAAAATACTATTTACTATTGACTTTTAATATGGGGGTGTAGTTTTGTAACTTTGTATTTGACATACGACAAGATACAAACTTTTCCCATAGTTAACCGAAGCAACAGCTACAATTCCTTTTACAGCTTGCTGCTATAAGCAGCCTAGTGACTGCTTAGTGGGTAGCACTGAAGACTTCAGAGACGGAAGACTTCTGTTAGAAAACATCCTGAAGTGTTTTTTCTTTAGTTAACAACACGACTGAAGCAAAGATATCACATGAATCATCCATCCTGTGGAAATCTTACCTACCCTGCGGTATGTTATTGAAGTTTACCTTGCCACAGTTAATGGGATGGAAACGGAAAATAAAGCTACTACTAAGGCACAAGGATGGAGAAAAACTGGTAAAACTGAAGAGCTGAAGTAAGATGACAGGAATTATCAGTCTCTTCAAGTTAGATACCTGGTTTGAATACTGTGAAGGTCACTTTGGCTCTTGTCCTTGCTAAGGTCATTCTGATAAGATAAAGCTGACAATGAATTCCTCTTACAGGTTTATGAACATAGAAAATCTAAGTAACACTAATGAAAATTTCTATTAAACTTCAGTTACATAGGGAAAACAGTATCACAGTCAGTTTTCTCATTTAGCAATTTGTCTATTGGGACAACTGTTGACTATTACAGAAATAATGGCACATATTACACAACAAATTCCTCATGAATATTCTTTTTTGAAAAGTAATATTTTGAAAATTATTCTGATAATTACAGAGAAGAGTTGTATATAAAATTAAGTAATACTGTCTGTATAACGACTAGCATGAATGACATTTTAATGGACTCTTCCAAAAGCAATCCTACAGCATATAATTTAAACTGAAAATTTAAACAAAGGGGTACATATTTCTCCATCTGTAAACTAATACTTAAAAACTGTTCTAAAACTTGTGCATTTACGTAGACTCTTTTGACTCAGGAGTTTCAAAATTCTCCAGAGCAAATTGTCAGTACGGGTGACCAGGGGTCCCTATACTTATTAAACTGAATGACCTGACAGTAAAACTCAGTTAAGGCTCTTGGCATTGGTGAAACTTCTTCCCACTCAGACCTACTACTGTGGTAGACTTGAACTTCATCTGTGATTTCTTCTGGAGCATAATCACCACCTAGTATGTAAATTTTGTCTTCCGTCCCAACTGCCCCTGCATTAAAGCCAGCGCACTCAAAAGATCCTTCCCCTTTCCAAACACAAGTTTCTGGGCAAAAACTGTAGACCTTGTAGGTGGAGAGATCACATATGTACAATGTACAGTTCACTGGAACGGCTTTGATTAGAGTTGCATGGAAAAACTGCCCAAATTCTGCTACAAGCTCAGACCACTGATCAGTCATAGCATTATACTTGAAGAAACAGTCAAGAGATGGATTAAAGGCATCAGTAATTTCTACTTCTGAGCCAAGGACATAAATTATATTCTGGCATGCACTTGCTTCTGGATAGTAGATACCTCTTGGTAACTGGCTTACAGATTTCCAGTCTTTGGAAAGAGGATTATAGGATTCTACGTCCAAAAGACTCCGAGTTTCTTGAGCTCCTCTGGTCTTTCCACCTATTACAAAGAGCTGATTTAGGGTTACAACAGATGTGTGCATTGTCCTTGGTTTTTTCATAGCTGACACTATGGAGAATTCATTGCTGACTGGACAGTAGCACCAGGTTTGGTCAGTGGCATCATGAAACGGTTCGGCAATATGAAGCCTGACAGTCCTATAACAATTCCCCTTGCATCCTCCAGTTATAAATATTTTTTCTCCATAGCTAGATAAACTTGACCCTGGCAGATCAATCATGTGCGTATGTGGTAGTTCTTTCCATTTATCTGTTTTGATGTTGTAGCAGAATGTATGTCTGTTTTCTCCATCTTCATCGGTTTTATGAACAAATATGTATTTTTCTGTTGTTGAAGGGCGTGCATCTGGAAACAATCCACTAAAGTTCTGCACACTTTTAACTGCATCATCGATTATTACTGAGCAATTAGCACTCTTAAGTAAGTGTTCTTCAGAATGCAGAAAGTCCTGCAAAGTCTTTTCAGGTAACTGATGTAATCTCACTTTTTTCATCAAATTAGGCAGGTATTTCTGCCGCGTTTCTAAGTTGTGTTTGGTCCATTGGAGGACAGCTTTCAACACTGATTCTTCCTCAGGGACATTTAGTTCATCAGCCTCAAGACATTTTTGTAGTATCTCAAAATTCATCTCCAAAAAATCACTTGATCTGAGCAGCAACGAAAAGTGGTGTTGTACAAAATCTAGTGCATGATCAAACAAGCGGACAGACCCATAACTTTCGGACAGAGAAAGCAACTGTAAGCAATTCACGAGATCAATACTTTTTATTAGGAAGTCACTGCAAGCTTTGGAAAGGAGTGAAACTTGAAGAAATGATGACAGTTGGAAGAGCATTTCCACATTATCATTGGTTATCTCTGTTTTTCCTGTGTAAGCATAATCAAGAAAAGCTTTCACTGCCTTGGGTGATAGGTTACTAAGAGTAACATTGCCATCATCTCGTTCTTTCATATTAACTTCAAACATGGCTCTGTGAATAAAATACAGAAGAGATACACACAAATTAAAGATTTAGCAAACAGAAGAGAACACTAATGTGGAAGGAGACAATCAGGGGCACGTAATAATGGGGGCTGGTCTAAAATATGGAAGTTCTTATATGAACAATGAATTTACTTGGTATGTTTGAAGAAAAAAATGATTGGTGACAAGAACATATTCAAAGTGAGGTTTAACAAAATGACAGCAGCACCTGTGTTTCGTATGGATTTTCACAAACAGTGATGAAGTCTGCAGCTCTCAATGTGAGAGAAAATGTGAAATTGTTCGGGACAGCATCAGTTTCAACAGCTTAGGAAAGAAAGGCTGATTTAAAAAATACATAGTATAAAAGCCCTATGAGTTAGGTCATGCACTGTGGATGAATATATAAAATTCAGTGGAAAAAAAAAAAAGCCTTCCAAACTGCAGGCTGAGCAAATGGCCAGACAGATGATGGGAGTAGTCCTCAGAAATAAAAGTAGGTGAGGGGTAAATGAGGAGAAAAACCACAAGGAAACTTAATTCCTGCTTTAGAGTTGACAGAGACATGTATGAGGACAGGCCAATGTCAGAGAAAAAATGAGGTTTTGACATATGATTGCATGGCACAATGAAACTGTGCAGAAAGTAGATTGTGACTGAATACAAAGATGATCGTTGAAATTGTGAAATGAACTATTGATCAGGAGATTTGTGGAAATTTTATTAGAACTTTAACTGCTTTATTCTAAGTATGTGATAACACTTAACTATTTCACACAATCTAACAAGGCAAGATAAAATAATTAAAGTTTTACAAGCCAGTAAGTGCTGGCAACAGAACAGTGCTGCAATATCCCTTGCCCTACCCTCTCAGAGCCTAAGCATCAGGCTGGGAAGCAGTGGCTTCTGAATATGACACAAGATAACAGTGAAGGAAGAGTCAGATAAATCATCAAATGCGAAGGAGAGAACCTGGACTATTAATATATCATAGTTAATTCATATTAAAAAAAAGTTTTATAACATAGTTCAGTTGTACACTTAGTATCTCTATTGTATGGGATTTTTAAAATCCCATCCTTTTCTGAAGCCAAAGAGGAAAAAAACATCACTGTGTATAGCACATACTCTTTGGGACGTGAACATCTGGTAAAGCAGGAACTTGCCTGACTTCCCAAACAAGAACATAAAATTACAGTAAGACACCTGTGTCCCAAAGACCTCTTTGCATACTAAGTGATGACCCTTATAATCCTTTCCTCATTAACCCAAGAACTATGAAATTAATTAGGGAGTAAAATAGCAACTAAACAATACCAGTAGAAGGAGAGCAACGTAGGCAAAGGCTTTGACTCTGGAAGCTAACAAGTAAGGATCAAAATGTTGCTGAATCTTGGGTTTACACAATGAAGCCAAAACTAAGAGAAGTCCAAAGGCCAAGGAAGACAAAAGGTGTTCCATTTTAAAATGTATCTAGTGGACTTAGGTACTTTTTATTCCTTGAAGGTAAAAAATGGGCCTTGCATTCCAGGACAACTTATGAATCTGATGGCTGCTATGATCTGCCGTATCAACCGTTAGGAGCAGGGAGAGATCTCTCCCGGCAGATTTTAATCGGAAGAGTCTGTAGGTAATGAAAAGGACACATGCATTTCCATGTGCTTAACTTCAGTTCTAAAAATTACCACTGGAAGCTATTGCATCCTAGTATTTCTTTCTACCAGATCATCTCGGTGCTGTCAAGCAGTTAAAGACAAATGAAAGTAGTTCTGTGTGTGTCAGAGAAAAAAACAAATCTGCTGCTGCAGTGGAGAAAGTGCTCATTTCATCTGCATTTCTTCCTTTTTACAGTAATTCTTAGAACACATCCAGCTATCTTCTGTCATCCATGGCAGACTCATTTAGACCATGGGATGTTCCAGGGCATTTGAAAATAACACTCACCTATGTATGGGCAACCGAATTGAGGCCATTAACTCATTCCCAGGAGTCCATTTTTTCATTGTTAGAGTCTTAGCTTTGTTTTTAGTAAACTGTATTCAGAAACACTTTCAGTGTGGAACTGCAAGTTTGAACCTTCCTAATAAAAGGGTTAGCAAGGTTTCTGTATAAATTAATATTCTGTATGTGAATGACCTGGCTGTCCCTTAAGAATACATAGCTTTAAGCACCAGAAGGAAGATCCATTTCATGCTGAAAGGCTGAAATCTGTAGTTTAGGAAAAGTATGCATATCTGTTTAAATACCTCTGAAGACAATCTCTACTATACTGACCGCTCATCTCGGACAAACAAAAACCAGTTCCATTCCAAAGCTATGTACAATTTATCCACAGTTGCTCACTTCAAGATGTATTTGTAATCAATCTGTTACGTTGCACAATATAAATGTGTCAAAGTACATGGACTATCACATAAAAAGCTAAACAATATCCTTGCAGACCTTCAAGTACTGATATGGGCAACAGGTAACTCTTGAATATATATAACTTGTGCCAGTTCTACCTAACAGCACAACCACACAATTAGGATTTGAAACTTGTATTTCAGAGTTTGGATCGCTGTCAGAATCTGATTCATAGAGTCCTCATGACTTTTTGAAAATACAAAATCTGGTATACCCTTAAAACGATATGTGAAATGCTTTGCTCAAAACTCTGCAGATATATGTAAATTGTGATAATTTTTTTAAAACTTTTTTTAAAAAAAATCTATTCCTTCCCTCCCTCCCAGAGAACTCAGAATCTATTTCCTGCATACTCATGCCAAAATTAGGTTTACCTGAAAAAATCACTGCATGCTGCCAGTACACATCGATGACAGGGAATTATTTCATCTTTCACAAGAATTTTAAAATCAAAAAATATATTTTGTTCTCTGAACTTTTGTAGTACTTTTAGAATTTGTTGTCCATGACCTTCAGCCACTAAGGAACTGATTTTACTTTCAGGAACAGAAATTCCATTGCAAATAGGTCTGCTAATGTAATCCCGTTGATTAGCCATGTTTTCTTCAATCTATTCCTGAAATGGAAAAATAAGTAATTGATTCTACAGTTTTATTATTAAAAAAAAAAACAAACAAAATCAATACACCATAAAACAAACAAAGAAGTTCCCAGCACTGAATTTAGTTTGTAAATCCTATGCACAGTTAGGAATTTGCATTAAAAGTGACTTTTACACTGAATTTGATAATACTACTACTTTGTAAAATATATACACACAGTGTATTTTGAAAAGTAAATTATCTGCCATATATCAGAGAACAATTCTACAGATAATACCCACCTGTAGGAATTTTTTCAGTAATGTCCACAGGAAGCACATCAAGGAGTGTGTTTAATTGCCATTTAAGAGAAAGGCTGGTCCTAGGCTTACCCTCAAAACCCCCCAAATTCTTACAATTTTATGTAAAATTAAGATGGAAAAAGAAAACTTTGTTACATATTTTACATTCCAAAAGGCTCATCACTCTACAGCTTGTAGTGGAAGGGAGACACAGGCCACTAGACTGCTTCCTAAGCGGATTCCCATGAGGCACTCTGGACTGCAAAAACGGAATACAAACACCACCAACAGCCTGGCTGAATTGCTGGGGATTGCTGGGGCTTACCAAATAGGGTCGTTTAGAGACAATTTGGTGACAGTACACCTTTGAGCGTTTAGTCACTCGAAACTGACTTTGTCATGTACCTCTAGTCTTGTTAGGAAGCTTTATGTTTGCCCACTCTGAGTTTCATTTACTGTGGCGTAAATTAACTGGCTTTAGAACATATTTAAATTTAAGACCATCTCCCTTTCAGCAGCCAAGTCTTTTTTCTGGTGAAAATTCCTACACTGAAGTGTGTTTTTTTCTATGGTAAATTGGCTTTAACTGGCTTTTACAATGAAAATATTTTACTCCACTTTGTCAACATAAAGAAACTTTAAACATGAGTGTATTTTATTTATACCTATTTAAAGAGCTATTTATATATTGCAGATGCATAAACTGCCCTTACTGCAAATCTGAGTCAAGAATGCCTATTTTAAAGCTTAAAGAAACATTCTAATTTTTTTTTTTATTCCAGGATTTTGCTTCCACAATTCCGACTCCAATCAGCAACAGATAAGGGCCCACCTGAATTGACAGGGGACAAAAAATTCCAAACAAAACCCGGAAACAAGAAAATACTGATTCTGGTTTTTAATTTTGTGGAAAGGCTTATCTGATGACACGATACATTCAGAGCAAACTAAATCATCAGGCAGTCTTCTTCATGTGAGGTACTTTCATAGCAGACTGATCTATACTTTATCTAGTCAGGTAGCTCCAACCACAAATAGACCTCCATGTCTCCTGGAATAGAAGAGATCCAGTGATCTTGCTGCCAGCACTGGCACCCTTGGAGCAGGCATCTTCTCCTTCTCATGGCCAGACAATCTCAAGGTATTCACTCTTTCCATTCTAAGCCTGAGGAACTAGGAAAATACAGAAGAACAAGACCACCATTTATTCTGATAATGTATGGCCTCATAAACCCCAACTTCCATAAATCATAAAACTTTTTCATATGTCAGAATTCTCTAGAATACCCTTTTCTTATGAATTTAAAAGCCTGCTCCTCAAAAGACTGAATCTTCAAAAGCAGAGTTGCTTCAATAACATTGGTTTCCCACATTTGAATGAAACTTTTTTTGAAAGAGTAAGTGAATTTCAAAGTTTATTTGGCATCACGTAAAATAACACCTCTTCTAAAAGAAACGTAAACCTTTCTGCAAAATTCTGGAACTGGCAATAGATACTAGACATCTTTCTCCTCTTACATGTAATTTCTATAGCAAGCTCCAACCTACAACATGCTTTCTGTAGGTAAAATTTCAGTAATATTTGTATTTGTACAAAGAACATGGAAACATCTATTGTAATCAAGTCCAACTACGCTATTTTAGGCAAGACATCACATGATCACTTTCATACAAGCAATCGATGTTTCAGAAAGTTTTCTTTTACCACACTATTACCACAAGAACTCTATTCCAGTACATTGGTGTGGAGACTGTAAACCTCTTAATTACACAATCAATTTATTAATGCTTACGTATATTTGTTCTTCTGTTAAAATTGTTATTTGACTTAATTTTCCTTTGTGTATTTATTCACTCTTACAATTATCAGGAGTGTTGACATCCTCTCTCAACTTTCATTAGAATGAGTAATTGTCAAACTTTCCAAGGTCCACTTATAAGACTGAATTTCTGTTTTTCCTTATTATTTCTTGCAGTTTTCTCTTTACTCTGGTTTGATCCTATAATTCTTTCACTGATACTAGATTTGTTGTACAACATTATGGTTCAGATCTCATCACTGTCTCACTAGTCCAATTTGCAAATCATCTAGTGCATCCTAATCCTAATCTCTAACAGCAGTACCTCATTATTTTCCTAAAAGCAAAATTCAGCAGTGTATCTTTAATGTTTTGTCCACGATTAAGGAATGTAGTAATGAATGCTGTGCAATGACTTAGCCTAATTCACCATTCCCTCCATAAAAAAAAAATAAATAAAAAAATTCAATTTCCAGATCTCTTGTAGCCAATTCCTGATTTATTTCATAATTTTGCTATTAATGTACCACTTTACTGAATCTGTTGATGATTTTAGAGCCCTCCAAACTATCTTAACAATTCAGCTAAAACTTGGTATGTTAAACAAGGCCAACTAGCATTTATAATTATTTCATGCATTCTTCTGCAAAGCCATATGAATTAATCAATAGGGTTTTTTATAAATATTTGATCAACTCTGACAAAAGGGTAAGAAACATAGTGGGTGCAGACATATGCTGAAGAGGTCTGCAGCTCAGGAATGCTTGAGGAACACTCCTCCTTTGATTTGCCCCATAAACTCCCACAGGATTCCAATTACAAAGCCTGTCTTTATGTGGATTACCAAGAACCAAGCCCCAGTAAATGGTTCATTAGAGTTGGGATCTCTTACTTTTGCTTTTTAAGACACGTCTGTGTGCTGTTCAGCAACCGGCCTTGCAGCATCTCCTGGAACATGACACAAGTACTGCTGTACGTGATCCAATCTCTCACCACTTGACAAAAGCTCCCTGCTCGCATACTGGACATTAACAATCTTACACTGGCAAGTACCCTGTTAGTTATTAGCCTGCTTTTTTTTTAAAAAAAAAAACAAAACAGCAACAAACCTAAAGTTAAAAAGTTAAACATTGGTTTATTTTCTTGTAAGCCACCTCAAACAAGAGGCCAGTTGGCTGCTACAGTGAAAATTGACACAAACTTCACAGTTATAAAGGCCAACCCCATATAATACATGTGGGGAGAACAAACATGTACCTCTCAAAACTATCTGTTCAGGTCTCCAGCTGAGGGGCCAGGCATTCTGCATGCCTGACAATGAAGTGGCAAGCAATGGCCAGTCTGTGTATGGCCACAGAGCAGCCAGCAGCTGACCAGAAGGCTGGGGATGGTAAGCTAATTTTGGTCATTATGGTGGATGAAATATGGGACCACCTCAGAGCTCTGAGGGTAAGAGCATTCTTATGATCTGTCACAAAATCCAGTAATAAGGGCCCAGACGTCATTAGTTGTGCTGTTGAAAAGACCCCTCTGTCGTAGAATCATAGACTGGTTTGGGTTGGAAGGGCCATTAGGGATCACCTAGTTACAACCCGCTGCCAGTTTTAACACTGTCCTTTTCCCAAGACCGTAAGGGACAGAGCACTCTAGAACATAACGAGCTCACTGACCCAGGTGCCAGGTAACCACACTGAGAACTCTGATAAGGCCATAGTCAAAATATGAGATATACACACATTCCTCTCAGTATCTAAGCTATCAGTAAAAAGCTACAAGAAAGTGTTTAAATGACCTTAATTCCAAGCAAACAGCTGCCAAAACCTCACTGAATTTCTAGCAGAATTGTTTTACTTCACCAATGCTAATGCTCCTTTTTCCAAGGATGTATAGAGGACGTAACATATTTATGATTATCTTTTAGTTAGCACCATCAACAATCCTTCTTCAGTGTTCTTATAATTCTGTACCTAGAAGATACTGAAATGTGTAATTTATTTTCTTATACTTTTCCTTTGGGAAGTCCAAATGACCTTTAGACTATCAATTTAAAAACCTGTATATATGCTGAATCCTAGATATTATACCAGGAGACTGTAAACACAGCATACTGTTAAACTCATAAAGGAGAGCAAAAACATCCAGGACAGACATTTTCAGAACATACAGGCATACACTAAAATCATAACCACTGCAATACACCTCCTAGAAATGGTTTTCGCATCCTTTCCACCAGATTTGAAAGAGCAAAGCAAACAGAACTGTGAAGTGACCTTTGAGCAGAGATGAACTTTTGTTCGTGCAGAGTCTGTTGTAGTTCCCACCAAAGCACTGATCAGAACATACTCAGATAATGTATGTACATTAATAAACACTTTTGCTGGAAACATTTTGCTAAACCAACAGTCCAAATAGCCTTAGCTGCTACAACTGATAAATAAAATGATTACAGAAGTTTCAATATGCTAATGAAGTTGAGAACGGTGGAAGATGTGCAATTGTTTCTTAGTGAATAACCAAGGAAAAGATATCAAACTAGGCAGAGGATGTGTAATAAGAATGAAGCATGAACACCCAGATGAGGGTCCAGAAAGACAGTGGCAAAGACTTACACCAAACTGTTTGATCACTTTATAACACTAAGATAAAAATACGCATACAAATATGTATGACTTTGAAATGGCCTAGGGAATGCAGCTTTGTGAAAGCAGTGAGCACATGTATCACACACAGCTCCGTTCGTACTTTGCCAGAGAAAGCCCGTTAGGGCTGTGCCTGTCTGACAATAAACAGGAGCAAACCCTTGGAATGGGACTGAAGCTCCAGACTGTTCCCAGCACAAGAGTGTGGCCATTCAGAAATTACAAATAACATCGTGCAGGTAGACGTTCTCTCCTCTTCCTAGACAGCTGGCACAACCAGTCTAAACTCAGCTCTGATTTGGTACTTTATTATTTACAAACAATTGTAAAACAATCTATCTCCTTTTATCTGAAAGCACAATACAGCTGTGCTACAGCACTCACCAATTAAAAAAAATTAAATCTTAGTACTTCTTAGCAGGTATCTTATGAGAAATAAATTGTTCTTCAATGGAACATTATGTTTATCACAGCTTGGACAGTATGTCTTACTAGGGAGCAGAATTTTAAAAAAGGGAAATCTAAGAGCTGGTATTTTACAGCACACTTTATGTACCTAGGACGAAAGAATTAGGCACAGTGAAGATGAAGAAATTGTATCGGTTTCTCTATAGAACTTGCAGTTATTTTTTTCATACAAAATTTAACTGTACATTAATATATGTTTTGAAAAGGTCACGATCAGCATTCTAAGATCTAATATTATATGTATTATATTATTGAGTCTACTATATGCCCATCAAGATGATTTGCTATTTTCATTCAAAAGGAGAAAAATTAATGACTTGTTAACAAGTTTTAAAGACACCACTCTGCATTACATGTCTAATTTAACATTCACTAAGATGAGTATGAGTGGAATAGATATCTGTAGGATTTGGTGACACTTCTAACTGCTGACTAAAAAGACAAGAGTGGTTTAAAATGTAATTAAACTATAAATACTTAGTACAAGTTCTGTACTTTTATATTCCATTAATGTGTTGATTGTCACTGATTGCCTAAGATTGAAAACACTAAGGGAATTCCAAGTTCCTGCCTGGAAATTTCAATGCAACTGAGTCTCACAGGTTTTTCACAAATAACTGAACTTCAAAGAAAAGTAATATTCAGTCAATCACTTTAGGACAAGCAAAAAAAAAATGCACAGGACATTTTGAGACATTTAATCCACAAAAATGACATTTATCAATAATAAATGTTGAGATAGTATTCTCAGATTGAAAGGTGACACAGAGACTTTAAAGCTTTGTGTTCTTTAGAAGTGATAAAAAAAAAATCAACATAGAAAAAAACCCAGCATGGTATCAGCAGGAAGTAAGGAAATTGCACTAATTCCTGGAAGTATTCCAAAAGTGGAAGATTCCCACTCTGCAAGCAGTGATCATTAAATCCATGTTCCCTGACAAACATATGCACCCGTTAGATAAAGCAGTAATCACTTAAAAGAAGTAAAACTGGCTGGATTTTATCTTAAAATTAAATTTCTTGAACTCATCAAGTTCCTTTGCAAACTATTTGCTTAGCCAAAAAGATCAAGAACTGTAATTTTAATTTACAGAAAAAAATGGGATTAAAATGACATACTGTACTTCTAATTCTGGCAAAAATAACAACTGCAAATTCTGTAAAAGAAAATCAGAGCTTTTAATGGCTTCTGTAGTCTGTCACTTTTGCATGTGATTATGTGTTTTTTTAAAAAACATCCATGCAATATTGAGCATATTTAGAGAATAATTTAGCATAGCTTATTATCACAGTATGTTTTACTTAAAATAAAGATGTGGGTTTATACTGAATATGTCCATAATTATATTACGTATTATACAATGCATCTTGAGCTTCAGTTTGCATTTACACATTAAGCTTATTTAAAAAAAAAAAAACCAACATTAATCCACTAGTGAAAAATACTGCTCCATTTTTAAATCTTTCTAAGTAGAAAGCATGGACAAGCCAGACCTATCAATCAAATCTGAGGGGTTTTTTGGGAGCTAGGTAAGACAGTATTATCATTTATCAGTAACTAAATAAAGACATGGCCACAATTACCTCTTCAAGGTGTGCAGAATACAAAGTTTAAGCCTCAGCTATAGTTCGGTACAGGCAAAGAGCATTGTCCTGAGATTTTTTCTGGACTGTGTTAAATCCTCCTCTGCTGTCAATTAACCTTGTCTATGGGTTTGGATAATACATAAGATTATGCCATTCCTTGCTTCGCTATATCATGAAGAAAAATAGGAACGATATTTTGAAATAAGTCAAATATCCAACTGATTCCTTGATGAAACATTTTTTTATCCAATGTTACTTCTGTGTTTAAAATAGTTTGCAAAGCCCAATCTATACTCAGCGATAACTGTGACTTATTTTAAAGAGAAAGACTTTCTGGCCTGTGTAGAAACAGCAGTATTCCATATTAACAGTGAGCTGGCAATTAAACAACAACAACAAAGGGGGATCGTAAGAAATACCTGCAATAATACAATTTTCAGCATTTTTGCATCATTTGTACATGGTCAATACAGGATGGATGAAGTGCAAGTATTTCTAAAGGCAAGCAACAGAAAGACGGATTGTAAATTTTCGAATAGGCCCTAATTTTTTAGCTACGGCTCAACTCCAGAACCAAAGGGCAAGCAAATTTATTACCTTTTGAGGATTTACAGATGGCCTATAATTGAGGGCACATGGGAATCCAGTTCTGACAACCATTAGAGTTATTAACAGAACAATGAGCACGGGACACAAAAGGCGCTTGTTCGGACAGATCCTTAGGACCCAGAACCCTCCCAGGGTAATGCAGCGCGTCGCATCTGCTCTGGGGACAATCGGTTCCTCTTTTACAGTCAGTAAACAGCAGGCAGAGCCCACCCCGCTGCGACAGCCCTGCCAGGGGCCCGGGCGGCTCTCCAGCAGGATGGATGCGCTGACGGCAACACCTCAGCGGGATGCGCTGATGGCAGAGACGGGCCGGGCATCACCTGTCCTCAACGCGTCGCGTTGCCACCAAGAACCACCTCCTCCCCCGAGGGCATAACCGCCTCCTTGTGTCGCACAGGGCAGAGGGAGGCAGAATTGAGCGGGCAACTACATTGTTTGTGCCACGGACGGGGTGA
>VZTA01004816.1:0-65936 GCA_013398855.1 Mohoua ochrocephala
AGCACTACCAAACCCACCACTAACCCGTGGCCCCAAATGTCACATCCACACGGCTTTTGAACACATCCAGGGATGGTGATTCCACCCTTTCCCTGGGAAGTCTGTTCCAGTCCTTCTCACGGAATCTCCGTGCGTGTCAACAGATGTCCCAAAAAGTGCTCCAGGGAGAGAGGGAGGGTTACAGGCTACTGAGAAATTTGTGGATTTTATATTTTTCAGGCTACGGAGTAGTTTGTCTATTTTATATTTTTCATGTTATCTGGATTTTAAGGTTTTGTGGGTTTGTTTCTTGTTCGGGTTTGGGTTGGGTTTTTTTAATCTATAAATCCATGACCAAGAGACTGCAAACATGAAAAGCCACTCTGAAGTGGAGGAATACTGGAAATAATTTACGTTGGAAAAGAGCTTTAAAATCCTCGAGTCCAACCATTCCCCCAGCACTGCCAAGCCCAGCACTGCCCCATGTCCCCAAGTGCCACATGCATCTTTTAAATCCCTCCAGGGCCGGTGACATCAGCGCTGCCCTGGGCGGCCTGTTCCAATGTCTGAGCACCGTTTCACTCAAGAAATTGTTCCTAATATCCAATATAAACCTGCCCTGGTTCACGCTCAGCTCCAGAGCCTGGCTCTGCCCCTCCGGTCTGTTCAAGGAAACATCCTGGAAATGAAAATGGAATGTGGTGGGGAGCCCCGGGCATGGCGCCAGCTCCCACACGGGTGTACAACACACAGCTTTGCACACTGATGTGCACGCTCACAGGAAGGCTTTGGGGGTTTATCTGGGCTCTGGAGGTGTCCCACAGCTCACACAGGCACCCCAAAATCCTTCCCCTGCCGTCCACTCCCGTAAATTCCCCCTTCCCACCACCCACACCCCAAAGGTGGCTCGATCTGGGCAGCCCCACAGGAGAGCACGGCCAGGACAGAGCCACAGCCAGGAACGCAGCGCAGGGACATCGTTTCCCAAAACGTCCTGTACCAGCGAGTTTTGGCCCTTTGCTCTGGCACATCCACCGGGCAGATGGTGGCAGGACACGGCTCAGGTAGGGAGGCAGCTCCTCCATGCTCAAAATCCTCCCTTTTCCCTCTGCTTCCCGGCAAGAAAGGGGCTGATTAGCACAAAATCCATGGCAACCCGGCCAGCAGCCTCGGAGCCAGCTCCTCGTTCCCTCCCCTGCTTGGAAAGCCTTTGTCTGCTGCTGGCACATCCCTCAAGCCCTCACTTTTCTCTCTCCTGGATTTTGGAGGGAGCAGCTTCGCTCTTCTCTTCCCCTCTGGGCAGAGCTGGCTGGGGAACAGGAGGTTCAGGTTTTCCCCTTTATCTGTCAGGGACACTTTTACTCCTTTTCCTGGGGAACCTTTGTGTAATCAGGATTTAGGCTTGTTCTGGAAATTGATGAATACCCTGGACCGACGCCCCCAAGGAGGTGATTTCCACCTGCAAACAGCACAGGGGGAAAAAAAGAAATCAGTCTGTGACTGCAAAAATCTTTTCAACAACCACCTGGCAATTACAGATCAGGGCGTTCCCCTGAGAAAAGACCCTACAACAGCACTGGGGCGTGGCCTCCTTTGGGGTTAAGGGCACTCCTGGAGCGGTGAAGCAGCATTTTTTATCTCTGGGACTCACAGAGAGGAGTGTTATGAGCTGGAATTCAGCTTCCTGCTTGTTAGCATCCCAGTTAAAACCAGCCTGGACTCCATGCCTTGCCTGAGGTCTCCAAGTGCAGCTTGCTGAGGATAGATCAGTAGGAAGAGGGGCATTTTCCTTTCCAAGCAAAGCCAGGCTACAGGGAATCCCCTCAAACCCGCTCTGACCTCTCTCACTGAGCCCACTCCACACATGAAAACCATTTTAAGGGCGGCCCTTGAATCCCCCCATCTCCTTCTTGAGGGAATCGGCCTCTGCAGTGCATGGAGCCCTCCAGGTACCTGGACGGGATGAATCGAACCCTTGCATCCCATATTGGCAGAGATTCCTGCCGTTCCCCCTGTTCCCCTTGGCAATCACCCCGGGAGACCGGGCCGAACCCCCGAGGAATCCTGAGCTGGCAAGAGCTTCCCAAAGCCTGGCCAAGCAGCCCAACATCCCCCTGGATAGCACCAGTAAGCGATGGCAGACAACCACGGCAGCGGGGGCATCGTCCCCTCATCACCTTCAAGTGAAAACATGGAAAAAGGGGCGATTCTTGGCGGCGAGGGCTGGGGCAGGGAATTTCTGAGTGCTGCAGGAGGGCCTCGGATGCCTGGCACGATCCAGTCAGCGTTCGAATGGTCCTGCTGAAGCCTTCCGAGCTGGCTCTGCCTAAAGATAAGCCTGAGCCTTGCAGCCCGGGCTGGCTGGAGCCCAGGCCGGCACAAAGAGGGCTTTGTGCGAGCGGGATGCTCAAGGGGATGGGGCAGAGCTGCTCTCGGAGGGTGTTGGGGGCCCGGAGACAAAACGGGGAGAAGCTCAAAGGGGACCTTTCTTTCTTTGCTGTCCGGGAGATGGAGGGGAGCTGCACATCGGGATTAAAAAGCCGCAGGTGATCAAACCCCCGCGGCCGCGGAGCGGTGAAAGGCGAACAAAGAGGCGCAGGGGGGGAGCGGGGAAGGCACAGCAAACACTCCACGGGGATCTGATGGGAAAAAAAGGAGCTGGGAGCGCTGGGACGCTGAGCCGCGGTGGCACCTCTTGGATCTGCCAGGCTTGAGCTCATTAAAAGCCGTGTTTCCTCTGGGCTGTGATGCTTGAAATGGCCGGGCTGGAGGTGGTGAACTGTCCCGGCAATAAGAGTAAGGGGGGAGGAAGGCAGGGTGATATCCAGGAAAATCATGTCCCTGTGTCCTTTACAGGCTGGGCTGGGCTCTGGCCAGGCTGGGAAACACGGGGTGATCCTGTGTGTGCAGAGGGGGCACCTGAGAATCCCCCGTGCCACGAGCACCGGCTGAAGGATTGCGGCCGAACTTGGGGCAAGTGCAAGAGCTTGGCTTCGGCTCACAGAGCCACAGAATGGTTCAGGTTGGAAGGGACACTGGAGATCACCAGGTCCAAGGGCTCCCTGGAGCATCTGACTCAGGGTTGTGTCCATGTGGCTTTTAAAAATCTCCAGGGAAGGATAAATCCAGAACCATGGAATCCCAGAATGGTTTGGGTTGGAAGGGAGCTTAAAGCTCATCCCATTCCCACCCCCTGCCATGGGCAGGGACACCTTCCACTAGCCCAGGCTGCTCCAAGCCCCGTCCAACCTGGCCTTGGACACTTCCAGGGATCCAGGGGCAGCCACAGCTTCTCTGGGCAACCTGTGCCAGGGCCTCCCCACCCTCACACTAAAGGATTTCTTCTTAATATCCAATCTAAATCTCCCCTCTTCTAGTTTAAAACTGTTCCCCTTGTCCTGTCACTCTCTGCCCATGTAAAAAGTTGTTCATGCTGTTTTTTATAGTCCCCTTTAGGCTCTGGAAGGGGCTCTGAGGTCTCCCTGGAGCCTTCTCTTCTCCAGGTGAACACCCCCAGCTGTCCCAGCCTGGCTCCAGAGCAGAGGGGCTCCAGCCCTCGGAGCATCTCCATGGCCTCCTCTGGACCTGCTCCAACCGTTCCATGTCCTTATGCTGAGACTCCAGAGGTGGATTCAGTACCCCAGGCTGGATGTCCCAAGCACAGAGCACAGGGCGAGCCCTTGGTCAGATGCTGCCCACATCCACCAGAGCGTTGGACCTGCTGCCCATGAAGGAGGAGGAGGAGCAGAGGACAGCTGGGGTCAGGGCTGGCACCTGGGGCTCTCAGAGCTGTGAAATAACTGGACTTGCACCTGGAGACAGCCTTAGGGAGCCAAGCTCTAGGCTGAGGGCTTTGGATTTCAGGAGAGTCGACTTCAGATCTTTTGGGGAACTCTGAGGTTGTTACGAAGGGGAGAAGGTGGCCAAGACAGCCGGCTGATTTATTTTTAAAGCAAACTCATTCAGAGCTTGGGAACAAACCCTGCCTTTGCACATGAAAATCAGGAATTTCAGCACAAAGCCTCCTTGGCTAATTAAGACACTTCTTAGTGAGCTGAGCTGTTAAAAGGGAGCATACAAGAAATGGAAATAAGGAGGGGAAATGAAAGAAGAGAGCGAATGCAAGGCTGGGGTACTTAGGGATGAAAGCTGGAGGGCTGAGGAGCAGCTGGAGCTGGAGAGAGCGGCCAGGGATGCTAAGAGTGACAAAAAGGGGGTTTGCGAGTGTTTTAGCAGCACACTTCAGGGAAAATGCGTGTGGATCGTTGGATGGGGGGACAGCCCAACAAAGGGCGATTATGGGAAAGGTTGAATGCCCTTTTTTGCCTCATTTTCTATAGGTCAGACTTGCTCCAAGCTCCTGCACGTAACGACAGAGGTTGGGAAGGAGAATAACCAGCAGCTGGGGAAATAAAATTTTTGGGGCTGTTTAGTAAATTAAATGTATTTCCATCTGTGAGACTGGATGAGAATGCCCTAATGGATCTCTCTGCTGCCTGTCATCTACAAAAACCTCCTGGTGTCTGATCTCTGCCCACCCTCAGGTGTCTCCGAGCTTTACACACACCTTACAAAAGGGAAAAAGGAGGATTTGGAGAGCTCTGGAGGTCAGCCCCACCTCAGAGCCTGGAAAAATCGTGGAGCATGTCCTCTGGGAATTCATTTCCGGACATGAGAAGACCAAAACTCACAGACTCCAAGCTCAGTTCTCTGGAGGCTGGTGCATAAGCTGCTGTGCAGAAACAGAATTCCAGGGAATTCCAGGTGAGGGAAAGCACACAAAGCAATCAGCTTTCCTTCTTCAGTGGCAACAGCTTTGAACTGGGGCCAGGAGGAAGGCTGGCATTTTGAGGATGTGAAGAAACCTCTTAGGGCTGAAATCCTGGTGCTAAATCCTTTCCTTCCCTGCCAGAACTGGGAAGAAATAACGAACAGCGAAGCAAATTTCACCTCACCCTGAGGAACATTGCAAATCTCCAGCTTTGTCTGCACCAAGATCAGTCCCTGCCTTTGTTCATCCCAAAGCTGCGATGGGAAGATGGTGAAAAACTCCGAAAAAGGGCTTTTCCCAGGAAATATGGCTAGGTATACACAGCCAGCCCCACCCTGAAGTGTTCCTTTCAGCTCAGGGCAGGGGCTCAGCCTGGCCCTTGTGTGACATCCTGGCTTTTCCCACCCAGGGGACTCATGGAAGATTTGTTGGTGGTTGTCTTTTGCCCAAAGGAGGGATTTCCAGGAGCACTGCACCCTGAGCTGGAGACTGCAGCTCCTCCCTGCAGAGCCCCTGGGACATCCTTCCTCTGCCATCCTCTCCTCCTGCATGGCAAGGAACTCTCTGATAAATAATTCCCTTTTTATTTTGGCTGATTGCATGCTGTTACTAGGAAACCTCCTGGCATCCCTGGGACTGCAACTCGGAGCAGGCTGGCAGCTAATGAAGATAATTAAGATTTTATAGCCACCTTTCTGAACGAGCTGGCCAACCCTCCCCGTGGGAGTCTCAGAAGGTTGGGGTCCTCTGTCTGTGCTGAGTGAGCTCGGAAGAGACCCAGGGAAGGAAAAATAACTTCTTCAGGACTTTGCTGGTGTCCGTGCTGGGGCTATGTTGGAGCTGGGAGCAAACCAAAAGGTTGAGGAGCATTTCCAGGTGCTGGATTTCAGTGGTCATCACAGTCCCTGGCATGGGTGAGGCATGGGACAACACGCCCCAGGCAAAACTGGGAGCTTTCACGGGGCAAGGACATTCCTAAGATGTAGTTTGGCTGTGGCTGCTGTTTTGTAATTAATAATATGGACTTGATCTGATTGGGCACTTGGCCTTAGGTCAGAGGATGGCTCCTGGTTGCTGGTGAAGCACAGCCCCCGCTGTTCCCACCCAAACGAGTGGTTCCACCTCTAGGGGAGAGGTTCGTGTGTCACGAGTCAAGAAAACTTTGTCCTCACAGCCTTGGCTTAAAAATGCACTGGGGAATTGTCCCTTCGCAAGATTTCTGAGTCCCCTTGGCTTAAAAACGCACTGGGGAATTGTCCCTTCGCAAAATTTCTGAGTCCCCAGCGATTGCTCTCTGTAAGAAAGGATTTTTGCACTCTGTCCTGGCTGAGCTCCCTCGAGCAGCTGCTGCAGCTCTGGGTGACCTGAACAGCACCAGGGTCATTCCTGTTCCCAGGGTTCCGGCTGGTACAGCCCAGACAGGTGGATATGGTCAAACCCTCATGCCCTGTCCTGGGGTGACGTTATGATGTGTATCCCCTGTCGCCTGCTCCATGCCCAGACATGATTCCTGTGCCTTTCTGTCTCTTTAAAATTGGGTGCGAGAGAAAGAAAAAAAAAGACAGAGGAACTTTTCAAAACAGTTTTTTGTGCTCCAAGGACATTCACTGCCCTGCGTTCCTGCTGCTGCAGAGCAGAGGCACCTTCCTGCTTTTCCCGGCTCTGGGCTCCTTTTCTCGGAGAGAGAGACAGAGAGTTCAACTCCTTTGTTTCCCTGGGACTTTGGATTTTTTTCCTTCTTCTCTTCTGGACTGTTCAGAGCACCAGAACATCAGAACCTCACTGGGAGCCCTCACACCTCGGCCCGGAGGGGCCTGAGCTGACCCAGCTCCGGAGAGGAGAGAGAGAGAGAGAGAGAGAGACCGCACCCACGGAAAGGACTCTCAAATCTTCCCAGGTTTTCTCTCCACAGCGAGAGGTTTTATTATTTAGCATTATTCTTTTCCTGTGTGTTTGTTAAATAAATAGGTTTTTCTCCTTTCACTTTCCTTCAAGGAATTTTTTGCCGACCCTGCTGGGGGAGGGGTGGCTGTAACCTGCCTTCTGTGGAGGGGACATTCCTCGCAGAGCCTTCCTCCGAAAATTTGTCTCAAAGCAGGACATGCCCCCAAAGAGGCAGCAGCAGCCAGATTGGCAGTTTGGGACGATCTCTGGCTCCCGCAACTCCTGGACCCAGCCTGCTGGTGGTTGGAGTCAGTGCTGGTTGGGCCGGACCAGCACCATTGCCAGGAACCTCGTGGAGCAGGCAGAGCCCACCCCTGGCAAGCCAAGCTGTGGCTGGAGTTGGCAGCATGGGAAGGGGACGGCGCTCTCAGAAAGGCTGCTGCCTTCACAGGGCGAGTTTGGGAGAATTAGGAACTTGATCCCTCTGATCTGGTTGGAAGCCTTGCAAGAGGCTTTCCCTTTTAACTCACCTGCAGGACAAGATTTTCTCTGAAATCCCGGTCCCAGCAGCTTCCAGGGTGGTGAGGGACGTGCTGAGCCTGCCAAGGTGTTCACAGTCCAGAAGGTGCTCAGCTGCAACTCAGGCTGAGCACCCCCAGTGTGGGGCATCCCACGTCTCATTTCCCACCTTATAACCATAGGATAACCCCTCCAATCACCCTTCTGAGGTGGCAGGAAGGAGCTGACCTTTGCAGATCTCCACAGGGCACTGTCAGCAGCATTCCTGCTTCCCGCTGAGCTGCCTCCTTGGCTACCCAGGCTGGGAGCTGAAGCAGCTGAGGGCAACTCCCTCTGCCCCCCTGAGCAATCCCCATCCAAGAGAGATCCCCTTGTAGCACATGGCATTTCTGGAGCAGCTCCTTCCTACCCCCATTGTTCCTGGGAAAGGCAGACAATGATCTAAGAATGCAAAACTCCTGAAACCCCTCCAGAAAGCCGAAATTTATGAGCAGCCTGTTCCAACTGGCAGAGGGAAATTGTCAGTGGAACAAAAACATTGTGTAATAACCTCCCTCCTCCCTCTCATCCCCCTCTGGGGGGGAGCTGAGACAGCCAAAGGGGAGAGGGGGGGGTCGGGGAAGGAGCAGCGATGAAGCACTGAGCATCCTCATGGAATCACAGAATGGATTGGGTTGGAAGGGAAAATAAAGATTGTCTCATTCCAACCTCCACCTTCCACCATCCCGGGTTGCTCCAAACCCTGTCCAGCCTGGCCTTGGACACTTCCAGGGGTGGGAGTGGCACCTCAGACCCCTCTCAGTGGCTGGCCCAGAGCATTTTAAAGCACATTTAGGTGCTGAGGGTGGCAGTGACCAGAACGGTTTGTCTGACCACAAGGACACTGCAATGTCCACCTCCTACAAGGATGGGGCCAGCCCAGGTCTTGGCTGTTCTGAATGATGGGTGAACGAAGGTGGTAAAATGGTGGGTGTGGTCTTTGTAAAATGGATTGAAAAGATGAGAGATGAAAGGCTGAAATCAGGAGTTTTCCCCAAATTCGATCGTTGCTTACCTTAAACTCCACATTTACATTTGACCTTAACTTCCCAGCCATTGGAACCTGGGGCTGCCAGGAGTGGGTGTGATCACCCAGGATCCAGGAGTGCCCCGTGCCCGGAGAGGGGAGGGAAGTGCTGGTGCCAATCCACTGCCCAGATTTTCCAGAGGTCGCACGGAGATGAGTGAGGATTTTAGGAGTGGTTTGCACATCTTTGGGTGCTGCTCCTCCTTGGAGCTGCTGCACGGCTCCTCTGGCCACCATCTGGTTCATGAGTGATGCCAGAGGGGTGGTTCCTCCCCGGGGTTTTGGGATGTCGTGTGTGCATCCCCTCAGACACAACCCTCGGTTGTAAAACGTGCGGTGGGGGAAGCGAGTCTGACTCCGGCTCTGGAGTGGAGCCTGCCACCTCCTCCTTGCAATCCCTTGTTTTTTCCTTCCCCCTTCCTCCTGTCTGCCTTGATCTGAAGGAAAACCCACTCAGCAGGCAGCGTCAGGCTGTGAAATAAACCCACGAGGTGCTGGGAATACTCCAGCTGGGATTTTTTTTCCGTATATATCCATATCTATATCATCTATATCTATAAAAAAGGTTCAGCTGTGATAGTGGGAATCCCGTGTAGCAGAGCCAACCTGAAAATTCAGCCTTTAAGTCCTTAAGTGTGTCATTCCTTGGCTTTCCTGCTGCAAGGGGACCCAGGGTGGCATTTCTGCGACTGTGTCTCCATTGAATTTAATTAAGGTTTTATGGGGGTGGTTGTGGCAGACCTCGAATCACTGACTGATTACGGGACAGCACTTCCCAGTGCCAAAAGAGTGAGGAATGAGACACTTTCCCGGGAACAATGACCCTTTTCATCATTTCTGCTTTGGGGCTGTGACAGAGGAGCGAGGTCCTGTCCATTACTAGGTCGTGGCAGCCCGAGCCAGGAGGAGCAGCCAGCTGATCGTGAGGCAAAATGTGCAAAATTGCTTTGTGCTTCCTCTTAATTGACCCAAAGGAAGTAAAAAGAAAAAAGAAATGTGGGCCAATTAATTTTTAACTGATTTCTCCGTGCTGAAAAGGTAGGGCTTTGGACTGACTGAAACTTCAGGGAGTGGGTCTAGCTGAAAAAGAGAAAGTGGAAAAGTTTTATTAAGGCTTTTCCAAGGAAAATTTTTTGACTGTTAATAGCAAAACAATGTTCGAATGAAAATGAAGTGTTAATGTCTCAGCTGTAATTTAAGATTTTTAGAATTGTTTTTGCAGAATCCCAGAATGGTTTCGATTGGAAAGGACCTTAAAAATTATCCAGTCCCACCCCCTGCCATGGGCAGGGACACTTCCCACTATCCCAGGCTGCTCCAAGCCCTGTCCAACCTGGCCTTGGACACTACCAGGGATCCAGGGGCAGCCACAGCTTCTCTGGGCACCCTGTGCCAGGGCCTCCCCACCCTCACAGGGAAGGATTTCCTCCTAAGCAAGGACTTTTAAGTGAAGTATTTAAGTTGTGAGTAAAAGCAAAATTTATCCCATTAAAATGCTAGACTGATTTTCCCCCCTCTCCCCCTCGAAAATTTGCATCGAGCTTTTGGGGGCACAAAAAAATAATCCGAAATGTTATCTTCCAGATGGTCTGGGAAAATCCATGGTCCTCCAGTCTGACCACCTAAATTAAAAATGCAGTTAATTATTCCCATGGATTGGTCTCAAACTGGCTCTTCCACTTCATGAGGAACGTGTCCCACTGGGTGGCTGAGGACAACACTTGAATGAGTGCCCAGAAGATTCCCGCTTCCAAGAGATGGAGCAGCAGCCCCTGGTGCTCCAGATGGAGATGCAGCTTCGATTTCTCGGTCCACAAAAAGGCATTTTCAGGATGGACCTCAGAAGGATCAACCTTGATTTCCACCAGCTTTTCTCTCCAGGCATCTGGGAAAGGGAACGTGGCTCTGAGCCTCAGGAGAGGAACCAGCACTCGAGGGCTTGAATCACCTCTTTGTGGACAGCTGAGAGCTGCAGGCTCCTCTCTGGGAATTTTGTGGTGGGAGCAATGACCTCTCCCCATGTTCCTCAAAGCTGACCCAACATTTGGGTGACTCTTTATTTTAAAACAAAAATTCAGCAAAAATCAGACCTATTTCTATTTATTTTCTCCTCCCTAACCTGATATATTTTAAGTGCCTGGACCCACTTTTTATTCAGTGGCTGAATAGCACAAAACATTAAAAAAAGTGATCTCATTTTTTTGTTTGTTTTTTTGCTTTCTTTCCCATACATTTTTGTCCAAATACACCTTAAGTGCTCCCACCTTATTTTCCTTTTCTCCTCCCACCTCTCCTGGACTGCCAGGTGAAGCCGATGGGTGTGAGTGGGTACCAAAACCTGCCAGGAACAAACCTGGCTCACCTGTAATCCCGGAATGCACCGTCCTGGTGCTTCCCCAACATAGCGAGAGACCAGAGGCACAAATCGATACAGACAGAGTTTTTATAATTAAAAAATTGTGCATTTCGACAAACAGCTGGCAGTTACACCCATCCCTCACCCCCCTTAACGCAGAAAATACATGTCTGGAACCCAGACGTCTGATTTTCCAACGCCACGTGTAAAGACCCCCTTAAGACTGTGCTTGAATTAACCTCCTGCTTTTGGCTACCAGACAAGAGCCCAAAGGCAGGTCCACCCTGTACTCAACTCCAGTTGACCCTAGAGAGGAACAATCCCCCTTTCCAAGGCATTCTTTTCACTGGAAAACCATCCTTTCTGTCTTGTGATTGAAAACGCCTCTGAAAATCAACATGTGGGACACAAACTGATTTATTTTTATGAAAAAAGTAAACAAAGAAGAATTTTAATGAGGTGGTTGGGGTTTTTTTCCAAGATGTCCACGGGGAAATAAGGCTGTTCCTAGTAAACTAAATGGCACCGTGGCTGGTTGTCTTGTCCAGAGGCCAAGTGACAATCTGGTCACAACCCAAAATAAACCTTCCTCACCTGGGGAGCACAAGATTCAGCACCCAGGCATGGTGCTGATGGTGTAGGTAAAGCTCTGGTGCCTAAAATTCTTCCTTAGCAGAAAGAAAAGATACTCAGGGAGCTTTGGAGAGGATGGGGAGGCATCACCCAGGGGTTGTGGGGGACAGAGGACTGATCTCAGCTCCAGAGTCCCCAGCCCCACATGTCTGTGAACCCCTAAATTTGTCCCTCCCATGGAGACCTGTGGAGACACACGAATTATTTGTCTTCTCTGCACCAACCTAAAACCCCCCGTGGACCTCCAGGTCTGGAAGCTTCATCGCATCTTCCCAGGCACGTCGGAGTCTCACCGGATCCCGGTTCCCGTCACGTTTCGGAACAAAGGCATGAACCCAGCCCGGAGCCTCCCGGGAGAGGCCTCCTGCGGGCTCAGATGCACACACACAGCGACTGACACACACACACACAGAGCTCACAGACAGCTACAGGCACATCGACACAGCCACAGCTTCCAGAGCAGCGGGATTGCTCCTCCTGCTCCTTCCCAGGCCTTGGGCTGGTGCTGCGGACACAGCCAGGTCTGCTCAGCCAAGAGCTGCTCCTGCTCGGGCACGCGGTGAGGAGCAGAGTTGGGCTGGGCTTGGAGAACGGTTTGGGTTGGAGAAGACCATAAAGATCATCTGATTCCAACCTTCCTGCCATGGGCAGGGATGCCATGAGCAGGATTGTTCCACTCTGACAGGGTCAGGAGCGGTGTGGGCACAGGAGGGAGAGCCTGAAGGCACCCATGCTTGATCTGTACTGTCTTGGGTGTCAAATGTCCCAAAAATGCCGTGGCAAGAACTCTGGAGTCCCTGCCCTTGCTGGGCAGCACCAGAGGTCTCTGCCCCCCGTGCCAGGTACAGGCAGCTGCGTGCACTGAAAGGCAAGAAAATCCAGCATCCATCTCACATTCTGCTGGGCAGGGAGGGAATCCCCCGCGTTGCTGCAGGTCCAAAGCTCATCACAGCAATTCCTCCCTTAAATTTTATAGTCCCATTTTGAGTTCGTTACCCCAAAGTCCCTTTTCTCCTCCTGAAGTTCCTCTCTCTGATGGATGTGTGTTGCTACGGAGGATCCAGGATTTGCTGGTGCTGCTGGTGGGGGGTGTCAGCCTGGGGTGGTTTCTCTGGTAGGAGGTGTTTTGGGTACGACGCTGCCTCCTTTGCGGGGAGAACCACACGGTGCCTGGTGGCTGACAACAGGATCCAACGGGATCAGAAATGTGTATTGCTCCAGGTGTGACTTCCAGGGCACACAGGAGACTTCTGGTCAGAGCTGGAATCTCTGAGTGTGCCCATGGAGAATCCACGATCTACACCACAGGCAAAATGAAGCTGTAGTGCCCTGGACTCTATGGAGCAATCCAACAAATGCATCTTCTCACCACTTCTTTGGGCTGGTACCATTGAACCCACAGTCCTTTGCTTGCTGGGAGGGCTCCTTCCCACTGGAAATCAACTTCCCACCTGAAATAGCCCCACGGAGCCTGCGCTTGGAGCAGCAGAGGCTGAGGGTTGGTGCCCAAGGAGACATCCATGGAGGAGAGCGACATCGCTGCTCCAGCCTGGGAGGAGGGGAAGGGGAAGGGGAAGGGAAGAGGGATTTTGCTTTGTGGCTGATTTTTGACCCCTCCTTTGATTTTCGAGCACAACCACCCACAACGAGCTGCGTCCTGTGGGGGGAAGAGGAGGAGAAGGGACTTGGCAAAGGAGCTGAGTGCATGTGTTGGGTCTGGATGCTCTCCAGGCCTCCTCCACGCGGGTCCTGCCTTCCCCATGAGCATCCCTGGGCCATCCCAGTGCCCACCTCCATGCTGCCACCAAGACCAGCTGCGGGTTCCCCGTTTGCTCCCGTTCCCTCTGCTCCTCGTTGGCCTCTCCTCACCCAGCCATGAGGCAGAGAGAGCCCTCTCCCTCTTTCTCCCCCATCCTTCCCTCTCCTTCCCCCCCGTTCAGCACAGCGAGAACCGGCGGGAGTTGATGTTCATCTTGGTGACCCCGATGAGCTTGAGGGGCGTGGAGAGGCTGAAGGAGCTCACAAGGGGGAAGTCGCAGAAGAGGTCGGCGAGCTCGTCCCTCTCCTCCAGCTCGTAGGTGGCATCATTGAGCATGCGCTGGTGCAGGTGACACGTCTGCTCGATCTTCAGCTTGTTGATGTCGCTGCGCAGCCGCATGAGCTGCCTGGCCAGCTGCTGGTCCTGCAGACGCATTTCTGCCTGCAACGGGGAGGGAAGAGGGGTTTTAGTGGCAAATTTGCTGCCTCCTGCTCGAGGCCGCAACAGATCATGGAATGGAAGGATGTTGAGGTGCTTGAACGCATCCAGAGAAGGGTGACAAGGCTGGTGAAGGGTCTGGAGCACGAGCCCTACGAGGAGCAGCTGAGGGAGCTGGGGGGGCTCAGCCTGGAGGAAAGGAGGCTCAGGGAAACCTCATCACTCTCTACATCTCCCTGACAGGAGGGTGCAGCCAGGTGGGGGCCAGGCTCTATTCCCAGGCAACCAGCGACAGGACAAGAGGACACAGCCTTAAAGCTGCACCAGGAGAAGTTTAGGCTGGACATTAGGAAAAATTTCTTCACAGAAAGAGTGATTGGGCATGGAATGGGCTGCCCAGGGAGGTGGTGGAGTCACCATCCCTGGAGTGTTTAAAAAAATAGCGGATGGGGCACTCAGTGCCGTGGTTGAGTTGATAAGGGGGTGTTTAGGTCATAGGTTGGACTTGATGATCTCAAAGGTCTTTTCCAACCTAGCTGATCCTGTGATTCTGTGAACTCATCTAGAGGTGCTCCATCTGGGAGGGAGACGGGGATCTTCCAAGCCAGCGATGCATCCCAAAAAAATACCAGCTCAGGATGGGGAATTTTTGACAGTCAAGAAAGTCTGTGCCTGCTCGTGTTTCCAGGAGCACCAGGAAACTGGAATTAAAGCCGTGCCAAGGCTGTTGGCTTGGGTATCCGTCAGGCTTCAGAGCCTCCATCTCAACATTAAACAAAGCCCAAATTAATTTTGCTCATAAGACAGCAGCCACAGGGAGACGGAGCAATTAGAGGTGGAAAGGACCAATTAAAAGAACACCAAATAAGCGATCCCCAAATACTCAGCCTGGGTTTCCAGCCTGCATAAATCAGAGCTGGTCCACGACAGCCTCCACCTCCCCTGTGGCTTATTTTATCTCAGTGATTTGAAGTGGCTCTCGGGATGGGACCTCCATGGTTTCCCACGGGAGAGAGAACTACCACCTCCAAGCTAATGATCTAAGTGTTTTGGAGTTATTTTTTTCTCCCCTGGCACCTTGGAAGGTGGAAGATTCAGAAGTAATGAAAGAAAAGAGGTCTTTTATTTTTTTCAAAAAAAATCTAACTCATAATTAAGAAAATTCATTGCCACAGGATGCTGCGGGTAGTGAGGAAGGAGGTGAACTCTTGGTGTGGGAATCAGGGGAACAGGAGCAGGCGGGGTTGGAAAAGCAGATCAAGACAATTCCCACTTCTCACCCCACTTCCCTCCTCACAGAAAAGCAACAAAACCACAAAAGCTGCAGAGAAGAGAAGGTGGTGGGAGAGAAGACAGACAGGCTTACCAGAAGGGGGTGGAACAGGATGATTTCAAAGGTCCTTTCCAGCTCAGACAGTTCTAGGACTCCCTGATTCTAGGTTTTGGGATAAATTTCTCTTTTCTGGATTTTAGCAGCACGGATGTGGTCAGACCATATCAGCTTCCCTCCAGGCCTGAAAATGATGTGCTCGATTTGTGGGTACAGATGTATCTTTGAGTGTGGGGAGTAAATGATTCCTGGCCTGGTGGCTTGTGCATGAAGATGCAGAAGGGAAGGGAGGAGGGAAAATTCCCCTCGAGAGACCCCATAGAGACTCTGATATTCCTACACGAGACCTTTCCGTGCCTGACACAAGGGCTGCTGCAAGGAGGGTGTGAACCAAAGCAGCCTCAGGGTTGCTTTAGCTTGTGCCATAATCCTCCAGGCAATCAGAGACTCCCAGAACAGTTTGGGTTGGAAGAGACCTTAAAGTTCATCCAGTCCCACTCCCTGACATGGGCAGGGACACCTTCCACTACCCCAGGTTGCTCCAAGCCCTGTCCAGCCTGGCCTTGGACACTTCCAGGGATGAGAACCTGTGCCAAGGCCTCATCACGCTCACAGGGCAGAATTTCTTCCCAATATCCCATCTGTATCCCTTCAAACTCAAACCCTTCTATGATTCTGACACTACAGAGGCATCCTGGAGGACCTTGCCTGATGCTCCCAGCCAGCAGCTGGACTTCAGCTCAGCTGTCTGGAGAGGATTAAGTCACCTTTGTACTGATCTCGGAGTGAATCTCTCTCCCTCTCTCAGGAAATCTCTCTCAAATTGTTGGCAAGGTTGTGGCCGTTTACCTTTTTTAAAAAACACTCCACTATTTTCTCTCTGGCTTCATAACCTGTGCCCCCAGCAGAGCAATGCCACTTGGCAGGTTTTTATTCTCCCACCTGAGTTGCAGCGAAAAAAAAAATCATTCTGTTGATATTTTTCCCTGTCTCACAACAAATGCTGACATTTTATCAGGGAGGCGATCACTGGCGTTATTGAAGTGACCCTGGGTCATTCTTTCTTCTCGGTTTAACAAGTTACCTAAGAAATGCCCACAAAGGCTTTCATTGAATATTTGGAAGAATGTGGGATTAAAAAAGCCTCTGCTGCCAACAACAAAAAAAAAACATTTAAAAGAGAGTTATGAGGCCATTGTGCAGAGGGGTGTGAGGTGTAGGTGCTTTTTTCCTCTTGCAAACCAGCTTTACATTTTTTGTCTGGTTCTTGTTCTCCCTCTCTTTTGAGGAAGCCATTTGATTTCATTCAAGCTGGAAGGCAAAGCCCTCTAGAAAATAAAGATAAGGAACAAAGCCTGGCAACGGTTGACTAAAACCAAGTGGATGTGGCACTTGGGGACATGGTTTAGTGGTGGCCTTGGCAGTGCTGGGCTAACAGTGGGGCTCGATGATCTTTGAGGGCTTTTCCAACCTGAACAATTCCATGTTTCTATGAGGGGATGATGTGCACAAGGAGGAGATGGCACATGGGGTGAGGGCTGTGGCTGCCTGTGCTCCTTGGAAGGCTGCCTTGTCTTCCCGAGGGCTTGGGAGTTCCTTGGCTGGTGACAGGTCCTGTGGAGGCAGCTCCACGGGGTGACATCTGGGCAGAGGGTGGAGCACGAAAGTTGGGCTGCTCTGCAGGGCGTGAACTCTCACTCCCCACACTCATCCCTGGGGCTTGGCTTGAGATGCAAACCCCGTCCTGCATCCGTGGAGTTGCCCCATTAAACCCTGCTCTGGTCAAACCCTCCCGGAATATTTAGCGGAATTTCAGCCAGAACCCAGAAATCCTCGTTCTCCTTCCCTTTCCCAGGGGCTCTGCACAAATACTGAAACCATTGCCCCCCGTCCCATGCTGAGGACCAAACAATCGCTGGAAACAATGAGTGATGTCCCTTTAAAAGCAGCACTGTCAGGCCAGCGGAGCTCCACAAAGCTGCCTGGGAATGAATAATGGGATTACAGGGGCCACATCGTGGGAAGCTGTGGGGTTTTTGGTTGGCAGAGTTCACCCACAGGGCCGGTCACCGCGAGGTAACTCCACGCTCCAGTTCACCCGTGTGGGACGGCAGCAGGATCCCACACACGGAGTGCAACGTCCTGGAGAAACCCATGGGGACCATCCAGCAGGAGCCAGGCTTTTGATTTCCTTTGATCCTCTCGTGGCCAGGACAGGAAGACCTCAGGTGTGTCTTGCTCATAAAACCTAAATTTTTAACACATTCTGCCCCTTCCTGCACACCCAGCTCCAGCTGTTTCACACCAGCAGGGCTGGGGAATGCTGTTGGGGTGGACAGGATGCTGGGTTGAACTTGCCAGGGTGGAAGGGGGAGCCAAACTCAGGTCCTTCCTGGCAGTGAAGCAACAGCTGGATTGAAATGCAAAGCTGGACTGCAGAATCTTATGAACCCAGGGAGGATTTTCTGCTTGGATTAAGCCTCAGAGTCTCCCAGGGTGGTTTAACAGGGGTGAGGGAGAGAAAGCTTTGGATGTATTCTTTCCTGTTTTCCAGTCTAGGTGGCTCAGCCTGAATAGCTACAAGCAGTTGCCTTCAATTTTGCCTTCAACAGACAGGAACACCAATAATTTTCCCATTTCCAGCAGTCCATCTTTTCCCTGCGTTGCTATGGGGGTGGTTTCAGCAGGGAGCACCTCAAGGCATGGAGAACGTGGAGCTCTTTGAGATTTCCTTCTCTTCCCAGAAGAGAAGAGTGCCGTGGATGAAGTCCCAGCCTGGTCCGTGAAGCTCAGGGGGACGGTCAGTGGAGAAACAGCTGCTCCCACAAGGCCAGTGCTTTTTATTTCCAAAAGATCAAAAGAAACTGAAATGTGAATTGGAGCTTTCCTGCATGCAGCCGCTTGGGTTCCAGCACAGAGAAGCACAGGCCACTTTGCCAGATCCTTGCCAAACCCTTCAGACAAGTCCATGTTGTCTGGTGTTTTGGTTTGGAGCTTCTTCAAAGGTGCTCAGATACCACCCTGTCGTGGGTAATTTTAGGTGCTCACGCCCTTGTGGTGCAACCCACAGCCCCAAATGAGGTCACAGAGTCACAGAATGGTTTGGGTTAAAAGGGACCTCAAAGATCATCCAGTTCCACCCCCTGCCATGGGCAGGGACACCTCCCACTGTCCCAGAGTGCTCCAAGCCCTGTCCAACCTGGCCTTGGACACTTCCAGGGATGGAGCTGTGTTGCCCACAGCTTCTCTGTGCCAGGGCCTCAGCACCCTCATAATGAGGAACTTTGGTGCTGCATCATTGTTTAAACTCACTCAAGCCCTTGCCCAGCCAATATCAGTACTCCAAATGACAATAATAGTGTTTAACACACACTAATAAATGTCTGACCAACAGGACACAGGTGTTTTACGATTTCCCGGGAGGGACCATCAGACATTTGTGTCCCTTTTCAAGTCTTTCCTGCATTCTGGCTCACACCACTCAGATTTCAGTGCCAAACTGGTGAATTTGAGATAGAAAATTCATTTTTCCTAATGGGACAAAGTTACAGATGTTCTAAGCTGTCCCTGTTCATAGGGCTGTGCCTTAACCATACTTGAGAGGGAAAGGACTTTGAGTGCTTAACTTCATAACTCATAAAACCTGGCAAATTTCAAAAGCAAAGAGCAAAGTCTGACCCCTCCAGCCCTCAAGTCTGTCACCATCCCCAGGCTGGTGATGGTTTTGTTCTCAGCACGGATGAGGAGCTGCCACACTTGACAGCGGAAAGGCAAACACAAGGGCAAAGGAGAGGCAGGAGGAGCTGGGGAGGGAAACGCTCCAGCCCTGGGGCAGCTCAGCACACGCTGAGAGCTGCAATTTGCTCCTACACCTCCACAGAGCCTCTCAGCACAAAAACAAGAGCAGTTTGCATGTCTGAATAAATCAGCTTCTCGGGGCCAGGTTCCCAGCAGGGCCCAGCTGACGTGGCTGGCCGAGGCTCCGTGGGTTTATGTCAGTCCTACAAACCAGGGCCAGGGCCTGGTGTGCAGAACCAGGGCCTGGGGCAGGTCATGGGAGGTGACAGGCCAAGAAAAGCGGATGCACAGTAAAACCTTGGGTTTGTCTTTTGCTTCACTTCTCAACGGGAGCGGCCTGAACCTGGCTGAAGACAAATCAGAGCAGACTCTGGAGACACAGAGGAAAATTCCTTGCAGTGTCAGATAATGACTTCTGTGGGGATTGGGAGCAACAAGAGATAGGGCAAGAGGAAATGGCCTCAAGCTGCGCCAAGAGAGGTTTAAATTGGATTTTAGGAAAAATTTATTCAGCAAAAGGAGTGTCCAGCCCTGGCACAGCTGCCCAGTGCATTGGAGGAATCCCCATCCCTGGAGGGATTGAAAAGCTGTGTGGATGTGGCATTTGGGGACATGGTTTAGTGGTGGCCTTGGCAGAACTGGGGAGTGGTTGGACTCAATGATCTTAGAGGGCTTTCCCAACCTAAACCCTTCTATGATAGCGCTGAATTTACTCTCCTGCCTCTGCTGCTTTTGGCTGGGATAGAGTTAATCCCAAACTGGGTGGTCCTGTACCAATTGCCTGTTGGGAACAGTCCCCAGTGTGTGCAAACTCCTGAAGCTCCAAGTGCTTGGCAGGGTGCTCCCTGGGACAAGCCAGAACCATTCCAGGGTGATGCTGTTGAAACAACCCGGCCTGAACATGCCAGGAGCTGTGCTGAGGTCTGGGGGTCCTGGAGCTGCACACTCTGCGTTTCAGTCAGTAGGGACATGGCTGCTGCACTTCTTTCCTGCATGGAAAGAATCTCCACATTCACCATATTGTGCCCTTTCGTTGGATAGATGAACCTTACAGACCCTAAATAACCATATCGTGGAATTATGGAATCATGGAATGGGTTGGGTTGGAAGGCGCCTCGAAGATCATCTTGTTCCACCCCCTGCCATGGGCAGGGACACCTCCCGCTGTCCCAGGGTGCTCCAAGCCCTGTCCAACCTGGCCTTGGACACTTCCAGGGATCCAGGGGCAGCCACAGCTTCTCTGGGTACCCTGTGCCAGGGCCTGCCCACTCTCACAGGGAACAATTCCTTCCCAATATCCCATCTATCCCTGCCCTCTGGCAGTGGGAAGCCATTCCCCCTTGTCCTGTCCCTCCAGGCCCATGTCCAAAGTCCCTCTCCATCTTTCTTGTAGGCTCCCTTCAGGTACTGGAAGGTCACAATTAGGTCATCCTGAAGCCTTCTCCAGGATGAACAATCCCAATTCCCTCAGCCTTTCCTCCCAGCAGAGCTGCTCCATCCCTCTGATCATCCCGGTGCCTCCTCTGGATTTGCTCCAGCAGCTCCACGTCCTTCCTGTGCTGGGGTCCCAGGGCTGGGGGCAGCTCTGCGGGAGGGGTATCACCTGAGCGGGGCAGAGGGGCAGAATCCCCCCCTCCCCTGCTGCCCACGCTGGGGGATCAGCCCAGGACCTGGTTGGTTTCTGGGCTTCACGCTGCTGTGGAGCCTTCCCGATGGCTTTCCTACCACACCACGAGCAAAACCAAGCAAATCTCCCGGCCGTGTTGGGGTGTTCGGAAGGTTGTTCCTTTATTTGACAAGAAAGTGGATTTCACCCTTGAAATGTAATGTGAAATGCACCTTTTGGTTCCAGCTCCGTGTGATGGGATGGCCGGGCCGCGCACCCTCTGCCTGCTGGCAGCTCCTACCCACACTCGTGCCTCCAGCACAGCTATTTCACCCTGTGGTCAGTCAAAAAATTGCTCTCTCTTTTGGGGAAATTGTTCTAAATTACCGCTCACGTCCAGACCCAGCAAAGACCGGTGTAATTAAGTGGCTGGAAAATGGAAAGTGAGGAACGATTAGGGTTTGCTTGGCCTTTTCTCTTCTTTAATTTAAACTTTCAGTTTGTGACAGAGGGTGGTTTAGATACCACGCCCCAGTCTAAGGGGTAGAATCAGACTCTGAGACAATTTATACTTCCACCGTGGGCAGAGATGGAAAGAAAACCCCAAATCTTTTAAAATCCAGGGTTCTGAGAAGGCAAATCTGCTTCTTACTCTCTTTGATCATATTGAGATTCGGGGTTTGCATCAAGTGTGAATTTAGGATTGCCCCCCAGATTCAGGTCACACATCTGGAGCTGAGGTTCTCCAGAGCACTGAGGGGTTGTAGGGGATGATCTCAAAACTGTTCCTAATAGTCCTGAATTCCTAAAAGCCACGATCCTGAGAAAAAAAGTCACCAAAATGCAGCACCCAGAGCCACCTCTGTAAATAAATTCTCAGGGCATCAGTGGAGCTGGGCGAATGCAGCAACAGAGAGTTGACAAACCAACATTACCTGAAGCAAAAGCCCCAAAGAAATCTTTAAAACTATTATCCATTGTTGTCAGAAGTTCTCCTCAACGATTTCAGCACTTCTCAAAAACAAAGCCTCTGCACAGGAACGTTTTCACAAGTGTTGGCCACGAGTGATGTCCCAGCCCCTGCTGCAAATATTCCTGCTGGGACTCACAGGCAAAATTCCAACTGGGCAACAGAAACAAAGCCACGTGTCATGAGTCACTTCCAGTAATTTGGGCCAAATAATAAAAGACTTTTCGTGCCAGTGAGGAGAAGGGAAGGATCACCGGGAAGTGTGTTTTTGGAATCTGGTTGCTTCTGCTCTTGTGAAGAGCACCTGGAGTGGTTCTCCAGCCCTGAATTCAGCTGCCCTGACAGGGACATGTCCATCCTATCGACCTCCAGAAAATCATAGAATACCCAGAGCTGGAAGGGACCCACGAGAATCATCGAGTCCAACTCCTGGCCCTGCACAGAACAACCCCAAAATCACCCTGTGTGCCTGAGAGTGTTTTCCAAACATTTCTTGAACTCTGTCAGGCTTGGTGCATCCTCCTGGGAATTATCCCCAGGCTGTGCTGACTCCTGGGCTCGGCTGGGAGCTGTGTCAGGCCCAGGATAAATTTGTGCCAAAGACCATGATAGCAAAGCGACAGAGAAAAGGTGAATTCCAGGCCCTGTGCACTGGCTCTCTGGATCATCCTAGCACACATTCCTAGGAAAGACAAAGCATTTTTGTCCTCCCTTTCTCTGTGAAATGTCCAGCCCATAACTACCAGAAATAAACAGATGCGTGAGACAGGGCCCAAGGCTGGGATGGGAGGATGACTGAAATGTGGACTGGATTTGAATCAAGAGAAAGGCAGCAGAGGACGGACCTGGAAGAGCCAGGTGTGGGAAACACAGCGACTGATGGAAAACACAATGACTGATTGTTGCCTTTCCACCTGGGGCTGAAGGCAGGCAGGAACAAGGAGTTTCCCCACTCCTTCATTTTTATCCCTCTTGAAAATTTGCGCTGACAGGGACAGGCAATCACTTACCAGCTCCTTCCTGAGCCACGTCAAAGCTTCGTCGATGCTCTCAAAGCCACCTATTCGCCCTGAGGTGACAGTCCCCTTGTCCTGGGCAGGGCTCCCGTTGAGGTGCAGCTGCACCTTCGTCACGGGGACAGCCTCCCCCGGGGTCTTTTTGGCCTTGGTGGCCTCGTCCTCCCCGTCTCCCTCGGGCTGGGGGCTCTTCCAAGCCTGCTCCTCCAGCTTTGCCTTCCATTCCAAGTAGGAAGGGCGCCTGGTCTCCAGTCTCAGCTTCTCTGTCAATGCCTTGAGGGTCCTCAGGTGATCATCTGGAGGAGGAACCGCCCCAGAGCCGGCATCCGTGCTGTCCAACGCCTCTTCTATTTGGATTTGGGGGACAGACATCCTCTCTGGCAGTCCAAAGGCATAGAGGTGGGCTGGAAAGGGCCAGGGATGGGGATGAGAACCCCCAAGTTTTGACCAGGTGCCACGAGGTGCCCAGCACAGCTCCCTGGACGACAGCTGAAGTGTGAGCCCCTGCTCAAGCAGCAAACCAGCCTTGGATGAACACCTGGAAGGAAAAAAAAAGGATTGGTTTTGAGAAGGAAAAGGGAGTGGGGGAAAGAGAGACAGCTCTTGCTGGAGCAGGGGAGTGAGGGCTTTGGGAGAGGCTCAGTGCCAGGGTGCTGCTGGGGAGGGTGACCTCACCTCGGTTATCTGAGTGCTTTGGGGCAGGAACAGACAGGCTCTGGCTTTTAGCAAAGCTCTGGTTACCTGCACCTCCAATCTTAACTCAAGGGGCCATGGAAGGGTTGCCAAGGAGGCCAGGCCATATTCCCAGACCCCAGCATTCTCTGGAAACACCAGTGGCTGCTGCTGGATGTCGGGCTGTCTGGTTTTGATGATTTTCTGCCTGGCAAAGCCACATTTCCCCATTTGGGCAAATCAAATAAGGCAACCTGAAAGAGGGGAAGTTTAGATGAAATATTAGGGGGAAATTCTTCCCTGTAGGGGTGGGGAGGCCCCGGCACAGGGTGCCCAGAGAAGCTGTGGCTGCCCCATCCCAGGCAATGTCCAAGGCCAGGTTGGACAGGGCTTGGAGCACCCTGGGACAGTGGGAGGTGTCCCTGTCCATGGCAGAGGGTGGAACTGGATGATCTTTAAGGTCCCTTTCAACCCAAACCGTTCTGTGACTCTGTGAACCCAAACTTCTCCCAAGAGTTTGAGTCAAAAGGAGAACTGGAAAAAGGGATTTATTCTTCCCCACGCCACACAACCCCTCCAGTTTTACAGGTCTGGGTTTAGGTCTGGGTTTGCTGAAGAGGCAGCCTTAGGATTCAGCCCCCTTCTGACCCGCTGGCTCCAGCCAGGAATGTGGCCCCAGACACACGAGGAGCTAACTGGGCTGCTGGCATGGTTTGGGTTCGGACACCCAGGGAGACTTGGACTTGTGGTTTCCATCGCTGGCCACGTCCAGTTTATCCAGTGGGAACGGTCCCTCGGAACACCCCTTTGGAGCAGCAGCACAGAGAAGCCAGGAGCTTCCTCCCCACTTCTGCTCCTGGCAGCGCTCATGGAGGCTGTGCCCAAAGCTGCTCTGACAAACCCTGGGACCTGGAGGGGCAGAGGACTCAACAACTCTTCAAGAGTTAAGCTCAGGCAGCTTCTGTATTCATTTGCCTGCAGGATCCGATAAAAGACGTTCTCAAGGTCGTGTGCTCATCTATAGCTGAGCTAGGAATAGATCCAGAGCTCTCCTCTGAACGCCAGGCACAAAACAAAATACTTTTTTGCCTGCCTGGTGAGATGCCTGGAAAACCAGGCAGGATGTGTGCAGGTTCCTAGAGTTACTCAGCCGTTCTTCTCCCTGCCATTTCCACAAAGGCATGTGCAGCTCTGAAATCCAGACCATAATTACGCCTCTCCAACCTTTGCAGTAAGAAGATTCAATTTAAAATAAACACCGAGAGAGAGAGAGAGAGCAAGATTTATCCCAACAATTGTGTGGGGGCACATGAGCTGAAGGAGGAGCTGATAGTGTACACACAGACAGTGTGGGGGTGGAGGATTAGTCATGTTGTGGTCTCCTTCCTGCTCCTATTTATGTTCATGAGAGTTTTACGGGGAGAGGGAGCACTCACAGACACACTGTCAGGTTGAAGCCAACAGCTCTCGTGCCTGGAACAGCCACAATTTTCCTTCTTCTGCTGGAAAACAGAGGGGAAAGCAGCGGGCTGCCCTGGCGCAGGGGTGCTCTGCAGGGCTCAGGGCATGGCAATGAATTTACCTTTCCTCCAGCTCCAGCCTCCCCAAATCAATAAAGGAAAACAAGTAATGACTTTAAAGACCTCGCTTCTGAGGTTTTTTGTTTTGTCCATTGACACCTCTGTGGAGATTGCCAAGGGTGGCCCAAGCCCAGCAGCCCAAGAGTCGGCTGCAGTTCCACGCTGGGCTGCTGGATTTGCTAATCCCCAGCCAAGATCATACTTTTATCATTTTCTGAATGCCACAGCTACAAAGCAGAGGCCCACACAAACTCTTTTGTCCTGTTCTTCAGCCTGTGTGGAATCCTCAGGGTGGGAAAGGCCCCTGGTATTTGAGCCCTGGGCACAGCTTCGTGAACATTTAGAGCATTGGACCATGAAAACAGGACAGCGGCTTGGAGCATCCCCTTTGTCACAGCCCTGCTGTCATCTCCCCCTCCCCGTCACCACAACTCCCAGCAGCTTTGGAGGAGGTTTGGTTTTCCTACCCTAAAAGCAGCATTGATCCAGCCCATCCTTCACTTTCTCTCCGGTGTAACACGAAACGTCTCGTTCCCTCTGCAGACACCCCCTAAACAAGCAGCTCTGATCCCCAGCCTGTCCAAACTCCGAAGTGACAGAATGGAGCCACCTCTAATTTCCTATCAATATCTTGGACTTGGGCCAAAGACCTGCTGTGGAGAAAGAGATCTGAAAGTTGTAAGCGTGTGAAAAACGCCCTTGTGCTGTAACACAAACCCTTTGGTGCCGGAGAGTTACCAAATTCCCAGGAACAAACCTGCCTCTGGCTCAAATCCACACCCTCCCAGCCTCCCTGCCCTAGGCTCAGCTCCCCCTGGGCTGGCCCGTGTGAGGGGATTTAAGTGATTAATCCTTGATTTGTCTCATTATCACACTTGCCCCAGGGAGATCCTGCCACCCCTAATTAGGGTTAACGAGTTCAGCCCCAAAACGGAGTGAAGGTTTGCTCACGCCTCACCAAGAACCTTTGCTCAGGGGCTCCCCCCCTTCCCTTAGATGAGTCCTGAAAGCACAGGACACAACAGGTCACTGAGACAACAACAAAAAACCCTTTAATTTCTTTCTTGGGTTAGGTTTCCATTGGAAAAGTCAACTGACCTGCCCCAAGGGATCAGCAGGAGCACGAGTCTGGGATGGAGAAGTAACAGGAAAGTTAAAATGGGAGTTCAGCAATTAGCCAAGGTGGAGGTGTGGAGAGCAAATTCTTCTTCTTCTTTCACTACTCCTGGTGGGCTGTGGGTCCCTGTAACACCATTTCTTACTGCAGAGGAGCAGCAGTGACTGCAGGAATCTGTGACAGGGGAATTCTGCTCCTCTGGAGGCTGGGAAGACAAAAAAGCCTCGATATGGGACAGAAGCCCTTTTGCCCACACAGACCACGGATGGCACTTCTGGCATGGAGCAAACAGGGCAGAGGCGATGGTCCAGCCTGTGAATGACCTTCAAAAAGCACCTCAGCCCCTTTGTGCCTCAGTTTCCCTCTCACTGAGTAGACAGCTCATGCCACAGGCCTTCAGGGAAAAAGCTCTGAGGACTTTCAGAGATGTAAAGAATTCACCTGTGGTGTCTCCAGGTCTCATCTGGGTGCCCATGCCCACACTCCAGTCGGTGCAGGGACACCCCCTGTGGTCCATGGAGTTTGGGATGTGGTTCCCTTGACCATTTGCTCCGAAGGTTTGCCCAGGGGTCACCCTGGGCTGTGCAGACACTTCCTGATCCTACAAAGGAAACCCCTGGAGTAAATCCGACCTGACAACATCACCATCCAGCTCCCAGCAGGAGGGGAGGACCCTGAGCCTGAAAAGGTGAGATGAAGGAACCCCGAGGTGGAGCCAGAGGCAGGGGACAGTGTCTGGTGTGCAGGGAGAGCTGCATTTGCTTCCCTCCTTGGCACAGCAAGGACACGGCGAGGGGGTGGGGATGACCGACCCCCCTGGAGGTCTCTGACCCCCCCCTCCCGGGTGTCTGCTGCAGGTTGGGAGAGGGGCAGAGAGGAGGAGATGCCTGTGAGAAGGGGTTGCCATAGCAATGGAGTAAGGGAGGACTCCAGCTGCTCACAGGGCTGGATGGATGCTCCGGAGCATCCTCGGGGCAGCGGAGACTCAGAGGCCTCAGGAATGGGGTGAGGGAAGGAGAGACCCATCAGGATCAACACTGCAGCTCCCTGGAGCTGGTGGTTCCCTTTCGGGGTGGCTGCACATCCATCATTCCTTTCTCCATGCCAGAATGAGCTCTATCAGGAGAGGAGCTGCTGTGCTGTGTGGATTTGGAGAGCTGGGGGCAGCTCACCAAATTCCTCCAGATTCGTCCCCTGTGGGTCCCCTGCCAGAGTTCTCCCCCCATCCTGCTGCTCTGCACAAGGCTCCTGCAGAGGTGGGGAACAAACCCCTGGCCGCCCCACTCCCAGGAGAGCTGCTTTCCCCAGACTTTATCATTCAGTGTTTACCCACTCAATCCTTTTCTGCAGCAGCTGAAATCCTCTCCTGCAGAAATACAGCCTGGTCCCAAAGTGACCTTCATCCTCCCTCCCTTCAAAAGGACAAGGCTCCAGCACCACGAAGAGCTGTCTGACCCTGAAGCCAGGACACGCTCCAGGGTTGGAATTGGTGCTGTCAGGATCAGCTGCTCTCTGCCTGCTCAGCACAGTCAGGACAGGATGGAAAGGGCTCTGCCCATGCTGGAGGAGCCATGGCAGAGGCCTCAGTGCCACTGGACACAGTGCCCGTGGAGGCCTTCTGGCCACACTCCTGTACTGTGAGCTTGTTCCTTTCCCCGTGGAAGGATGACAGCACTGATGCGACCAAAATGGGCATCATGAGCATGGATGTGGACATGGCATTCACAGAAAAACAGGGAAAAGGGAAAAAGAGGGGCTTTCCATTCATGTATGGCCTGGAGCAAGATGAAGGTTTGCCCTGGCCCATCCTTCTGCCCAAACGGCCTCCAGAAAGAGCCCGAAACACTGCAAGGGAGGAGGGGAGAGCAGTGAGGGCTGCAGGAAACCCATCAGAGGAGTGGAGGAGTGCAGAGATGGCTGCCCCTGGATCCCTGGAAGTGTCCAAGGCCAGGTTGGATGGGGCTTGGAGCAACCTGAGATAGAAGAAGGTGTCCCTGCCCATGGCAGGGGGTGGAACAGGATGAGCTTTATGGAAGGGACCTGCCTTCCAACCCAAACCATTTTGTGATTCTGTGAGATTAGAGGGGACCAGTTTGCACTCCCTGCCCCGAGGCACTTCTCCCTGGCTGATTTCCAGCATCGCAGGCAGAGCCAGAACCTGTTTCAATAAACACATCTGCACCTTCCTGCCCGACTACAGTACCTCATCCCTCCTGCGTCCCCAACACAGCTTCCAGAAGGCTCCCGGTGACGGAGCAGGGCTGAGGTCGCTGCCTGCTTCAGGTGGACCCTTGTAGCTCCATTTTCAGACCAATCAGACTCCCCTCGATCAGCAGATTTCCAGGCTTTGTGTGGAAATCCTGCGTGAAGAAATATTTGGCATTCCAGCAAACCAGTCTTCCAGTCAGTTGGAAGTCGTTGCAAACTGAGGAGCTGGACAGGGTCAATGCTCTCCATCCATCAGCCCAAAGCAGGTAGGATTCCTCTGAGGAGGAACAGGATTAAGGAGCAGAGCAAAGGCAAGTTGGCTCTTGGTGAAGGCAGCATGTCCACCCTCGCTGTGTTCTGGTGAGGTCTGTGGAGCCACCGATTACGGGCAAAGGCTTCTTCTCCACGCACTGCCCCAGGCTCCCGGCAGCTTTTGGCCCTAATCTCGGAGGTGGCAGGGCCAGCCTGTTCCCAGAGATGGCCCCAAAGGCCAGCCTGGTCCCAGAGATGCCCCCAAAGGACCTGTGGCTTGTCACAGCCCCTTGTCCCCTTATTTTCCCTGCTGCCACCCCAAGCACGGCCATGTCTCAGGGAGGAGAGGTGGGGACCTCTGTGCCTGTGCACCCAGGGTAATGAAAAGGGCTGGGATTCCTTGGGAATGAGCCAGGGCAGGCTGAGAAATGCTCCCTTCCCAGGAGACTCGTACGGGGAGTTATTTTTTCCCCAAATGCAGCATGCAAGGGTGTGTTTTCAGAAAGAAAAAAAAAAAAAATTTTTTTTTTTTTTTTTTTTTTGGCTTTGCTGAGCTCCAATCTGCCCAGCACCGAGCTCAGCCCCTGCAGGGACAACGCCAGGGCCAGCTCCCACTGGAGACCCCCAGGCTCCAAGTTAACGTGATCAGGGGAGCGGGGTCAGCCCCTCGGTGACCCCCTAATCCCCTTTACATGCCCCCTGTCCCATCCAATTATCCGAGCCATGATCATCCAACCTCTGTCCTCAGCCCTGTCTTCTCCCAACACTGAGCTGCACTTTGGGATTTAATACCATTTAAGATCAGCTGGTTGCAAGCAGACCCTCCTCTCCCTCCCCCCAGAAGGGCTACGCTGCTCTCAGGCTGATTATTTTTATATTTTTTTTCTTTTTCCCTGCAGTGTCTCTGCTACATTTTGCAAACACCTAATGGCTGCAGGGCTGTTGCGAGCCCGGAGCCCGGGGGAAGAAGCCGGATTCCCCCCATTCTGCTGGATTTTTGTGGTGTGCAGACCCCCCCATGAAGGATGGGCGGGGGGACTTTCACGGGCATTGGAAAGCAGAGAAGAGCTGGGATGCAAAACCCAGCAGCAGCCCCCGTGTGCTGAAATGATGGCTGGCACAGAGCGAACCCACAGCAGCCAAAACAGGCTCGTTCCCGCTGGAAAGTGGGGAGTTCCTCGGATCCAGGGGACGAGCAGACAAAGCCAAAGGAATCAGCCGGGCACGGCTCCTCGCTGGAAGCCAGGAACTTGGTGTTCATCCATTTCCCCCCGCTCCGCTGAGGTCCCCGATGTAGAAAAGCTCCGGAGGGTGCAGGATTGTGGAATAACAGGGGGAGCACGGCAGGAAAACAGGGAGGGGTGTCCTCAGCGAGGTGTCTGCGGTGGGAGAGGTGTCAGCCCGCCCGGGCCGGAGCGGGGCCGGGCCGTAGGATGGGGATGGTGCCCTGGTGTGCAACACCCCGGGGCGCTCGGGCTGGGCTTGCACAAACACTCGTGCTGGGAGGGGTGTGGGCTGGCGCTATTATTTTAACAATTAGTCCCAAGCTGTTATAAAGGGCTCTGAAGAAGTTCTGGCTGGGTTGTTTTTGGGTTTTTTTTCCCCTCTCCTGGTGTAAACGTGAGCTGCGAGGGCCAGCCCTGAGCAGGTGGAAACCTGCTCTGCTCAGCACACGGTGCCTGCTTGGAAAACCCGAGGCAGCTACGCCCTGCGAGGCCACCGCGCTCACCCCACCATGGCTGCACTGCACAACCCCCCAGACCTCTCCAGGGCTCCGGCACAGCTCAGGCTGGGGGCAGAGGGAGCAACAGGTGATTGTCCCGAAACCCGGCCAGCCTCTTCCCTGCTACACCTCACCCGGTGCGGAAAAAATCCTCCTGGAGGGGGTGAGGAGCCCCACGCTGCTCCCAGCTCGGAGCAAAATCCGCGAACATCATCGGGAAGGAGGCTTCAGACCCTGCGCTGGTTCCCAGTCACTGGGAGCCGCCGTGCCGGCCATCCCCAGGGAATGCCGGCGAGGCAGGAGATCGTGGCTGGGGGGACACGCTGCAAACCCCAGCCCCAGCACGGCGGAACCAGCACGCCAAACCCCAGTGCTGGACTGGTGCTCAGTGGGGTCCCCATCACCCCTCACTGCTGCTCCCCAGGGACCTGGTCCTGGCTGCTCCCCCTTTCCAGGGCGCTCAGAAAGCCGGGGGTCCCCTCCAGCACCGGGCAGCTCTCCGACAGCTCCCGTGCTGGGTGTCCCCAGGGTGGCTGTGTCCCCCCAAGCCACCGCGAGCAGCAAACTTACCGGGGCTGGAATTAGAGCGGGGGTTGCACGGACATCTTGGCTCCCTCCTTCCTCCTCGGGTCCCCAACTTGGTGTTTGCAGAGCGCTGTCACCAGTGCCTCCAGGAGTCTGTCTCATCCTCCTCCTCTGTGTCTCGCTTCAGAAATCTGTGTGTGTGGTGGTTTTTTTGTGGGTTTTTTTTTTTCATTTAAGGGACTTTTTTTTTTTTTTCCCCCAGCGGTTGCGTCAGGGCTGTTGCCTGGAGACAGGCGAGCTATTCCAGTTTGAGCTTTTCAGTGCCGATTTCCTCTCTCTCTTTCATTCATACCACCAAGCCCTGAACCTACCTCCCACCAAGCAACAACCCTGGAGAGACCTGAAAGGGAGGAGCTGCACGGCCTGGGTCCTAAACATCCTCCGGCACCCAGGAGAGGGAGGAGGATCAGCGATGCTTCGGCGTGGAGAGCAGGGATGGAGCGGTTCGGTGGCGGCCAGGTACCCTCAAGGCTTGCAGGAGATGCCCGGAGAGCTGCTGTGCTCCCAAAGGAATCTGTGGCTCTTCCCGATACCAACCAGGCCGGTGTCCCCTTGCTGCTCGTGTTTCATACCACGGATGTCAGCCCTTGAAGGAGCTTGGGGTCCTCTGGCACTCGGGAGAGCTTTGGGATAACGTTTTCCAGGTGCCACGGCTTGCCCGGGGTCACTGCGTGTGCCGAGGATGCATCAGCATCTCTGGGGAGCCCCAGGGTGGTGCCTCGGGGCACCGTGGCTGGTACCAGCTCGCTGATACCGTCCATCCCCGGGCAGAAACCAGCTTAGGAACCAGGCTGTGCCTGAATTTTGTGCTGGGAAAGCGCCTGTTGCTGCCCCAGTGGTGCTGGAAACCATTTTAGCTGCTTCCAAGGAGGGGCTGAGAGAGGCAGTGCCCGGCTGCTGGCTGAGTGGGGTCCCGAATCAAAGGCAGGGGACAGAGGGGGTTTCCTTCCTTCCCCAGAAGTTGGAGGTTAACCCCTCGAAGCCTGGGGACCGCTCTCCACACATCACACATCTGGTGGCTCAGAGCCTCCACCCGCATCTGCAAATCTGGTGCTGCGAAGGGTTAAGCGTTGGCCAGCGACCCCCAACCACCCAGGCCCCTTCCCACATTCCCACATTCAGCTTTTGTGAGAGAAACCCCTTCACAGCTCTTTTTTTGCTTTTTTTCACCCTTCCGTTCTCATGACCAAACCATCCCTCCTCCCCCCTGCAGGCAACGGGGAGAGATTTACAGCCCCTTCCCGAGCTCTGCATGGAAGGGCTGGGATTTCCCACCTCCCTTCAAATGCCAGGGGTACCCCAGACCCCCACAGTAATTTAGAGGCTGTGCCCGTACAGGGTTTGGAAGTTTGGAGTGCAGAGAAGGGGGGGGTGCCCTGGGTGCATCAATGCCGGTTCAGAGCGAAGAGCAGCATTTGCACATTTCTGATGAAAATGCAAATTTTTAATTTTTTTTTTTATTTTTTTTACTCCTTGCCAGCCCCCCTTTTTTTTGTCAGGTTTCAGATCTGCATATGCAAACTCAGCCTGGTGATCAGCTCTCGCTGCGCTGCAGGGACGCACCTGAAGGCTGCTGATGATGGAGAGGCGCCGAGGGAGATGGAAGAGCTGTTGCCTGCTTGTTAAAACTGTCTGACAGAGACCTACAGCTGCCTTGGAACTCTGAGCGAGGAATCCCAGAACCCCAGGGATGGCTCAGGTTGGAAGGGATCACGGTGGGTCAACTGCTCCAGCCTCCCTGCTCCAGCAGGGCCATCCCAGAGCGCAGGGTTGTGTCCAGATAATTCTGGAGTGTCCCCAGTGAGGGAGGCTCCACACCGTGCCTGGTCTCTGTTCAGTGCTCAGCCAAGGGAAGTTCTTCCTCATATCCAGGTGGAACTCCCTGGGCATCAGTTCCCACCCATTCCTGTTATCCTGTTGCTGGGTCCCATGGAGCAGAGCCTGCTCCATCAAGCACGTGGAGGTTCAACAATTCCTGCAACATCTCATCCGAGCCAAAACTGGGTCAGAGAACCCAAACAGTACCAGGGAACAGATAGGCACAGGGTGAAACAGCCCCTGGCCTGGTTCTGATGTGGGATGAGCAATCCCAGGACACGGCTCAGGAATGACCAAGACTGGGGCCCCTTCCTGACAAACAAGTTGGGTTCAGCCACCCAGATTCCATAGCCAGGAGAGTTGGATCGCAGGGACGTGGCCAGACAGGGTCAGTTGGCCTTGAGGCAGAGCCCAGGTCTAGCAGGGTGAGTTTACAGCAGAGGTGTTGCTCCCGAGGCTGGATGTCTGTCTGTCTGTCTCCTCGCAGGAACAGACCACACACTGTCACCCGCTCCCTCTCCTGTAAATGTTTATTTTTAGTTCAGTTGCATAATGGATTTCGAATGAGCTGCCATAAGATAGCAGTGAAAGGCTGCAGCCACGTCCCTCTGAAGCCATGGGGTTTGAATGTTTTTTTGGCCCGGATTTATCTTGGATAAGTTGTCTTCATCCAAAAAAAACTGGTGAGGAGCTGCTGAAGAACAGTGGTGCTCCCACTGGTGGGGCTCTAACAGCAACCACCTGCAGTGGACACCTGAGATTATGTGGGATGAGTCAAAACAAACCTGTGCAGCACCATCACTGTCCACACCTACACCTCAGTATCCTTTTCTTTTCCTCAGACACAAGGCATCCTTTCTGCTGCACTCAGAGCTCCAGAGACTGCCAGTTCCCACATCATCCCTGGGCACAGGACCTTTTCCAGAGGACTGCTGAGTTCTTGGGAACACGCGGATCCAAGCCTGGGGTCTTGCTGGGATGTAATTTTGCAAAGCCCAAGCTGGGAATTGCTTGTTGTAGTGGTTATTTGTAGAATCATGGAAGGGTTTGGGTTGGAAGGGACCTTAAAGCCCATCCCATTCCAGCCCCTGCCATGGGCAGGGACACTTTCCACTAGCCCAGGCTGCTCCAAGCCTCGTCCAACCTGGCCTTGGACACTTCCAGGGATTGGGCAGCCAGACTTCCTTGGGGACCCCTGTGCTGATCTGAACACCACAAACGCTGTAAGCTGCTTTATAGTCCCCTAAATCTTCCCTGGACCTTCTGAGCTGCCTCTTACCACCCAAAACGGGCAGAAATGATGATTTCTCTATCACACCAGCAGCAGCTCAACTCAGTTTGGATTTGAACCTTCTGCTTCTCGCCCTTTCTGCTGGATTTGGGTAATTTCTCCTTGCAGGTGTCCTGCTAACAAAGCGTGGGGGAGCTGGACCTCCCGGCAGGGCTGTGTGGCCGTTCTGTGGGAGCAATGCTGAAATCTCACAGGATCATCAATGGTTTCTTCTCAGTTAGTCCCCAAAGAAATGCTTTTCCCCTAAAGCAAAGTCCCTGTAAAGAAAAGTTCCTGAAGTACCTAAAGGGAACTTACAGGAAAGCTGGGGCAAGAGCACGGAGTGACAGGACAAAGGGGAAAAGAGGACTGAAATTGAAAGAGAGTATCTTTAGATGAGATATTGGGAAGGAATTCCTCCCTGGGAGGGTGGGGAGGCCTGGCACAGGGTGCCCAGAGAAGCTGTGGCTGCCCCATCCCTGGAAGTGTCCGAGGCCAGGTTGGACAGGGCTTGGAGCAACCTGGGCTAGTGGAAGATGTCCCTGTCCATGGCAGGGGGTGGAATGAGATGATCTTTAAGGTTCTTTCCAACCCAAACCATTCAGATCCTATGGTTCCCTGGGGCTCAGCCTTCCAAGGATGGGAAGAGGAGTCTGTGGTGCTCCCAACCATCATCATCCTCTCCTAGCCAGGTCCAACCTCCATTGCCTCCACAGGGACTTGTACCGGGAAAGTGCTCTGGCATGGCCGGAGGATCACCTGGGATCCAATCAACCTGGAAACGTGGCAGAGGCACCTCCAGAGGGCAGCAGGTCTCCAGGTGATGCTGTCCCCTGGTGTCCCCAAGGGCTGCGGAGGTCAGCTGTGGTCACCTGGCTGCTCATCTCCATGGATCACTGAGGGACCTGGCACCGGCCTGTTTCAGTCTTCACAGAATCATGGAGCGGTTTGGGTTGGAAGGGATCTTAAGGATCATCTCATTCCAACCCCCTGCCATGGGCAGGGACACCTTCCACTGGATCAGGTTCCTTCCTCAGGGTTTCTACGTTATTTTCTCTATGGGTTTTTCCCAGGTGAGTCAAACATCAAAGACAAATCAAAGGACAATTGTGCCTGAAATCCTACCAGAGCCATGGTGGGAATTTCCAGCCCATTTGCTTTTTTCAAAGGTAAAAATAAATCCATTTGGTGATTCCATAGCTAACTTTGTAAATGTGTATATTGAGTTACTGAATTACTCCTCTCTCAACTCAAAAAATATCTCAAGACCTGAAGAACTAGAAATCATTTCCAAATCAAGACCTTTTCCAAAGATTTTGACTGATTTGTAATGGCTTTCATTTAATAAAGCCGCTAACCCAATCCATTGCAGCAATCCATAAAAGTAAAAAGCATTTAAAATCTCAGGACTGATAGATGTTTTTTCCACCTCTCTTCTTTGCTGGAACAAAGGGATTTCAGTTCCACTTTCACTCAAAGTGGAATTTGTTTGTTGTAAATTAATTTGTAATTTAAGTTTTGTTGTAAATTAATTCCGGAAGTGTTAGTGAATAAAAATTCCCCCTCCAGTCTTACCTGTCCACCCTGTAAGGCTTCATCACCAAAACCCACAGGACTGGAGGGGTCTTGAGTGAACATCATCTCCTCAAAGTTCGGTTTAAAAATGCTGTGACTGCCCCGAACTTATTTCCTTGGCTTTGTGAGGAAGGGAAAGGTAAGAAAAACCCATCTCAGCCCCCACTTTAAGTTGGGGTGAATGAAGGGTGGAGTCCAAGCTGCAGCTTCCCTCCCTTGTCACCCCAGAGTCACTTCCTGCTCGCTCCTGCAGCAGGAGCTGGGTGAAATTTCCTGGATTTGTAGCTGTTTGTCAGGGAACACAGTTCTGCTTCAGCAGCTGGTGGCTTGACAGACTGAATCTGGACAATCTCCTCAACCCAGGACAATAAAATGAAAGACCAATAATTGGATTTTTATCTTTTTTTTTGCTTTCACCCCAACTGCTGGAATTTTTTTCTATTTCTAAATCCAGCTGGCCCTTTTGGGGACGTTAAAATGTGAACAGCCCTTGAAATGAGTTTGCTTCTTAGATTCCTCTGCTTTGCCGTTTGTTCAGCCTGATGAATGGGCCATAAAATCAAATGTTTGCAACACTCCCGATGTCCACTATTCCAGAGAGATCCATTCTTTGGAATTTGCCTCCAGACAACTTCCCCTACAGAAACCCATCAGAAGGAGGGTGTTATCTCAGCCAACGATGACATTTGAAACTGCAGGACCAAGAGTGAAGATCCAAACTTCTCTTATATGAGGTTTTCATCCCTCCTCTCAAAAAAGAGCTGATAAACATCCCATTGCTCAGCCAGCCTCGGGCAGGATCCCTGTTGTCCCGTTTGATGAAACTCTGGCTGGTTTTCCTTTCTCCTTATCTCAGCCTGCAGAGGCTTTATCCAGAATCCAGCAGGACCTGTAGGTGACACTCATCAGCTTCCCGGCCTTCAGAGGAGTTGGTGCATCTGGAACCCCACAGGTGAGGGTGGAAATGAGAATGTTGGAGCTTCAGAGCATTGCATGGTAAAAATAGGGAGGACCTGGAGCTTCTGGAGTGATTCCAGAGGAGGCCATGGAGATGCTCCGAGGGCTGGAGCCCCTCTGCTCTGGAGCCAGGCTGGGAGAACTGAGGGTGTTCCCCTGGAGAAGAGAAGGATCCAGGGAGACCTCAGAGCCCCTTCCAGAGCCTAAAAGGGGCTCCAGGAGAGCTGGAGAGGGACTTGGGACAAGGGATGGAGGGACAGGACAAGGGGCAATGGCTTCCCACTGCCAGAGGGCAGGGATAGATGGGATATTGGGAAGGAATTGTTGGCTGTGAGGGTGGTGAGGCCCTGGCACAGGGTGCCCAGAGAAGCTGTGGCTGCCCCTGGATCCCTGGAAGTGTCCCAGGCCAGGCTGGACGGGGCTTGGATCACCCTCGGATAGTGGAAGGCGTCCCTGCCCATGTCCAGCCCAAGGGGATGGAACAAGATGAGCTTGATTTTCCCTTCCAACCCAAACCGTTGTGTGATTCTCCGGTGCCCAAAGACCCTTGGGAATAGAAGGCACCGAAATCCCCCAGAGCAGTGAGATCTGAGCTGGGCCTCGCCCGCAGCAGCTCCAGGTGGGCACTGGGGGCTCAGCACAGGCAGCACCACCAGCAGTTAATTGCACAGAACAGAGTGAAGGCAGATCTCACAAAATCTCACACACCAGTGATAAAGAGATATCGGGATGTGCTCTCAGCTGTCTCCTGGGCTCTTCCCCCTATGCCCTAAATGGCATCAGCTGTCCTGTACTCGTTGAAGAAAGGAGGAAGAACATGACCAGTCTCTTTAGGTGAGATCTGAAGCGGAAACAGAACCTCGGGTGGAAAGTGAGTGAGGTTACAGCCCCGTAACCCAGCTGATTACAAAAAGGGAAACTTCTCAGGCTCGAACCTGACTGGTGATAAGCTCTCTGAAAGTGAAGTGCACGCAATAAATAACCCCACCCCTTCTATTGGCCCAGGCTGCTCTGAGCTGTGAATGGGCCAATTTAGATAACCCCAGACCCGTGTTTCTCCTCCCATTTTCAGACCAGCTTTAAACCCTGAGGCTCCAGGGCACGACTTTCACCTCACCCCAGCCTGAATGAGGGCAACTGGGGCGTCGTTTGCAGAGGCACTGGACTTTCTACAGCCTGAGGAGCCTCTGTGGGTTCTTCTAAGGTAGACCCCATTCTAATATTAGTAGAGTGTGAGAAGTGTGGTCACACTGCCAGCCCTGCACTGCTCTAAGTGTAACAAACCAGTCCCATTTGTCATTCAGCTGCTGGCAACAGGAAACCACCAACAGCGACTCAACACACGTCGAAAAGAAGAATTAGGGCTTCTCTCTCTGCGTGCTCCAAGGACTGAAACTCATCAAAAGGAGCTGATGGTCCTGAGCTGATGATCTGGAAGGGGTTTTTCAGCTCTGGTGGACAGCTGAGATCGAGTGGGATATGATTTAATCTGAACACAGGGCTCTCAAGGTAAGTGCAAATGATTTTCCAGCAGTTTTCCTTCCTTCCTGCTGCCTGTTTGTTGTCTGGTGCTCCACTGGGCGTGTTCTCTTGGGATGTTTAAAGATTTGGCCCATCTATGGACCAGTGATTATCAAGGCCTTTAGGATTAGGGTGGGATGTCCAACGAGCCAAACTGCTGCTGTGGACCAGGATAGGGGGTGTGTTTGTCTTTCCTTCTGGCAGCTTCCCAGTGCTGGAATTGGGAACGCTCTGAGGTGGGACTGATGCTCCAGGTCGGACGCTCACCCAGTGGGTTCTCTCTCAGGCACAGAACAACCTCTTTTCTCTTAAAAATAGTGGAAGTAGATGACAGCAAGGACTGAAAGAGTTTCATCCAACTGAGTTTCTTGGAAATGAGAGTGACAGGAGAAAGAGAAATCAGGGACCCAGTTCTGAAGCTGAGGGGAGGTGGAAGTTTGGGTGCTCAGCTTCCAACTCAGCAACCTTTGGGTGCTGTGGATGGTGCGGGGAAGGGTTGAATCTTTAATTCCCCATATCTGAAGAGGCACATTTGGGATCTTTGAGGGTTTTTGCTTTCTTCCACCCCAGAGTCGGTTTAAATGGTCTCCTTGGACGTAATATTTTGTTTTCACCAGCTCCTCCACTGAAGCTGGTAAAACCACTGCGACGTTAACGCTGGTTGTAGACAAATCTTCTGGCAAAGCTGGAGATCTCCAGCAGAGCTACAGGAAGAGTGGACTTGCTGCTTCTATCCTGGTCACTTTGCGGGATCTGCGCTAAGCCCATGACTTTCATTCCTGATTAAAATTTAGGTCAGGCTCAAAATTCCAGAGCCCTAAGTTGGAGCGTGGATATTTCAGGATATCCGTGCTTGCTGTGACGCTTCTGAGAGAGAAGAACATGTGCCACGTTGGGGGGCATTTGCATCTCAGACCTCCTCAGGTGTTTCCTCGGGGCTTTGTGGCCAGCGATGCCCCACTGAACGCTCTTCAAAGTGCTTTAGTTGCCCCACTCATGATTTGGGGCTATTTATTGCCTCTCACGCTGGGCTGCTCTGATATTTAATTGATTATGGATCTTTAAGAGTGCAAAACCAGGACACGGCCAGCAGTGAGGGTTCCTGCTGCATGCAGAGCACACGCACATGGTCCCTGCTCGGGTACGTGCTGGAGATGGGGAAGGCAGATGGAAATGAGGAATGAAACAAGGACTGCTGCAGGGCAGCCAAGGCACCCTCATTAATATGCTCGGTCAGTCATTCTGTCAAGGTTTAAGTCATTTCCACCAGAAGATTTGAGGGCTGCAGAGCTTGTGATTTCTTGTTCACGTTTTGCTTTCTTCTTCCAGACCTCCTGCAGCATTTTCATTATAGTGGTACCCAAAAGTCAGTGAAAAAACCCTTCTGGCCCATTCTTGCTTTGTTCTGCCAACACAGGGTTATTGCTGCCCTGTGAGGATTGTGAAATCAAAACCTGAATTTTCTGATGGAGGAGGAAAGACCCAAGGCATATTTAAGTGAAAATTTTGCAAAGGTGCTGCTGATTATTCTTCATCTTCTTTTCCAATGAATTCTCATGTGTGGTTTAATCAGCACGGGGTCTTCTGGGATGCTGTTATACCCCGGGCTCCCAGCTGCCCTTAACTAAACCCACAATATCCCAGGACGGGCACCCCATTCCCTCATAATTTGGGCTGTGTGTCCATCTCAAACACGGCCATCAGCTCCTTTATGAGGAGCTTGTGACTTCCTTCCTGACTGACCTTTCAACCTTTAATTCTCTGTGGCGCCTTGATGGGCACATCAGCATTCGAAAAGGCCTCGAGGCCATTTCCAGAAACAGCCCCGGGGTTTTTTGTCATCTCAAGCAGGTGTGGAAACGGGGGATTCACACGGGTGGATTTCACAGGGATCACAGGGATTCGTTGAGCAGAGCAGGAGCTCCTGGGCACGCTGTTACTTCATCGTTCTTTGCCTTCCTTCCTTCCTTCCTTCCCCTCATTCTTTCCATTCCATCTGTCTGAAAAAAGGAGTTTCCTCACTGCTCTTCCACGGTTCACGAGTCTCTGGAGGCAGCCGAGCACTGCCTCCATGTGGGTGAGCTCCTTTGCAGCCAAACATTTCCTGCGGGGGTTCTACCACGGGCAAATACTCTCTCAGGACACCTGGGGCTAAATCCTGCTGGAATCCTCGCCAGCCCCAAAGTTTCCATCCATGTCTGAATTCTGTGTGGTGCAAGCCAGCTTTTTTCATCAGGCTGATCCCATATTGCAAGATTGGAAGTAACTGAGAGGGGGGTAAAAAAGGATGAAATTCCCCCTTGCAGAGGTCTTGGCAGCAAATTACAGCCCCGGGGTCCTGATGCTGCTTGGGGAAGGAGCAGTTGCACCACCGGACGTCACTGGACAAAACAGGCTATGCAGGGTCACGGTTCTTGCTTAAAAATAAATAGGAGTGTAAACCAGAATTCCAGTATTTCATGCTGGACAAGGCATTTTCTTCTCACAGGTCATCCTGTTTTCCATAGCAGGATTAAATCCATCAAAATGCCCAGCCAAAAAAATCTCCCCCACCACCAAAACCCAAGCTAAACCACGGCAGCTCCTTTGGTGGAAGTAAAAAAATGGAGTTTAATTATAATTTTCTCCCAGAAAAAACTGCAACTGAGCAGGAGAACAATGCTCCTGTGGTTTGACGGAGCAATTTTTTCTTCGTTAATGTTAATCAGTTTTAATTTCAAAAGCGTTGTGGCCTCGCCTATTCAAATTTCCAAACCCAGAGATAAATGCCTGAAGGAGAGGGACACGGTTGAGCAGAGATGTGGGAAGTGTGGACTGTGTGGAATTACTGCAAGAAATGATGTTGCTTCTTTTGCTGGAGACGCAGCAAAGAGGGAGGGAATGAACTTGCTGTCCACCCTGGCATCATGGAATGGTTTGGGCTGGAAGGGACCTCAAGGATCAGCTCATTCCAACTCCCTGCCGTGGGCAGGGACACCTTCCACTATCCCAGGTTTTTCCAAGCCCCGTCCAACCTGGCCTTGGACACTTCCAGGGGTGGGGCATCCATCATGGGCAGGACAGGCAGTCGTGGGGCTTTCGGCGAAGGGAATTAGTGCTGGTTGTTAGGAAGTCATTTTAAGGCTGTGGGAATTGGAGGGCTGGGATAGACTGATGGGAAGCAGTGGGAATTTCCATCACTGAAAGCTCTGAAGTCCGAGTTAGGGGATCTCTGAGATTAACCACCTTCGTGGTGCCAGTCCTTTCTGCCACCCTGTGAAATGGATGCGGCTCCTGGACTGAAATGTGTTTTTCAAAACCATCCCCCTGCATTTCCCCCTCTCTATTTATTTACTTACACACTTAAAAAATCATTTTCCAAATTCGATCCAATCTCGCTGACCATTTCTGCTCCTCTGGAAGCCGTGGAATTTGTTACTGATCAAAAAGCAGCCAGCAGCACCCCTGCGGTCCTGTGTGTCAGGCACGTAGGAGACACGGCAGAAATCACCAACATCTGGCTCACAAATTAATTCTTTGCTACTTCACGAGCAGAGAAGAGTGAAAAATTACTCAGCGTTCAGGACGTCGGGTCTGCCTTGGTGATGGCAGAATCGGGAATGATTTTGATGGATAAATGTTGGTTGAAAAACTCTTTGTCCCTTGATAAAGGGACCTTATGGCCAAGAGGCAAAAGAGGTGCTTGGCCCCATGCCCAGGTCCCCATGGTCCCAATTTACTACGGGATGGTGTTTCCTCATTCATGGAAGGTCCCTCATCTCCATGAAACCTGAAGTGGGAAAGAAAAACCGTAACAAAATGCTGTGGGCAGAGGAGCTGCCGGACTTCTTTCAGCCCAGACGGTTTCTTGCCCAACACCTGAGCCATGGCAGCATCCAGGGTTAGGTGAATGACTTGGAACCATGAAATTTGGGGCAGAACATCTCAAAATGTGTCTATGGGAGGATGATGCTTGAGAAGTGGGCTTTGAACAGAGGTTAAATTTGACCCGTGGAAAAATCAAGGCGTCACCTGCAATGCGTGATGGAAAGAGGGAGAAGTGTGCTAAGCACACCAAGAAACTGATAGAAAAGCTTTAAATTGACTTTTATCTCGGCAGTTTTTCCTGGCTGTCTCTTGCACATTTGGCCCTGACCATTTTAGAAGCAGAGGAAGAAGAGCACAGCTGCTCGAGACATTAATGCAGCAAACCTGCACGGTTATTATTCTTTTTTTCCAGTGAAATGTGCCAATATTCGTGGTGTTTCTGTGACAGAACCTTTTGAAAGGTGGTGATTTCCCATGAAATGTTTTTTTTGTTTTTTTTTTTCCCCTGAAAATTGTGGTGAAAAAGTTGGAAAAAGCATTCTAAAAGTCACTGAGTGGTCTGCCAAGGAATAATAACTGTGAGTGGAAGGGAATTGGGAATGTGGGACTTGGTACAAGCCTCATCCTAACCAGGTGAGAAGAAATCCCGGTTGTTTCAGTGCAGGACTGCCGATGCCAGGCAGGCCAGGGACACTGGCAAAACAAGAAACTTTAGGAAATAAGATTTCTTCTGGCTCTGAAGCAATAAATTCAGCCCAGATCAGGTGTGAGGTAACCTGAGAGCAGATCAGCCCCATCACTTCTGTGCCATAAATAATGGCTTTCTGTCACAAACCTGGTCGTGAGGTTTGGCCTTGTTCTGCCACATTTCTGTCCCCTTCGAGCACCATAAGGATGTTTCGATATCATTTTAATCCTGAAAATCAAGTTAATCTTCTAATTTTGGATAAGGGATTAGAAAGTAATGGGTTCCTTCTTTCTTTATGAGCATCAGAAAGGAAATAATATTGAGACAAGGTCTTGGCTGCTGCAAGTAGCCAAGAATAGTCAAGTTGTGAGTGTGGGAGAAGCCTGGCAGGGAGGACTGGTCTGGGTAGGAGTTACTTTCTCAGTCCAAAAAAGGCTTTTCCTCACGGGATCCAGACAAAATCTGTTTGTGGCACTTCCTAGCAGAACACCTCCCAGTTGCCATCAACCAAAACCTGCATTTTCATCCCACTCCCTGGAGATATCCCTGATAAACCAGAGGGATTTAATGATAAATAACGATAGTGAAACAAAAGGGAGTCCGTCCTCACCCTGCACTCGGGGTGATCGGTGCCTGGTGTCTGGGTCTGAGTGTCATCCCAAACACAGGGATGGGATCAGGGAAAATCCTCTGTTTTCCTCCAAACCAGGAGGGGAAAAGGGACAGCCCGTCCCTTGGAACGTGAGACCCAACAGGAGGGCCAGTGAAGTCAGGATAGATTTTTAAATAAACATAATAAACATATATGGATAAATATAATCCAGGAGCCACCACAGCTCCTGTAGGATGGGGACCACCAGGGGTTTGGATGCAGCCACCAAATGTTTAAGAGTGGGAGAGGAACCCCAATATTGCCTGTTGTAGGAGCTGAGATGCTGCCTCAGAGCTCAGAAAGGTGTCGGAGAGCTCCAAAAGTCTCAAAATGGAGTCTGGTGGGTTGTCTGTAACACATCAGCCTCTTTCAGGAGCAACAGGACACTGTAAATAAGCTTTTAATCTGCGACAGGAGTGGGAACAGGGAGGTTCTGATGGTAAAGGAGATACTCATTCCTAAAAGGGAAGAGAAAAGCATGGCCAGCCCATGAAAACCATGTCTGGAGGAAATGAGCTGCCCAGCTTTTACAGCAGCAGGACAGGGAAGCAGTCCTGGGGACCAGATGGGAGAGGAGAGCTACCTTCATCCCTTTTTGGGATGGCTTCAGTTGAAAGCTGGAGTTGCTTCTGCAGCAGAAATCCCAACAGGAGCACCTTTGGTTCAGTGTGAGCCACGTAAAATGCCATGGGATGGGCATTGATGCACAAGGAGGCTGCGCAGGGGCCACCACTGCAGGGGTCTGGCTGTGGGGTCAGCCTGGTGGGCTGTGGGGTCCTCTGGAGGGAGGTTTCCACATTTCCTGGGAATGGCTCCAAACTGACAGAGAGGGGATTTAGATTGGATATTAGGAAGAAATTCTTCCCTGTGAGGGTGAGGCCCTGGCACAGGGTGCCCAGAGAAGCTGTGGCTGCCCCTGGATCCCTGGAAGGGTCCAAGGCCAGGCTGGATGGGGCTTGGAGCACTCTGGGATAGAGGAAGGTGTCCCTGCCCATGGCAGGGGTTGGAACTGGATGAGCTTTAAGTTCCCTTCCAACCCAAACCATTCTGTGATTCTGTAATTCCATGATTTCACGCTCGTGCAGGGGCCTGCAAAGACACTGGAGAACATCTGTGAGCTGATGTATGGAAACAGGGTGGAAGCCACCACCAGAAAGACCCTGCTTGGCTGGGTGAGATCACAACCTGTGCTTTCGGGTCGAGGGAACAGGGACAGATGGAGCCCATCTGGAGTGACTGGGAGCTGCAAATGAGAGACTTTCTCCCTTTTTAGTGCCCTTTCTCACAAGCTTTCTCAGGTGCTCCCTCCAGCTGCTTTCAGAGGACATCCCTGGGCTCAGTAAGCAAATTGTCTGGGCTTCTGGACTCCAGGTCTCATCTCGTGGCCATGAGATGTCCGGGCTGGAGGGAACAGAGGAGGCACAAGGATGAAGGGATGGGCCCCAGGTGACACACGGGATACCTTAGATACCAGAAAGACCTCCCTGGGATGCAGCAGGCAAACCACACCATATCCAATTTTTTTTTATTTTTAATTCTTGCTTTTGAGCTGCTTGAACTGCGGCCATGGCTGGGAGAGCCCTTGCAGCAGGCGGCTGCAGCTGCTGGGTTTCCCCGCTGTCAGCAGCGGGAATGTGTCTCAGATCAGAAGCAGGTTTCTGTCTGGAGCTGCCGCGCCGTTGCCCCGTTCCCCGGATGACTTGGCAGACACTACTTCACTGCTCAGCCTTTGCTGCACCTCGTGGTAGCTCCTCCTTCCCACCTCAGCGGTGGATGACAGCAGCTTTCTGAAAGAGCAACTTCCCTTTTCATAGGGATAGGAAATGAAGCTCATTTAGCAAAGAAAGGTCACCCACCAAATGACGAGGCCCTGCCCTAAAGCTCAAGGCACTCCACCTCACCTGACACTGTCCTCTTCTTCCCCAGCCCCAAACCTGAGCAGCTCCACCTCCATCCCCTGCCCTTGGCTGGAGGACAATTGGGAAGGGAAAATGCGAATTGGCGAGGGAGAAGTTTGCCAAATCTGCAAGGGCTTCCTCATTTCTGTGTCTCCAGGACAGGCACACCTGGCTGAGGCCTGCTGGGCTGGGTGTCTGTCCTGGTTGTCTTCAGAGTCACCCAGGCTTGGAAGGTGTCAGAGGATGGTCCCAGGCCATCGAGGAGCAATGGCCATAAACGAACCACAAGATGTTCCTTCTCAACCATGAGGAAGAAATTCTTTATGTTGAGGGTATCAGAGCACTGGAACAGCTGCCCAGGGAGGGCGTGGAGTTCCCAATCTGGAAACATTCCAAACCCACCTGGAGGTGTTCCCATGTCACCTGTCAGAAGTGATCCTGCTTTAGCAAGAGGGTTGGATTGGGTGATTTCCAGAGGTCCCTTCCAGTCTCAAACTATTCTGGGATTCTGTGATTTTGGGATTCTGAGATTCTGTGCTAACCCTCCAGGGTAAGGGACACAGTGTGGCCCCCAAGGACTTGCAGCCCTCCATGGGGTTGTCATCCTTTGTCAGCAGCACAGTGGCAGAGCCAAGGCTGATTCCCACCCCATGTTTCCAGAGGGATGGAAACCAGGCACGTGCACCCTGGAGCAGCCGCCCCCACCTCGCACATCATCGTGTCCTCAACCACCCTCTTGTTGTCCTTGCGTTTCATGGCTGGTAAAGGTCTTCTGCCATGACCTCAGCTCAGATCTCAGCTCAGATCTCCTTGGCCAAACTTTTCCTCCTGTAAACAACATCCCCAGCGTGGGGTGACCTTTATCTTGTGCATCACGCCCGGCAGATGTCGGCTCGTGTTTGTCCTGCTCAGTGGGGGCAGCTGAAGTGTAAACGACGTGAGGTCATCCTAGCCTCGAGCTGGCCGACACCAAGCATCCTTCTCCCTCCTGCTGCCACGTCCAACGCAAAGATGTCGTCATGCAATTACCCACAGAGGTTTACAAGGTGGTTTTGGGGGGCCTTGTGTCTGCGACAGCTTAAGAAAATACACTGAAAACACCCCAGAGGAGCCAGCTCGTTACACACCCGCCATGGGAAGCCTCTGTAGAAACAAATCCTGCTTCTTATACAACATTTATCTCCCAGGACGGAGTTTCGGTCTCTCAATCGAACATGCTGAGGCAAAATGAGAAAGTCACTTCCTCAGAGCCACCCACAAGTCCCTGACCAGGTCTTCATTCGTTAGACCACGCTGCTATGGTTGAGTAGGTTCATAGAGGGATGGGGCTGGCTGGAAGAAGATGTGTTTCATCAGAAAAGGGTCTTTTTTTAGTCACAGGAGGGAAAGATCATGGCAAAGCCAGTTTGTTGGGTTGTTTCCTAAAATTTAGTGGTTTGCATAGTGGAAGCACAACCCATTCCCAGTCATTTTCTCTGTGTTTTAATGACAGCTGTTAATAGCCTGTGGCGTTTGCTGGGGTTTGTGTCTGGGTTCTCTTTGTGTTTCTCGCCTTCCTCGTTGCTATTTTCATTGGCCAGGTTGTCTGGGAAGTGCAACTCCCGCCCCCTCCCAGGTGATCATTTTTACATTCAAAATAGAGCAAGGAATCCTTAGGGGGGAGAAAAGAGTCAGTTCTGGCACAAAGACCTGATTAAAAAAAGAAAGCCCATTAAAAGCATTCGCAAAACCAGGCTGCTCCTGTGATCTGGGGGTGCAAAGCTGTCGGTCCCATGGATGGTGTGGATGTGGTGGGAGCCAGAGTCCTCTAAAAGAAAAATTTAGGAAGGGCCTTCAGCCCCATGGAGCATCTGTCATGGGTCCGACCGGTGGCTCGCGCGTCCTCGGACCGTGTCCCCAGGAGCAGCAGCGTAGGAAGCAGGCAAGTCGGGAACATCCCACCCCCATCCACATTCCCCTGAGGGTGGGGAGAAGCCCAGCAGGTTTTTCTCTGTCTTCATCGACTTTCCTATCCCTCCTTGTCCTATTTCCTTTCCCCACAATCTGCGGGTTAAAGAGATGACGGAGGCGGTTCCCAGCTGGATCCGGCACCAAGGGATGGTTGGCAGGGATGCCGTTCCCTTGGTCTGCTGCAAAAGGAGGGGAGGACAAAGAAGTGCCAGGCGTGCACATCCTGGTGCTCCCATCCTCCCTGTCCCCCAAGGCCTGGAGGGGAAGAGAGGATTTATGTGTTGGGAAGGCTGGCGGGAGCTGGACGCAGCTGTGACGAGTAGGGAAGTGCTCTGGCGTCCCACAGCTACTCCTGACACGCAGCTGGAGGTGTTCAGGTGGGGAATTGGAGATGTTTGTCTTTCCCTAGAGCCCTTTGCCTCAGCTGAGGGTGGTGGGAGGGAGCATCATTCCCTCTGAGACCCGATCCAAGGAATCAAATTCCTGAGCACCAGCCTGCCACTGGCTTAATTTCTCCTCTTGGTCCTGTAAAATGCTGTCCTCTTCCTAAGAAAGGTCATCCTCTGGGATGCAGGGCCTCCAGGAAGGGCCTTCCCCAGGGCAGAAGTTTGGGTGGCCACATACAGGGGTGTGGAGGAATATCCCATCCATCTCCTCGTGTTCTGAGGGCTGGGAGGGCCAGGACCTCCCCACATCCCTACAGATCCCTGTGATGTGTCCTCCAAGTGCTGTGAAATGGAGCTTCAGGAATTCTGGCCAAGGGACCACGACCTGTGCCCGCTTCCACAGGATTTGGATGTCAGATAGGGGTGGCCTGCAGAGGGAATTTCTCCCTGCTGTGCTCCAACCCACCCACGACCCATCCACAATTTGGCCCACACCAACACTGGGCAGAGAGAGGTTTGGGTTGAAACTTGACATTTCAGGCACTGCAGGAATTTCTGTCAGGAAATGCAGTTTTGTCATAAAACCTGTTCCACCTGATGAATCATGGAGTGGCTTCGGGTACCCAAGGAGATGTGCCTTCCCTCCTCCTCCTCCTTGGCCATTCTGGTGCATCCCACATCTCCCAAGCCCTGCGGAGACGTTCCCAGCAGACATTCCGCTCGGCTGCTGGAACACCTGGGCTGAGCTCGTGAGGGAAGTGTGATGAAGGGAGGTGGGATAAGCAGTCTGCCCTGCTGCTTTTCCCCTCTCCAAGACCCTGATCCCTGGCTCTGTTTCCTGGCCCGCAGCCTCCTGCAGCCCAGCCGAGCATCTGTCGGCTTCCAGCGGGATGCAAAGCTCAATGTAAGCAGCCATTTTTCCTCCAGACAGATGTTTTGATTAGGGAATGACCACTCTGGCAACAGGAGGCTCTTTTCTACTTCTGGAGTGAGCACGAAGCTTTTATTATCTTCTTCTCTTTATTTTTTTTTTTAATTCCCTGTCAAAAAACTTTCTGCATCTGCTTAAACTCAAGGTCCTGGAAATTTGTGTGCTCCCACACCCCCCCCAGCCTCACAGAGCCTTCTCCCATGGATTGTCCCAGCTCTTCAGAAAGGCCTGGAACAGATGGATTTTCTGCTCGGTTCGTTTGCTTGGGCCAGGTTCACCTGCAAATCATGACCTAAGAAAAATGGTGGATTTAGGGCAGACATAAGTTGTAATGGAAATGGAAAGCTGGCTTGGATTGCAGCAGGAGATCCCAAAATAAGCCAGTGGGCTTCAGTCTCTTTCCTGAAATGCACACCCCTCGCTTAGGGATAAATCACAGCACCACAAAGCTCCCAAATTTGTTGTCGGTCTGTCCTGGGCTGGCAGGGAACAGCTATTTCCAAGACAATTTGGCCACACCGGCTGTGCTCGAGACTGGGACCTGGACAGGGTCCAAGGCAGAGAGGTGGGATGCACTGGAGTGAGGAAGGAGGAGGATGGGGCCAGGAGAAGGAGGCACCTACAGCTACTTTGGGGTTCTTCGGGTGTGAGAGGTTTTATGACGGACCAGCATCAACATCAGCACCTCACCTCAGAGGGAGGGCCCGGCTGCTCCTGGGGGTTTTTCACCTTCCCTCAAGGACCTTTTACATGGACCAGAGTGTTTGAGGGAGTCCTCAATGCACAAATACAGCCTGGTGTCCATCAAAGGTCAGGACCGGAATGGGTTTGAACATTGCCAGTAGGATATTCCTCGTTCTTCAGCGAGGGTGCAACACCCAAATCCAAGACCTGCTTCGCTCCCCGGCGAGAACCACGATGCTTCTTGCTCTGGGCTCTCCAGCTCTTCATGGGGACAGCAGTGCTGGAATCATGGAATCACAGAATGGTTCGGATTCGACTGGAAGGGACCTTAAAGCCATGAGCAGGGACACCTTCCACTAGACCAGGTTGCTCCAAGATTCACCCAACCTGGCCTTGAACACTTCCAGGGGTGGGGCAGCCAGAGTTTGGCCACCGTGTTATAGAGCTTGGCCACCTTCTGCCTCTGAGAGAGACCTTGTTCATGGTTTCAGTGCTCTTTATAGCACAGCACGTTGGTTCAGAGTTGTCTTCTTACCTCCTCTTAGCAACAAAGCCACAAATTATTTCAAAATATGAGCTAAAAAGGACTTGACCGAAACCCAGCAGAAGTAGAAAACGGTCACAGCAAAAACCGCTTCGGTAGCAAATCTTCCTTCTTATTTAAGGAGCTGATCCACCAAGATCTTCAGTAATTCTTCAATTTTGTGTCTTGCGAAGCAATCCAAGGGTGCCAGGTCAGGAAGTGTTTTGAAGAGCTATTTTATTGAGGGAAAAGAGAATTGAATGCATCTGTGATGTGCTGAGAAGCAGAGGAAATTTTTTTTTTAACCGAACTTTTTCTCTCCTCGCTCATGCAAAAATGCAAATCTGGAATACTTAAATTATTGCATCTGAAGTGAATTGATTTCAGCAATTCTTTCAGGACGGGGGAGGACTTGCAAAGAGAAATTCAGCATTTAAAACCCTTCATAAGAAGCTAGATCTGCATTTTCAAAGTAATTTTTTTGGGGTTTTTGAACCCGTTTCCTTTTATAAAATGTGTTCTTAAAAAAAAGAGAGGCATTCTTAAGTTCTAAAATGAATTGAGATCTCTGATCTTGGTGAACTGTTAAAACACTTTGTCGCGCCCACCTCAGAATCTGGATGGAAAGGGGGCTCATTCTGTGATTTCAGTAGGCTTAGGGGTTTTTTTGGAGCTGCCCTCAGAGTGAAACTATTGGCTTGCTTGGGTATTAACCTCTTTTCCCATGGCAGTTGCATGGGGTTGAGGCAAATGGTGAGCCAAGACTTCTGCTTTTCTTCTCTGTTTGGCCTTGTTTCCTTTCCCATACCCGCCCATGCAATCCCAAGGCTGCCTCTCAGCGTCCTCCACATCCCTCTTGCAGAAAGTGCTGGATTCGCATCAGAAATTACTTTGGATCTCTTTTGCCCTGGTGGAGGAAAGCAGCCAACTGCAGTAGGTGGTGCAGGGCTGCTCAGTGCAAAAACGAGATGGGCAAAGGTTTGAAACGACAGAACCCAAGGCAACAGCGTGAAACTGAGTCCAAGGAGCTTTAGGTTGGGTATTAGGGGAAGGTTCTTCCCCCAGAGGGTGGCTGGGCACTGGAACAGCTCCCCAGGGAATGGGCACGGCCCCAAGGCTGCCAGAGCTCCAGGAGTGCTTGGACAACGCTCTCAGGGATGCACAGGGTGGGATTTTTGGGGTGTCTCGTGTAGGGCCTGGAGCTGGATTGATGATCCTTGTGGGTTCCTTCCAACTTAGGATATTCTGTGATTCTATGATCTTCAGAGGAGCTCCCTTTGAGCCATTCCTGCAGGAACATTTGCACCTGCATCCGCCTGTCTGTAGCCAAAACAGCACCTCCTCCACCCCTCTGCAGGTCGCTAAAATTGCATTCTGTCATCCCCTGACTTGGGCACTCAGCGCATTTTGGAGGTTCTGCCCATTCACCCAGCGTTCCTGTGACCTTCATGTCTGTCCCACACCAATTCAGAGCTGGCTGCACCATGGGGCTCCTTGTCCTGGTGTCTGTTGGCTTCTTCAGCTCGGCTCTTCCAGGAACACCTCTGCGTCACGTGTTTGTAACTCATGACTTAGCATCTAAGGGGGACTCATAAAATCATCGATTATCCTGAGTTGGAAGGGACAGATAAGGATCATTGAATCCAACTCCTCAGCCTGCACAGGACCACACCAAGAACACCACCAGTTTTTTTTCTAAAACTGTTTTGTTGCTAATTTTTTTGATGCATATAGAATCATAAATGGTTTGAGTTGGAAGAGACCTTAAAGATCATCTCATTCCAACCCCCTGCCATGGGCAGGGACACCTTCCACTGTCCCAGCTTGTTCCAAGCCCCGTCCAACCTGGCCTTGGACACTTCCAGGGATCCAGGGGCAGCCACAGCTTCTCTGGGCAACCTGTGCCAGGGCCTCACCACCCTCACAGGGAAAGAATTTCTTCTGTATATAGAACCTAAATTTCACTTCTTCCAGTTTAAACCCATTGCTCTTTGTCCTATCACTGCAGTTCCTGATGAAGAAGAATATGGAAAAACTTTGTGCTGCCTTAAAACTTTTTCGTTCTGCTTTGATTTCTGGTCACTTTAAAAAGAACTTGTTCTATTAATTTGGAGGTTTGAGGAAAACAGTTTCCCCCCTCTCAGTTATTAAATATAAACCAACATTTTTCGATGTGAAAAACTATAAACGCACAAAAGGAAATTTCCGTGCTTTTCTGAGTTACTGTGTTCTCCCCAGCACTCCTTTCCACTAGAAAAAAAAATAAAAACAGGGTGGGAGAACTGCTCTGAGTGGCTTTTCTCATCTGTTTTTTCTTGTGAAGATAATTTTTAAACGCGCTAATCAGAAGCGGAAACACGTTGGCCCAACGTACATTCAACTCAGCCGCCTTTATTTCTGAAAACAAAATTACTTTTTAACAGTTGAAGGTTCCACCAGCTGTGAAATGGGAACCAGCAGTTCTCTGTATCCAACAACATTTGTCTGCAGGACTATTTTGGGATTTTGCAGAACACCTGCTGGCCCAAAGAATGGTGACAGAGGCAACTGGGAGAGTGGGACTGGTGTCTTTGTAGGGACTGTGAACCCCCAAAGCTGTTCTAACCCCTTCTGTGCGTGGGTGGGAGCGAGTGACCTTTGTGGGAGGCTTGACCTGAGGTGGGCCGTGTTGTTCCCTTCTCTGAGCTGCTTTTGCACGACTGTGTCTCCGACATGTGCGTGGGGACAGAGCTGAGCCAGTGCAAGGGTGCAGAGAGGTGTTTCCAGTCTCAGCAGGGTGCAGAAAGGGCTGCAATGTCCCCTACAGGGATGCACTGGAAAAGTTGTGGCCCCCACTCCTCTCAAACCCTGCCAGAGGAGCTGGGATGGCCTCAAGCCCCTGGTAGGACTTGCTGAGGTTGATGTTCCTCCAGGCCTTCCCCATTCTGCCCCACCAGTGCTGTTACTGGGTATCAGAGTAGTTGAAAGAAGATTCTTGGCCCACTGGGAGAAGTAGGACAGAGGGATGATGTGGATGATTATGATTGGATTTATAGCTAACCCAAGAAATATCGCCAATAAATATCTAACTAACAGCTCCATCATCTGTTGCAATGGTTATGGCGTCACCAGGTCGTAGTTTCAGCTGTTGAGTCATGACACCTCCTCGTTTTCTGAACTGCTCAAAGAAACCGAAGCGTGGCTCGACTTAGTCTCAGATTTGGTCAACAGCCTCTGACTAAAGCATGACAATGTAAGCAAGTTCAGCTAGAAATGGAGATGTTCAGTCTTTGGCCCTGCAGAACTGACAGTTGCAAAGCACCTATGGAGCTACTTCAGGATTTATCTCTGTATTTGACCGTGTCTGAGCACTTTTACTCACCCACCCACAAGTGAGTGTTCCCCATCTTCGGGCTGGATGTCCTGCAGGTGTCCCTGCCAAGGTGAAGACCCATCCAGAAGCTGCCTTTCATCTTGGAAGACCAGTTGGTCCAGCGGGTCCAGTCTCCAACAGCATTTTACACTCCTTTGCAGGCCCCAAAATCATCACAAATATATCCCTACTACTACTACTACAATAATAATAGTAATTATTATTATTATTAATTATGTATTCCATTAATTACATGAGCACCAGGTGCTCTTGCGTTTGGATGAACTACATTGCCCGACACAGAGCGGAAGGGGAGAGGGAGGATGTGTGTGGGAGGATATATTTGAAGACCCAAATATCTTTCGTTGCTGTCACGCATTGAGAGCAACTGAAAACCCCAAAAGACTCATCCATGATCCCGTAGATGATCCATCAACCCTCTCATAAGATCATCCTGCTGACATGACTGGCAGTCAAAGCAAATTGCTGACTTGTGCAATATCTCACATTCCCTCAATCGGCTGAAAATATGGTAATTGCATGAATTATCTCTCATTTGGGAGCAGAGTGTATCAAAGATCCCAGGATTTTCCAACAAGACTGTAACAAGGACCACAGATCGATGCCCAACATGTAGATGGATTTTCTTTCACAGTTGGTAATGAGTGATATCTAAAACTTATCCATCATCCAGCCTTAATTAAAATGATATCTTGCTGTTCCCTGGGTAAAGAGAAAATTCCAGCTGCTGTCATGGCAAAAACTCCACGATCCAGAATCAGAAGTCCTGGCACAAAGTTGTGAGTGCAAGAGCGGGAGAAGTTCCCCTAATAAATCGTGTGGCATTGCACCGCCAGATCTGCTAAGCAGAGCAAACCCTGGGTGTGACCTGGAGGCTGCCAAATGAAAATGAAATTGCTGCAGGAGCTGCTCTGGTTGATTTAATAGGTGAAACTCCCTCTCTGCCTGTGCTGTCAGTGCCTGGAGCGGAGCTGAGGCCTGGGGACAGATGGATGGGCCATCTGTAAACTCAGGTCGAAGGAAATCTCAGAGGTGAAAAAGTTTTGGGTGGGGGGAAATGTATATTGGGCTATCCTGAAATATTTCACCAATTCCTTCCATTTTTCTTTTTCTCAGTGATAATAAAAATGAGGCAGAAAGGAGAAAACATTTAGAAAAATAACACCTTAAAATATTGTGATGGCTCCGTTTGGAACCTCATTTTAGAGTTCCAGATTTTGAAATATTAGATCCACGCTAGAAAGCAAAAAAAAAAGTTGCTTTTACTGGAATATTTTTTCCTATAAGTCTGGTTTGCTGGGAGCTTTTCCGAACACACCGGTTGGAGTCTGACTACCACGACACAGTGCCAGACTGAAATTTGGGGGTGTCCTTGGGCCTGAGGTCCCTGATCCTCCATGATCACTGCAGACCTTGAGGTATTTTGGCAAGAATGGGAGTCAGTGTGTCTCTGCACAGCTGTGAGTATTCAGGGTTTGGATTTTGGGTTTTTTTGGGCACATAGCCCACAACTTCCAAAGCTTTTGGTTCAAAGCAGGGACTGGGGCAGACTTTGGCGCTGGATGCTGCACTTCAGTAACACTGGCTTCATCAGCTCCTTCATTTTTGAGGCTCCAAGCAGAGTTTGGCCATTTTGGCTACCCAGACCCATTATTATCCTTGAATTCCTGACCGGAGCTGAAATTACATTTCTAGGATGAAAGTCAAACAGTCCTCAAGCCCAAGTTTGGAAACCTTAATGCGGACCAGATGATGGTCCATGGAAAAGGTTCGAGTCATTCATGTCTGGCCATCCTTGAGGTGTCCAGGAGGGTCTGACACACGCACAGGGTACAGGGAAACCTAATCCATGATTTCTGGGAGGACCCAGAGCACACCAAAAAGCACCAGAGTACTGCAGAGGGATGAGACAAGCCCTCAACCCTGCTTTACAGGCAGGATGGATGCAAGCTACACCGTGTTCCTTAAACTTCTTACAGCATTCCAAAGGGTCAGAAAGGTCCCGTGGCTTCTTGGACAAACCAAGGGTGAGTGTGAAATGTGAGGAACGGCGGGACCGGTTCCGCGCACGGCGCGGCCACATCCGCGCGCTGCCCTCGCTGCGTGGGAGGGACGTGAGCTACAGAAAGCTCCGAGCAGCCTGAGGTGACTCGTGCTTGGGCCAGGGACTGTGTGACCTTCCTGAAGCCCTGGTGCCTCTGAACAGCTCAGCACGGGGCTATTGATAAATCCATCTTCATCCCTCTGGCACCGCCCGGCTCTGGAGCAAGTTCCGTATCAGCTGGGGATGTCTGCATTGGAGAGGGGATGTATCCAAAGCAGTAATTTGTGCCTCTTTTTTTTTCCTCTGGTGACTTACAGTGCCTGTCTGAACCTCATTTGCAAAGGGTGAAACACCAGAGTCATGTGGGAACAGAAACCATGGGGTTCACAAGGTCCAAAGTGGCAGGAGCGCTGTAGACAGGATGGTTTTAGACTCCTCTCTTCACTGTCCCATCGTCCTGCATTCTGATCTTCTCCAACTTGTCCTTCATGAATGCAAAGACTGTTCTGTCCCTCAGTGCCTGCACCTTTCCCCGAGAGCAGTCTCATTAAAAACCAATTTCTGCTCTTCCCTCCAGGATGGGGTTGTTCGGCAGCAAAAATCAGCTGATGCCCAATGAGAAACACACTTCTGGAGGCAACCCAAAAACCAGGGGCAAACCTCCTCCTGCCCCACCCAAGGTAAGCCTCCAGTTTTGCGTCCTTTTGGGATCCCCCCACAGCTCAGTTGGTGCCTGGAGCGATGCAGGCAATATTTAGAATCACAGAATCACAGAATTACTGGGGTTGGAAGGGACCTGAAAGCCCATCCAGTCCCACCCCCTGCCATGGGCAGGGACACCTTCCACCATCCCAGGTTGCTCCAAGCCCTGTCCAACCTGGCCTTGGACGCTTCCAGGGATGGGGCAGCTTCTCTGGGCAACCTGGTCCTCCCAGCTGATCCCTGTACCTTTCACACAGGGGTGGGAAGGGCTCAGAGGAACCTCTGTATATTAAAAACCCCTAAAATACAGTGTATTGGTACTTAGAAATATCTCCTCATCAGCACTTTGAAAGCCGAGCTGATGTTGCTGACTTGCAAGATGGGTCAGATTCAGGCTAAGATTCAAAGTTGTAAACCACAATGGAAACTTCACCACTGTGAGTCCTCAACGGGCTCAGCAAAGAGGGTCTGCAGCCGACCTGTGTCGGGGTGAGCTGAGAGTCAGAAATGCTGGGCACCTGCTGCTCCCTTTGCATTCACTCAGCCTCTGCTGGCATGGACACAGAGCAGGAAGGAACTGGGGCGGGATTTAGGAGAGCTCAAGTGACAAACTCCTTGTTTGAACTTTGCAAGTCACTTCACCTCTGTTGCCATCCTGAGGACATGAAATTGTTTTGTCTTTCCTTGCCCTTGCCAGCGCTGTGGCCAGCAGCCAGCACAAGAGGAACTCGAGGTGCAACTCTCATGTGAAAACCATCTCGAGCCCTGGGAGAGGGGAGGAATTGCCAATCATTGCTTTTCATGACAGCTGGAGATGTTTTTTTAGTTTCATTTCTGAGTTCTCCCATGGCTATTCAGCCTAGTTTTCATGACAGCAGATGTCAGATTGACCAAGAAGATGTTATTTTCCTAAATTTCATTCTCTCCAGCTCACTGGAGAGGAGCCACTATCAGTATAAATACAGTATCATTGACCATTCATTATTTTTTGCCACAGGCACTCAGCTCTCACATGTCAGGGGAAATCCAAATTTCTTCCAGTTAAATGAGAAATGGCAGCGGATGAGCAGCTCTCCCACCCCACACTCCTGCTCAGTAGGGGCCAAAGGGTGGTGCAGGCGGAAAACACGAGGTGTTTTTAGTTCTTTGTCTGTATCTCACCACTTTTGCACGTGTATAAAAACACCTGGTAGCTGTCAAACACCCGCTGGAGGCACTGGGTACCTCGGAGGGATCACAAGGCTGGCGTTGGAACTTGGGTGAAGGCCAATTTCAAACTGTTATCCCCCAAAACAAGGTGGCTCCATCCCAGCTCGTTTGGAATGGTCCATGGACAATTTTCCAGCTCCGGCAGCAGGGCCAAACCAAACTGGGGATCCTGTCAGCATTTTAAAAGTGTGCCCAGATGAGTTGCAGTAACTTGTTGCTATTTCATTTCACAGTCTACGATTTCCTCCTGAGGGACAGCAGAGGGGCAGCTCTGATCTCCGCTCTCCTGAGCAGGGACAGGACCTGAGGGAACAGCTTGGAGCCGTGCCAGGGGAGATTTAGGCTGGATATTGGGAAAATGTTCTTCCCCCAGAGGGTGGTGGGACACTGAACCGACTCCCCAGGGAATGGGCACAGCTCCAGGGCTGCCAGAGCTCCAGGAGAGTTTGGACAGTGCTGCCAGGGATGCAGAGGGTGGGATTGTTGGGGTGTCTCTGCAGGGCCAGGAGTTGGATCAATGATCCTTGTGGGTCCCTTCCAACTCAGAAATCATAGAATCATTGAATCATAGAATATCCTGAGTGGACATCCACAAGGACCAGCAAATATTCTAAGATTTCTACAGTTCTCGGATTAATTTGTTGTTACAGTCACTGCCTCTGTTTTTTAAACATACCCCTGAGCAAAGGATATTCCATGAGCCTTGGGACAATTATGGCAGACAACATCTCTGGGTTCCTGCTGGAAATGATACCGCAATTGCCATTTCTCAATGGGACCCATCCCTCATTGATCTGAAACCTGGCATCAGATGGGATAGAGCAGGGTCCAAATGAGTGGGCAGCAGATTTCTGCTTTAACTCAGAGGGAAGCCAGGGGCTATTCCAGCTTTCTGTTAATTCAGCTACAAACACCTCACGGCAAAATGTGCTAAAGCCATCACAGCACGTGTGGAGCCAGACACGGGGGCTGCTGACTGACTGCAGTGGTCTCTGGGCCAGACTCCCACTCATCTGTGAAGCTGAAATCAGTTCTTCCTGACACACAGCAAAGTAACAAATATCTCCTTTTCCCTTTCTATTTTTATCCCAGGGAAGACAAGTTATCAACAACCCTCCTGTAAACCAAGCCCCTGCACAAGGTAAGGTTCTGTTTCCTTTGCCTCCCCGTAGGGTTTTGCAGGGTGGGGGTCCCCAAAAGGCAGGGTTTGAGGATGAGCCATCACCTCACAGGCGTGTGGTTTCTGTATCTGCAGCCGTGCCAGGCAGGGAGTTTATCAGAGCAGTTCAGAAAACTCAGTTTACATCACCAAGTCTTTGCAGCTGCCAGCTTTCCCCTGCTCATCAAAGAAACCGAGAGGGGAAAATCGCTCCCTCTCCTCTTTGGAACCAGGTGATCTTTAAGGTCGCTTCCAATTCTGTGATTCCAGGATTGGTGGAGCAAAGGGAGATCTGAGACCCGAGCTGTGTGAGATTTCTCTGCCCTGTCTGCAGCGTGACGAGTCACGGATGCTTTCTGCAGCCAGCTGAAAATTTCAGAGGGAACAACAGGCATCAGAGAGCCCAGGGAGGCTACAAAGAGAAGGAAAAGAAAGGGAAGAGCATCAAATAAGGATACACAGAGCCCCTGCCTGGAGACGGGCTGCTGGCTTCACCCACCTCTGCAATTATCTGTGGGTCACAGATGGTGTTTGGAGATTATTGTCTTCTAGCAGGGAGCCCTCTGCTCCCTCATGCCCGGCCTCCACCAGCAGCTCGTGTGCATTCTTGTCAAAGAAGTTCTGCAGATCAAGGACAGAGAGAGAGATGATTAGAAGAGAGGGGGGAAAAATAAAGGAAGTTTGGAGGAGAGCAGGCCGCAACACATGAAAGTTCTTCGTGGATGAAACTGTAGGATTGGGGGAGGCAGGGCATGAGGGAAGGAAAAAGGGGTGATGAATAAATGGGATGGGTGGAATGACAGCATTAGGTCTTGTTAGGTCTTGTGGATGATGATGGAGGGTCCCTGCCATGGTCCAAGCACAAGAACTCCTGCAAGGCCAAAGTTTCCTTCAAATTCAGAATTGTAATGGAGATGAAATCTGTGTGAGGTGAAGTTCCTCAGCCATGTGAGATGGGCTGTGTTTTCATGGAAATACCATTATTCCAGAAACCACATTTTCTTCTGCAGGATTGTTTTCATGGCACATTTCCAAGTGGCCGTGCTCTCCTACCTCCCCAGCTGAGCAGACACTGACAGTTTTTCACAAGATTTCTATCACAGGGTTTTTATCACAGGGTTTTTATCACAGGGTTTTTTTTCACTCTGGTCAGAGTCACAGCAGACATTGTGATCAGGGAGGCAGATTTTACTTCTCCTTCATGCTTGAAGGCAGAAGTGGAAAGATGCTAAAAAATGGATTAAGTACCACATTAGCCATTTTCAGCTCTCAAAAATAATTTTGTTCATAGATTCAGTTCCAGTTCTGGAGGAATATTCACACTGACAGTCTGGGAAACTTCCTATTTTTCTCTGCCAGTGTCTGAATTTCCCGACATGATGGTACCTCTGACTGTGCCCTGCGTGGCAAAATGGGCTGATAAGAACCACGCAAGATATTTGAGATACCAGAGAGCTTCTCCTAAATGACAGCAATTCGAGTGAATCAAAAGAGAAAGCACAAAATCCAGGCAATCACTTCATATAAAAAAAAATTCAAAGAGATGAATTAAATCCTGTGGGAGCACTTAAAATTCAATCAGGGAAAATTATTGGCTATGGAAGTGTGGCATGTAACATAAAATCAACCCTTTTTTTCCCCTTGGTTTTTTAAAATTTTTTGTGGGTTTTTTTTTTTGCTCTCCTTGCATTTTGAGTGATTTTTTTTTTCCTGATCTTGAGTTGTTGAAATTATTTCACACTTTGCAGCTTTCACACCCCTGTCTCGGAAAACATTTATTTATTTATTTTAAACAAAAGCCTAATTCCTCCTGCCATTCTTTATCCTCATGGAAGTAAAACAAAGCCGTGCAGTGGGTGCAGAACTCTGGATTCAATGCGGTGCACGTGGCACCACCGATCCTTTTCTTCACTTGGGGTGGTTCTCCCACGGTGTGAGTACCCCATTCATTTTAACACCGTTCCCTGAGCAATCACAAAGTTTTTAAGGCTGGTTTTAAGTCTCCGTGGAGCCAACATTTTAATTCTGAACCCCCAAAGTCCCCGGCACAGCAAAGTCTTGGCCCATGGTGGGCCCCAAACCCAACAGTCCCATGTCAGAGCTGCTGTTTGCTTGCACTGGATGGATAAGACATGGAAAACAGGGGGGATAACCCCTGCCCTTGCCCTGCCAGCTGCTCACAGCTGGATTTAAATGCCACTGATGGAAAGAATTGGTTGGTTTGGGTGCTTGTCCTCAGGCATTTTAATAACCTGCAACAGCGCAAGGAGTGGAACTCTCTGCGAGGTCATTTCTTCTGATAAGGAACCACAACTTCTTCCACCTCTTCGCTTGCATTTTGCTGACCAAAATACGAGCAAGACTGAGTTTCAGGGGGTGGAAGCTTAGCGTGCTCTGGAACTGGAGATCNGCACAACTCCCCAAAAACAGATGGTAGCCAGGTGGGAGTTGGGCTCTTCTCCCTGGTAAGAAGTGAAAGGACAGGAAGAGATGGCTTCCAGTTGCTCCAGGGAAGGGTTAAATTGGATATTAGGAATTTTTTTCACACAAAGGGTTCTCAATCTTCAGAACAGGCTGCCCAGGGAATGGAATCACCATCCCTGGAAGGATTTAAAAGCCACGTGGATGTGGCACTTGGGGACATGGTTTAGGTGTGGCCCTGGCAGTGCTGGGTTAATGGTTGGACTTGATGGCCTCAGAGGTCTTTTCCAGGTTTGGAATTCAATGATCACAACCAGCCCATGCCAGGCTGAAACAGAAAGCTGACCCCATTTCCAGCAGCAGTAACTCACAGCTCAGTGCACCCAGCTGGCCAACGTGTCCTGCAGGTCCTCACTTACACCACGGCCATCCTAAAAGGGCTCCAAACCAATGGATGATCCTCTGGGGCACCCTGGCACAGCCTCAGCCCTGCTTTCTGGCCACGGGACGGTTGCAGAGACCTTCCATTCGAGACGGTCCAGTGGTTGGGAGGACTGGTTGAATCATTCCTATGGAGCCACCACACTGGCACTCAGCCTCTGCAAACCCTGCTGGTATCAGACCTTCCTGACAGCAGCTCTGAGCCAGGATGTGTTTGGCTCCCAATCAAAGTCCTGGGGCTGGCAGCTTTATCTGCAGAGCGGTCGCTCCTCGCAGCCCCGGCGGCTTCTCCGCTGCGGAGCCTCTCATGGTCTGAGTGGATCAAACAGGCCCAGGCAGTGTTATCCATGTGCTCCTCGTGGGCTGAGGGGCTCAGAGGCAGGAAGAGCCCCTTTCATCCTGAGATGGCAACTCCTGCTGGCTCGGGCAGAGAGAGCTTTTCTTCTGGCTCATTTCAGTGCGCGGCGTTCTCAGCGCCTATTTTGGGATAAGAGGTGATAAAGTATTTTTTTAGCGTACAAACCCTTTTTTGTCCTTGCTGTATTTGCTCTTTTTAATTTCATTTAATTTTCACTTACGTCAGTTGCTTCAAGATCAAAACTCCATTTTCATTTTCTGGAGTACGCAGCCGCTCTGGGCTTGAAGATATTTACACATTTGCTCCTGTTTTTTCCAAGCACGAGCGTGATCGCTGCATGAATTCCCTTTCAAGAGGACCGGGAGGGTGTGCGTGTGTGGATCGCAGGCTGGCTGTGGACACCTCGCAGGAGGCACACGCCCCAAACCCTTTCATGTCAGAGCAGATGTGTGATAACAACTTTCTCAAGGAGGCAGACGGAGTTTGGGTGCATTGCTAATTCGAGCTGCCTCAAGGGGAAGCCCCCAACCGTGCCAGCTATTTTCAGACTTCAAAGCATTCTCCCTCGTGACTGATCATCCTTTCCCCATCCTGGGAGAGAGGCTCTGCTGGAACCTCTCATGGATCTCCGATTTCCTTCTCAAAAGCCTGAAGGGAGCTGCTCAGGGCTCTGCTTTCCAAAGCTGCCTTTCCTCCCACGCTGGCCCTTTCTCCTCCCTCCCAGATCGCCACCAGAGCAGCAGCCAGCCTCGCACAGACACCAACCTCAAGTTGCCCCAGAGACACTGTTATCTGGCCGTGACAAAGGGCCAGTCTGGCTCTCTCGCTGGTGGCATTCTTTGAAAAGGTCACCCAGAGACAGTGGCTTGACAGGCTGTTTTGAAAAATGCTAATAATAGGCTGTCCATCGCTCTCGGTGCATTAATTAGGCTGAGCACAGGCTGAAGCCTTGCTGTAGCACAGTTCCCATTCTGCCTTTTTCTTTTTCTTTTTTTTTTTTCTTCTTTTCCTTGTTCTTTCTCTTTTCCTTTTCCTTCTCCTTTTTATTTTTCCTTTTCTTTCCCTTTTATTATTATTATTATTTTATTTTTATTTTCTTTTTCTTTTTACTTTAAATTTTAGTTTTATTTTTATTCTATTTTTCTTTTTCTCTTTCCCCTCATTCTCAATCTTCTTCTTCTCCTTCTTCTTCTTTTCTTCTTCACCTCCTCCTTCTCCTTTCCTTCTCTTTCTCCTTCTCTTCTCCTTCTCCTTCTCCTTCTCCTTCTCCTTCTCCTTCTCCTTCTCCTTCTCCTTCTCCTTCCTCTTCTCCTTTCCTTTTTTTTTCCACCACGGTGTTTTGGTTTGATTTCTGTGGTCCTGTGCATGTGCTGATCTTTTTTATAAAGTTAGATCTGGCCCAAAATAGCTGCTCTTTTCTGCTTCAGCAGCTCCGAGCACGCAGAGCACAGGGGGAGGGTTGCACCACTTCCCCGAGAGCAACCCCGGCACCTCTCGGGTGTGCAAACCAAGAGATGCAGCTCCAGCCCACGGGGATCTGCCTCGGGCTGTGTCACAGGATTGTGGCACGTGGACAAGGCTCATGAAAAGGAGAGAGAGGGACTTTTTATATGGGCAGATAGTGACAGGACAAGAGTCAGCAGCTTTAAACTGGCACAGGGCAGGTTTGGGTCAGATGTGAGGAAGGAATTGTTCCCTGTGAGGGTGGGGAGGCCCTGGCACAGGTTGCCCAGAGAAGCTGTGGCTGCCCCTGGATCCCTGGAAGTGTCCAAGGCCAGGTTGGACGGGGCTTGGAGCACCCTGGGACAGTGGAAAATGTCCCTGCCCATGGCAGGGGGGTGGGACAGGATGATCTTTAAGGTCCCTTCCAGCCCAAACTGTTCTATGATTCATTCTATGATCTGCAAGGAATCGTATGCAGGAGGGGGATTCAGGATACCGGATGAGCCCAGAGCACGGGCCACAGACCATGAGCCCAGGGAGAGCTAAATCCGAGAAACAGCCTCAAACAACAGAAACTGAAATGACTTTATACTTTTTTCAATCAAAAAGCCCACATGATTTTGAGTCAAATTCCACGGCCAGCCTGGGAAATGTTGCTGCGGCAGTTTTCATTTACCACAGTGTGAAACTCAGGCTGAACTCTGACGGGTCACGTATGACCCTTCTAATTCCACCCTTCTCCTTGTTGGCACTCTGGGTTTTGTGAATGGGGCGGGTGGTTCTGCAGTGTTTTAAAAATGCATACACAGGAAATGCTTTGTTGAATCAGTGTTAATCCTGGAGCAGAGGCTGTGGTGAGCAGGAAAGCTGGGTTGGTGGAAAGGTTGGATTTGGGGGTGGGAAGGTGACAGAGCCCCATATTTAGGGGCTGAAGTGCCCCACCATACACCCAGGTGTGCATCACCCCCCTCAAGGAACAGGCTGGATTCAAAGGAGTTAATTCTTCTTTCAGAGCAATTGTTTGTGGTTGCACTGTACGATTTTCCTGCCTCGAGTGACCGTGACCTGGAGCTGGTCAAGGGGGAGAAACTCCAGGTCCTCTCCAAGTAAGTGACCTGCTGCCAGAAGGAAGTTCAAAGATGAGCATGGGGAGGCTGGGAAAGGGGAGACCTCGGGGTCAGCCACCACTTTGCAGCTGACCAGAGCTGAGCCTGTGCCTTGGCTTTGCTCCAGAGCGTGGCTGTGGGTACCCTCCTCTCTCTGCACGGTGACACTTCCGTGGGTCACAGACACTCTGGGTATTGTCCCTGCCTGGGTGGCACCGGGACCTTCTTTGCTGTTGATGCCTGTGGGTGCAGGAGTAGCATAAATAACAACAACAGCGAAAAACCCAGCTCCTGTCCTGTGTTTGTGCTGATTGTGCTTCTGCAAAGGATGTGGGTTGGGTGTAGTCAGAGGAAAGGACAGAACTGAGCCAGAGACTTGTGAGGTTTCATTTCAACTTCTTCTCAAACTCACCACAGAAGAGGCCCAGTCCATAACAGGGCAGAGGTGGGCTTGGGGCCCCCAGACCCTGTAGGGCTGCTCAATCCTTGGCTGCTCTGTGAGGTGGCCTCAAGAGGTGACATTTCTCACCCAGACACTGTGGACTGGGACCTGTGGGACAGGGAGATGGAGAACCCCTGCCTAGGGATGGCTTTGGGTCATGGCTGGTGGCTCAGTCAGCAGTAGGACAGTAAGGTGGGGTGTCTGGAAGACAAAGGAAGGAGCAGAAAGGACCCTCAATGCCTTGTTCAAGAGACAAAATAAACCCCGTGACCCAGATTCCCCTCCTCTCACTTGAGGTGTGTGACAAAGGTTTGGGTCTGTGGTGGCTCTGCATTCATGGAAAGAGCCTGTCACCTCCACAAGTGCCTGAAACACCAACCTGGTTCCGGCCCTGGGGAATCCAGAGGGAACTGCAGAGTGGATGAAGGAGTCCTTGTCCATCTGCAGTACTCAAACCCCGCAGTCCACGTCCTCACAGCCTCAGCTTGTCACAAAACCCCCTCTGGGCACTCACACCTTTTCCTCTGCTCCCCTTGCAGCGAGGGGGACTGGTGGCTGGCAAAGTCCCTCAGCAGTGGGAGGAAAGGATACATCCCCAGTAACTTCGTGGCACAAGTGGACAGTCTGGAAGAGGAAAAGTAAGTGGGAAAGCTTTTGAGTGGTGAACACGGATGCAGTGCCCTGAGTCTCAACAAGCTCCAGGATGAGCTTTATTGATGGCAGGAAGATGTCATTGCTGGGCTGGATGGCAGGAGGTCTTTCCTCATCCCAAACAACACTGCCCAAAAGCTCAGGACAAGTTTTTAAGCATCATATTGGTGTGGAAAGGGAGGATGAGGTTGTTGTGGGAAAGCGGGCAAAGATTCTTGTCCCATTGATTGCACCCACTGTGGAAAACAAGGATTTGGGGGTGATAACAGAAAGGTTATGGTGGCAGTGCCGGGGACCATCCTCTGGTGCCACTGGGCCAGTTCACCCCCACAAATGGTGTTAAACCCCTTCACCCTCCAAAAGGGTATCCATAAGTAAACTGGGAATGTCTGGGTGGGGTGCATTGATCCAGGTCATGGATGTGCCAGGGACCACACCAACAATTTCACAGGACAGACAACTGAGTGCCAGTGCCCAGACCCACAGTGCTGCTCTTTTAACGAGCCCAGACACGGCCTCCCTTCAAGGAAGATTGAATGAGAGACTGGAGTCAAAGGAGTTTATTTTGCCTATAATACAAACAGAAGGAGGATTTTTTTCCATGAGTTATCCTCCTCTGTGGCATTCTACTCTAAATGATCAGTCCTGCTTTCAATCTCTCTTGGAGGGACCCAACCATCACTGAGTCCAGCAAATATTTAGCAGCGCACAGAAATGTGGCTGAGACATAAAAGCTCTTTGTATCCAAAGCCTGAACTTCTCCTGTGTATGGGATCCTGCACATCCCATCTACTCCCTGCTCTGTCTGAATTTCCAGGCTATGAAACAAGCCCAAAGTGACCCAAATCTGGTGTTAATCAACCCAAAACCGTCTATTACTGCCACTTTCCAGCAGATAAAAAACTATTTGCTGATAAAACCAACCCTCAGTTTCACAGTGTAATGATAAAAAGAAAAAAAAAAGAACTAACGGGAAAGAATTCCATTTTTTTTAGAGTTTTTCCTTTTCCAGCCATGATTTTGCCTTTTCTCTCTCTCTCAGGTGGTATTTTAGAACTCTGAGCAGAAAAGATGCTGAACGGCTGCTGTTGTCTTCTGGGAACAAAGTTGGCTCTTTCCTCGTCCGGGAGAGCGAAACCACCAAAGGTGAGATCTGGGGAGCAAAGGTAACTCCTTGTTATTGCCCAGGCTTAGAAAGCCTTCAGCAGGGCTCTAGGAGTGAGTTGGAGGTTTGGAGGGCAAAGATTTCCTCACGATGCCACTCAAATGTGCAGTTCTGGCTGTGGTAAGAGTGGCTCTTCCACCAGAGTTCATGGCAGAGACACAGGAACACGAATATGCAGATTTTCCAAAACAGTTAAGGGGTTTTCTTTTCCTTTTCTTCCCAAGGAAATGTGGGGTTGTGGTTTTTTTTGAGCTATTTTTACACACTCCTGAAGGAGTATTCCTCCCTTTTGCAACAGAAACTTGCAGAATTTTGGAAAAAAAGCAATTTTCCCTGGGGAAACCTGTTTTTCCCAACAGTCTGTAGCAAGGGGGATTCATACAAACCAGAACTTTCGGAAGGAGACTGACTGGAGCAGGACAGATGGATTTCACCCACTTTCCTTCCATGTGAACGTGTCTGACTTTTGAAGAAACCATCCAATGAGGATGGAAAGGGCA
>VZTA01004818.1:3203-22331 GCA_013398855.1 Mohoua ochrocephala
TCCCTTCCCTTCCCTTCCCCTTCCCCGCCCTCCCCGGGTGTTTTTCCCTTCCCTGGCAGTGCCGTCCCTCGTGCAGGGAGGCCGAGCGGTGCCAGATGGCCCCGAGCCACCTCTCAGAGCCGTTGTGTCACCACACCTCGGTCCCAGCCCCGCACAGGACCCGGCCCCGGGGCTGGTGCCAGCGCAGGCGCTGGATTTTTCATTCAGCCGATGCTCACGCTTCTGGCAGGTTCGGGATTAAAGGAATCAGCTCCGGCCAGAGGCTGTGGGACACCGGGGAGTGGGAAAAAGTGATGCTGCCGGGCCCCTGGCCTCGAGCTGGTTTTTTGGGGAAGGGTGAAAGCGAGGAGAGGAGCTGGTGGACCTGCGGAGTTAATTCCTTCCAGCTGTTGTCAGTCTGGCAGGTTCTCAAAGGAAGTTTAATAGACTGCAGTCGTCTCCCCTCGGCCCCGTCCCCCCCATTCCAGCAGAACCTGGGATTACATGAGCTCCTCTGCCTTCCAAAGGTTTGGGTTTGTTTTATTTTATTTCGTTTTATTTTTTTTTTCTCCCTTTTGGCTCCGGGGAGTGTTTTCTTTGACGCGTGAGCGTGTGCGTGCGAGGCGTCGCTCCCGTCTTCCAGCTGAGCCTGCCCCTCGGATGGCAGGGAATTGCAAAGGAATTTTGGGGTGGCACAGAGCAGGAGTGGGGGCTGCGTTGGCATGAGGAGGAGGATGAAGAGGAGGAGGAGGATGAAGAGGAGGAGGAGGAGGAAAAGGCTCCGTGGGCCTCCTTGCTGGAGCGCTCCCCAGCCCGCCGTGTGAACTGGGAGGAAACGGGATGGAGAAAGTATTTGGAGTGGAAAATAAAAATCCTCTCCCCGCTTTATTGATCGTGATCGAGGACAGAAATAGCCCGGGCTGCTGACAGCCCTCCCCACCACGGCAGCAGCCAAACGTGGGGCTCATCCCGAGCTGCTCCATCCCTGGAAAAATGGGGTGTCCGTGGAGCTCAGGGCAGTGGGGTGAGCCAGCCCCGGGTCCCAGGGGTTCCACGGCTGCCTGAGGAATTTCCAAGCCTCCCGTTGTCCCTCTCGCTCTGCTCTGGCTGCACCCACGACCGGCTCAGCACGGGAGCAGCCCCTGGGATCCACCAGCAATTAGAAAACTCCCGTCATTAAGACCTCCAACGTCCCAGGAATTCTCAGGGATTGTAGGAAAAGGAAACCCCCGTGGGCAGCTGGGATCGGGCACTGCCCACCCCGGGGAGCACTGAGGGGACCCTGCGCCAAAACCCCAGCAATGCTAATTTAGGAGTTTTAACGGATTTTAGCTAATTTCACTGAATTATTTCACTTCAAGACACCAAACTCAGGGCCAGCCCGGCTGAGGAAGCTCAGGGTGCCCAGGAAAGCCCAGCAGGGTCAGCATCTGCTGGGGCACGGTGCTCCAGCTCCGAGAAAACCGTAAAAACCGAGTGCTGGCAGGAGAGTAATTAGTTAAAACCGAGCACATCTGTTGTTAATTAATTCCCAGGCGGGAGGGTTTAACTCTTGCCTTGCCGGGTGTTTCGCAACCCGGACGGCCAGCGCCAACGTGCATCCAGAGGAAGGATTTGACTGGGGTTTCAAGGCCTTCCAGGGATCTGAGTTGCTCTGGGTCACCGTTCCCTGCTCTGATCCATCAATCCCACACCTCAGAGCCACCCCTGGGATTTTCAGGAGCGCCTGGGGCGGGAGCAGAGCAGCCAGCGCTGCTCGGGGCGGTGAATGCGCCTCAAGTTTGGGGTCAGGGCTGAAATAAATCTGTCTTTGCCCCTTCCAACATCCAGCCCTGAGGAGCTGGTGCCGAAGGTGGGAACCACTCTCTGAGGGAGGCTTTGCGGAGGGTAGAGCTTTGGGTGGCCCTGTGCTGATTATTGCTCTTTTATTTGCATTTTTTCCAGGGCAGCTGTCACTGAAGTCCATCCACAGGCGTGAACACCACATCCATCGAGGACAACGTGCGAGGATCCCATCCCTGCTCCCCACCTCCTGCTCTGGATGGGAACCTGCTCCCTCAGGACTGGCGTTAAAAGGCCTGGAGGACTGAGGAGGAGCAAGAGGGGGGCTTGAGGCGTGTGTGACCCCCACCCCACACCGGCCTGGAGCACGCACGGCCCGGCCGGCCCGCAGGGGAATCTGTTCCCCATTAAGCGCCTGCGGCTGGTGGGAGCAGCCCTGCCAGCTCCAGCCTCCCTAATTAGCAGCAGCAGCAGCAGCGAGGCCAGGCTGGGGCGGGCCAGCGCCTCCGGCCCTCCGTGCCAAGGATGCGAAGGTTTGGAGCGGAGCCTCAGCCAGAGGCTGTGGAAAAGCTCCGACCGACCCTGCGAGTGCCGGATGGGGCTGCGATCCCGTTTTTCCTGGGGCGGGCAGGGGTGTGCATCCCACCCCCCGGCCCTCGCTGCTTTAGGAAGGGGTGAAATCCCAATCCAGCCTTCCTTGTGGTGCGTGGGGTGGAGGAAGGCTGCCCACACCATCCTCGGCCCCTCGGTGCACTCGCACGGTGCCGGGCTCCGGCCGCCTCTGGCTCAGCACTAAAAATAGGATTCCCGGCTGAGCGGCAGAGCCGGAGGGCAGCGAGCCCAGATCCCAAACCAGCCCCTGTCGCTGTGACCAACTGACCCATTTGGCCTCGGTTTTTAAGTGTTTTTCCCTCCTTGTTCAACTCGAGCCCAGGCAGCAGCTGAGCCGGGCCAGCTGAGCCTTTCCAGGGGCAGCGAGACCCCGCTGCTGTGGGACCGTGGTCCCTGAGCCTCGTGGCACGGCCTGGCACGGTTGGGGTCCCACACAGGGCTGGGGGGCTGGGGGTGGCAGCAGGAGTGGCCAAAGCCACCCAAATTCCAACTGTCCGCAGCCCTTCCGCTGGGAATTCGCGTAATTTATTTTCTCCTTTGGGGAATTCGTGCCCCGGGGCTGGTGGAGCAGCCCGGGAGCAGAGCAGGATCAGACATCCCAGGGGTGGTGGGACAACAGCGCCAGGGGTTGTCCCAGGGCAGCTGGGGCACTCCAGGACCTCAACCTGTTCCCCGGAGCGAGGGACACAAAGTCTCCTTGTGTTCTCCTTCCCAGCACAAGGAGCAAACAGGAGCTCGCTGGGGCTGTCACTGACCTGTCCCACGTCCCCAAAGCCAGCTGGGAGCAGGACGGGCTGCGGGGACAAGGGGACACGGAGCCTCTGCCTCCAGGAAGCGCCCGGCAGAGCGCGTGCTGCGGCAGCCGCGGGTCAGAAATGAAGAAAGACCTTTATTTACAGTAAAAAGGAACCAAAAAAAAAAATTACAAAATATGGTGACACTTCCCTCCCCGTCTCCCCAGCCCGTCAGCGGGGTGTCTGCCACCCCCACCCAGCCACCACCCCTGTCCCCGGGATGGTGCCATGGGGCCAACGACTGCTGGGGATCATTTGGCACCAACGGAGCCACCCTGCCCCACCACGCCCGGGACACGCGGGGGACACTCTGGGGTCGGTGACAGCTCGGCACAGCTCCGGCTGCAGGAAAAGCTTCTTCCCGGGAGGAGGGGGGAGCAGGCTGCGGGTATTGCACTTGGCTGCCGGGCTCAGCACCGAGGGGAGGGGGCGCCTGGCAGGACGCGACCCCCAGCACGGGACCCTGCAGCCGGGCTGGAGGCTCCAGCGTCTCCCGCTGCGCGGGGGTCACCCAGCCTCGGAGGTGTCCCTGGAGGTGTCCCTGGAGGGGGAATGCTCCGTGCCACCCCCTGGAACCCCCCCCGGAGCGCTGTCCTGGGGCGGTGGCAGCGGGACGGGCTGTCCCCAACGCCAGGCCCCGGGGTGGCTCTGCGGGACGGGCGCTCCTGCTCTCGGCTCAGGTGGCAGGAGGCTCCCGCGGTGCCCCGGTGCGGGAAGAGGTAGAGCGGGACAGGACACTGCCAGAGCCCCCACGGCCCTCTGGATTCCCCCTTCCCCAGGCAGGATCTGGCTCCAGCTCCAAGGACAAGTTCGTAGCGGGGGATTCGCTCTCCTCCTCCTCCTCCTCCTCCTCCTCCTCCTCCTCCGCGAGGTTTCCCGAGGGACCGGCCGGAGCCTCGCCCGCTGCGGAAAAAGCCCGGGGGGGGTCCCAACGCGGGTCCCCCGGCCCTGCGGGGCCCTCAGGAGGAGAAGCAGAGCCCGCAGCACTCCATGCAGATCTCCAGGCAGTCGGCGGACTCGCAGCAGGCGTCGATGATGCCGCAGTCCATGTCGCAGGGCAGGTCGCAGTCCGCGCACTCGCCCGAGTTGCAGCAGCAGCAGCAGATGCAGGAGTCCTCGGAGGTGCAGGAGCCACAGGTGGCACAGTCCAGCACGATGTTGCAGAGGGTCAGGAACTCGCAGAAGAGGCAGGAGAGGATGCAGTGCACGCAGCAGTCTGGGGAGGAACGCGGAGGGTGAGACGGCGCCCGGCACGGGTGGGTGCCGGGGGAGCGCCGCGAAGGTGGAAATCCTCCCTCAGGAATTCGTGGAAGGGACGGGAAAAGGGGTCGGGAGGCAGGCAGTGCCCCGAGGGTCTTCCCCAACACCCAGACCCCGAGAGAGACCAATTCTGGAGGACGGGAGACGGCCTCGCTCAGCACCTGCCCTGCAGAGGCCGCCAGGAGGGCCCGGGGGTCCCGCTGGGCTCGGAGGATGAGATCCCAAGGGATGAGGGGGCCCGAGGAGAAGGGCTGGAGAGAGGACGGCGGTACCTTCCTGCGCCTCAATGGGGATGTGGGAAGAGGCCGACTTGGAGCTGCCCTTGCTCTTCTTGCTGCTCTGGCTGTTGATGGAGTGGTGCGACTGCAGCTTTCGGTGCGGCTTCTGCGAGCTGGGCACGGCCCGGCAGATCCCGTTTCCGGCCTCCCCGTTGGCACCGCCCGGCTCCGGCCCCCGCCCGGCGCCGTTGTGCAGCAGGTGGGTGCAGGGCCCGGGGGGCTGCGGGGGTGGTCGCACCTGGGGCTGGCCTGGGGGGAGAGAGCAGCACGTTATCCCCCTCCCCGCCCTCTCAGCCCGGAGAAACGCGTGCCCAGAGCCCGGAGAAACACGGGAATGCGATCCTCAGCTGGGCACGTGGTGAGCAGGGGGCGATGCTGAGGGATGGATGGTCCAAGAGGATGGAGAGGGAACTGGAGGTGTGGGAAAGGTGGCTGGAGGAAGGAGGGAAAAGGGAAGGAAAAGGAATGGCTGGAGGGAAGGAGGCAAAGGCTCCAGAGAGAGGAAGGGATGAAAAAAACCCCAAGAAATGAAGATTTGGTGTGAAGGACGTGCTGAAACTCATCAGAGGACCTGAAGGAGGAGATCTCCCGGCACAGCCAGCAGGGATGAAGCCACCGAGGCTGCCGGACAGAGCTCCTGGATGTCCCCACCGCCCTCTGCAAAGCCCGAGGAGGTGAGGCACCGCTGCAGAGCCAGCCTGCTCCTCTCCCCGGCCCTGCGGGAACCGGCCACTTCCTTCAGGTCTCCCCAACCTCTGGCTGAACTTCTCCGCAGGAGGAGGAAAATAACTCGGCTCTGTCTGTGCCTCCCTCCGGCCTCTCCCGCCACAGCCCCGCGTCCTGCCAGGATGCTGCCAGAGCCAGAGGGGTGGCTCAGCCCTTCGCTGCTGCCCGCTGTCCCCACGCTGCCGTCCCCGTCTCCGCTCTGGGAGAGAACTGGGAACCAGCACAAGGAATGAGGGGCTCCTGCAGCCGTCACCCTCCCCAGCAACGCCGCAAATAAAAATCTCGTCTGGTGGCGCTCGGGACAAACTTTGCTTTTCCTCTCCCGTGGCGGTAAACAAGGGATGATTCAGGAGAGAGGCTCGAGGGCAAAGGCGCCAGGGAACAGGAGCTGCTTTCTGTGCAGGGCACGGAGGGACACAGGGGTGGAGCGGGCACAGACGGTCCCTGTCCTGCATCCACGGAAATAAAATAGATGGGAGGTGAAAATAAAACAGCTGGAAGGTGGAAATAAACTGGGTGGAAGGTGAAAGACACAAGTGGATGGTCCCAGCGCTCGGTTTTACCAGGCTGAGCTGGGCTCAGGCCGCAGAGGGAGGTTAAACTGGGAGCTTGGTCCTTGACACCCGCTGGGAAGGGAACTGAAAATAACCAGAGCTGAGCGGGAAGAGTGGGCTGGAAGCAGGAGGGATGGGAGACTGGGGAAACAGAAAACAGGTCTTGGATAAAACAGGAACTGTCTCCCCTCCCTAAAAAACCTCACCGAGTGTTGACTTTCTGTGTACCCTCGTCCGGTGCCCTCTCCGGCCTCGTGGGTGCACGGAGATGGCACCGAGGATGCCCACAGTGCCCAGGGCTGTGACAAGAAGGGGCTGAGCCCACAGGGGCTGGGTCAGGAGGGAGCCAGCAGCAGCTCAGCAGCCTCGGACAGCAGCTGGATTCCCTGGGATTGCAGCAGGATGCACTTGGCGCTCCCCATTTCGCCGCATTCCTCAGATTAAACTGTTTGTAAATCAAAATCACGCTCTGGCTCCGGCGAGGGGCAGCCAAAGGCAGCCAGGAATCCCCCCCCTCAAAGTTAGGGAAAACAGCTTTCATTTTTTTAGGACAGCCTTTAAGACACGAGGCCAAAGCTCTTCTAAAAGAGGCACCTCCAGCTCCCGGGCAGGAGTGGGGGGACCAGCCCTGGAACACCAGGATTTTGGGGGAAACTGCCTGCCTACAGCTCCTCAATGACCAAAACCCTCCTGGACGTCCACTTTGGGTTTCCCCCCGGGGCGATGCTCCTGGATCCCCTCAGGTTGTCCCAGGGCAGCATCACCGGGGTCCCCCTGCTGTGACCCTCCCCGAGCCACTGCCAGGGCTTGGAATGTTGTGGCCACCTGGGTCTGCTGCTCCTGCCTGGAACTCAACACCCAGAATCCCAAACCCGCAATTCCAGTGTTCCGGAATGCCGGAAAAATGGATTCAAGCACCAGTGCTGAGGCTCGGGGGGGGACAATTGTGGCACTGCTGCACACGGACACGACCCCGCACCCGACAGCCCCTTCTGCTCGGTCCCTCCTGCCCGGTCCCTCCTGAGAGTGCCGTGATCCAGACTGGCATGGGAATGCCACCACCCCATGGGAGAGCCTGACCGTGCTCCCCGGGTGCCACCCAATGGGGTCTAACCCCCCCAAAACCCAATGGTGACCCCCCCAAGAGCAGCACTGGGAGGAGTGGGGGATACCGGAGGCGACGCTGCTCATTTCCCAGGGAGAGAGGGGTCAGTCCCTAACCCAGCACCCTGGATGAGGGTGCCCACGTCCCTCTCAGCCCCGAGGCCCGTGGGGGGCTGCCGGGGGGCTGGGCTGGGCTGGGGAGGGTGCCGTGCAGCGGCTGCGGTGTGACTCAGACGTGCAGAATGTCTGTGGGCAGCCGGCCCAGCTCCCAGATGCTGCGCGAGTCTCGGGCTCTGCCGCAGGAAACGTGTGCTCTCCTCGCTCCAGCGCCCGCGTTTCGCTGTCCTCTCCCCTCCCCTCCCCTGGCCACCCTCCGGAGGGCACAGCCCCGTTCCCACCCACCAGCATCCCGCTGGGAAGCGTCCATCCACTTTACACCCCTTGGAAGGGAAAGCGTCCAGCAGGAGGGGAATGGCAGCCTGGGAGAGAAACCCTGGGAGCCGGGCTGGGGGCCAGGGGAAGGATGGAGGCTCCGGGAGAGCCTCCCACGTCTGCCAGCTCCGCTCTCCCACCCCTGCAACGGGGAACGGAGCGAGGGCACCCCGGCCCGCACCCTGCCCCTACCCCACCCCGGCGTTTGTCACGGCAGCAGATTTGGGGAGGTGCTGCCTGGCCCCGCCACTGCCTGCAGCAAAACCAACTGCTCTGTGCGGACAGCCCGGCTCAGCCAGGCTTGGCACCGGCCTCACCCTTGCCCTGGACTCGCCAAGGCAAGAGCTGTCCCAGCGGGAAGCGTCTCCCTTTGCTCCAGCAAGCGCCTGCTGCGCTCCCTCCCGTCCCGCGGCTGTGCCACGGAGACATCCCGGGGCTGTGCCCACGGAGACATCCCGGGGCTGTGCCACGGAGACATCCCGGGGCCGTGCCCCCCACACGGAGACATCCCGGGGCTGTGCCCACAGAGACATCCCGGGGCTGTGCCACGGAGACATCCCGGGGCTGTGCCCCGCACACGGAGACATCCCGGGGCTGTGCCCATGGAGACATCCTGGGGCTGTGCCACGGAGACATCCCGGGGCCGTGCCCACGGAGACATCCCGGGGCTGTGCCCCCAAAACGGAGACATCCCGGGGCTGTGCCCCGCACACGGAGACATCCCGGGGCTGTGCCCCCCACACGGAGACATCCCGGGGCTGTGCCACGGAGATACCCCAGGGCTGTGCCCCTCACACGGAGACATCCCAGGGCTGTGCCCACGGAGACATCCCGGGGCTGTGCCCACCGAGATACCCGAGGGCCGTGTCCCACGGAGACATCCCGGAGCCGTGCCCCCCACACGGAGACATCCCAGGGCTGTGCCCACTAAAACGTTCTCTGGGGGTCTCCTCTCTCCCACTGCGGTTTTGGGAGATTCTCCACCCAGCTCCTTCCCCGAGTGCTCATCCCTCTCCCCACCACGGCATCCCAGAGGACCCCAACACTTCCCAAAGCAGCTCCAGCTGCCCCCGCTCCACCTCGGAGGGCAGCGAGAGCCACCCCGGGTGCCGCCCTTCACTTTCGCCTCTCCAGGTGACTCAGGCTCAGTTGGAGCTTTGATGTGGGGAGGAACAAAGCGAGGAGGAGACGGGTTCCCACCTCTGCCCCGCCTTTGGATGAGCCCCGCTGCTGATGAGGCGGCAGCAGCCCCAAGGCTCGGGCCCCTGGCGGTGTCCGGAGCCGCCACCGAGGGAAACACTCACATGTCACAGCTTCGGGAGCGCCGCAGAGCTCGGCCCGGGGGCTTTTCGTCAGCGCTTTTGGGGACTTGTCATCTTCCGGGGGTTTCTCCTTCTTCGGCACCGCGGGGCGGGTGGGAGGCCGGGGCTCAGCCGGCGGCACCGCTGGGATCGGCCTCAGGGGAGGACGCGAGGGCTCGGCCACCTCTGCGAGAGAAACGGGGTTAGAGCCGAGCCCCCCGGGGCCACCCGAACCCCCGGCCCGGCCCCAGACACTGCCCCTGGCACCGGTCACGGCGTTCAGGCTCTGATTGCCGAGCCACATCCCTGCCGCACGCGGGAAGGGGGAAGAGCGGGAGCACCACGCGGGATTTGGGGCTGCTCGGGACGGGCACCGCGGCCGCATCGCCCCGGAGCTGCTCACCCCGCTGCATCGCCAGCGGCTCGGCAGCACCATCCCAAAAACCCTCCCAAGCTCTCACATTCCTTCTCCAAAAAGCCAGGGGATCTGGTTACACTCAGCAGCTCAAGCTGGATTTTTCATCCCCCTTCCCATGAAAGGGCCACTGTCTTCCCTTGCGGGAGCTGGCTGCCACCTTCCTTCATCCCGCCGCGCTCCGGAGCGCGAGTAACCCCTGCAGGACCCCTCGATGGGGCGGCAAAAGCCTGAAAGGAGCTGAGTTCTTCCTCATGGGAGAAATCCCGGTGCCAAACACCCCCTCGCAGAAAGCCGGGAGAAGGCAGGACCACCTCCGGCACTGCCGGGAGCTGGCTGCTCCATCCCACGGGGAATGTGGGGTGCCCGTCTGGGCTCGGGGGGCTCGGTGCAGGGCCACGCTCCCAGCAGGGCGGGGAGCCCCCTCCCCGCAGCCCCATCCCTCTGCCCATCCCCCAGAATAGCAACGTCTTGCACAACAGGGGCTGGAGCGCGCTTTATATAAAACTAAATTATAGGCTGGGCAGAGGGAGGGAGAGCAGAGAGCCATAATTGCCCTGGCTGTAACAGGAGGTCCTGAATGCCGGCGGGGAGGGGAGGGGAGGGGAAGGGGGAAAAGGACCTGGGACACTTCATTATCCTCCACAAAACCAGGGTCCTGCACGCCAGAGCCGGGGAGGGAGGAGGGTGATTATGGGTAATTAAAAGGAGCATAACGAGGGAAGTGATGGTGGGAGGGGGGTCCCAGCTGCGCCCCGGGATCTGCTGGAGCCTGGCAATGCTGCGGAGGGGCTGCAGCCGGTCTGGAGTGAAGCTGCTCCGCTCCCCGCTCCAAACTCATCCGCGTGCCTCAGTTTCCCCACAGGACCGCCCTCCCTGCCCTCCCCAGGGTGCAGATCCAGCCTGGGGCACCGGAGCTCCTGAGACGGGGGGGCTTTTGTGGGGAGGAAAACTCATCCCAGCGCAGAGCCCTGCTCGCAGCTCTCGCAGGTGAGGCGATTTTGGGGCTCAACCAAGGCAAATCAAGCAGCTCCAGCTGAGTTTTGCTGCAGCAGCGTTGGCTCCAAATCCCAAAGGAGTGCCAGCACGTGAGCCCCAGACGGGATTAAAGCCATTCCCATAGCTCTGGAAAGCCCAGAGCGAAATGGAGAGGTGAGGAGAGCAGGCTGTCATCTCCCCATGGGTGTAGAGGTGTGGGGGTGAGTAACATCCCCACGCTGCTGCACCCACAGCCTCTGTCATGTCCCAGCCTGGAGTCAGCCCTGATCCAAAGCCAGACGTGAAATCCCCATGGCTGAGGAGCTCTGAGTGAAGCCAGAGGTGCCCAGGGCAGGGCGCAGAGGGCGAAGCTCCCACAGAGTCCCTGGGAAGGAGTCGGAACCGCTGGGCACCAGCAGAGCCCGGGAGCTGCTCCTCTTTGTGCTGCGAGGTGCCCAGAGTTCACTCAGGACTTAAAAACCCCCCCAGGGCCGCCCAGAACAGCCCCATCACCACCAGCTCCCCTTCCCTGCAGGTCAGCGATTGGGAAAAAGAGCTGGAAAATCAGGTGCAGAGCAGGAGAAGGGCTGGCACAGGGAGAGCTCCAGCAGATCCCTGTCCCTGCCACTCTGGGCCGTCTCCAGCCCATCCCCGGCCCCCTCTGTGCCCGTTCCTGGGGACAAGGACGGTCTGGCGAGGCCCGGAGCTCTGTGGGGCCGCAGCAGCCCTGGCTGGGTGGATCCGTAGGGATCTCCAGGGTGCTGCTCCAAGCGGGAAGGAGCCCAGGCTCGTTCCTGCCGTGTCCACTTCGCGCTTGTAATTACCCTGCACGAGGGCTCGCACACAACCGCAGCCACGCAGGGAGGAAGGTGGCAATTAAATTAACTCCCCCGGGAACAAGCTGGCCGGGAGAGGGACAGAAATAGGCAGGAATGAAGTTTGGATGAGCTGGTCCTTCCCTGCCATGCAGTGCCTCACATCCCTGCTGCTGTGGGGCCAAAGGGAATGCGTGCGTGGTGCTGCCCCCCGAGAGCGAGAATTCCCCCGGGAATGGGAGGGAAAAGGGCCGTGTCCACCCTCGTGGTCACGGGCTGACCCCAGGGAAGGGCTGGGAGGAGATGGACACGGTGTGGGCTCAGCACAGACCCCGCAGGCTCTTGCCCCACAGCTCTCTGTCCCTCCTGATCCATGGGGAAATGCAGAGGGAATGGCCCGGGAAATGCAGGGGGAATGTCCTGGGAAAGGGAATGCCCTGGGAAATGGAGAGGGAATGTCCTGGGAAATGGAGAGGGAATGTCCTGGGAAATGCAGAGGAAATGCCCTGGGAGATGCAGAGGGAATGTCCCGGGAAATGCAGAGGGAATGCCCCGGGAAGTGCAGAGGGAATGTCCCGGGAAATGCAGAGGGAATGGCCCGGGTAATGCAGAGGGAATGTCCTGGGAAGTGCAGGGGGAGTGTCCTGGGAAATGCAGAGGGAATGCCCTGGGAAATGCAGAGGGAATGCCCCGGGAAGTGCAGAGGGAATGCCCTGGGAAATGGAGAGGGAATGTCCCGGGAAATGGAGAGGGAATGCCCTGGGAAATGCTCGTGCTCCGCGTGAGCAGCAGCTCCCAAAATGCCCTCAAGAAGAAGCATCAGCTCTGCTGGGGCAGGGANTAATGCAGAGGGAATGTCCTGGGAAGTGCAGGGGGAGTGTCCTGGGAAATGCAGAGGGAATGCCCTGGGAAATGCAGAGGGAATGCCCTGGGAAATGCAGAGGGAATGCCCTGGGAAATGCAGAGGGAATGCCCTGGGAAATGCAGAGGGAATGCCCTGGGAAATGCAGAGGGAATGCCCTGGGAAATGCAGAGGGAATGCCCCGGGAAGTGCAGAGGGAATGTCCCGGGAAATGCAGAGGGAATGGCCCGGGTAATGCAGAGGGAATGTCCTGGGAGATGCTCGTGCTCTGGGTGAGCAGCCGCTCCCAAAATGCCCCCAAGAAGAGGCATCAGCTCTGCTGGGGCAGGGAGAGGTGATCAGACACCCCCACCTCTCACCCCACAGCTCCCAGCTCCCTCTCCTCCTTCAAACACCCCCAATCCCTGCTCCAGGGGTGCCCTGCCGAGCTGAGGCCCCTCTGGATCCCCTCTCCCTGCTGCCAGCAGGGCAGGGCCGGCTCCTTCCCTCCCCTGCAGCCCCCAGAGCGAGACCAGGCTGGACCTGAATCCGTCAGGTTTCAAACCAACCACGAGCCTGGGTAAAACCCTGCTGAGAGCCGGCCCTCGGGATGGCACATGTCTCACTGTCCCCCAAAGCTCCTGCACCCCCAGACCCTTCCTGGCCAGGGCAAATCCTCCTCAGAGCCTGGGATGAGAGTCCAAATCTCTGCTTCCCCCAGGAGCAGCACGAGGGGGATGTGGAGGTGCCGTGGCACAGGGAGAGCGGCTCAGATCTCTGGGTTTGGGCATTTAAAAACAACAATTTCAGCTTCAATAAATCCCAGCACCACCCTGAGGTACCAGAGATCGGGAACGTGATCGATGTGGAGCTGTTTTCCTTTGCCAAGCCCAGGACATGCACATGGATCCGGTTTTCCTGATTATTCTCCCCGATCCCAAAGTCCAAATCCATCCGTCACGGAAGTCCCGAGACATCAGCGAGCTCCAAAGTCCATCGGGGAGGGTGGGAAAATAGGAGAGGGGAGAAGAAAGATGCAAAGAAGCTGGAAGGTTTCACAGCTGCCACCAAGGATGCTGTGAAATTCCTGCCGAGTCCAAGGTCCCATCCCTCTGGGAATGCCGGGAGGCCCTGACTCTACAGGAGCTCCTGGGGCCGGTTCTGATCAGGGGCAAAAGTGCTCCGGGTGGGAAGCACAGGGAATTCCTGACGGGCTGAGCTGAGCATTCCCAAAGAGCTGGACAAACAAAAGGCAGGAGCAGCCCATCAGCATCCCGGGGTGAGCTTTTCCAGCAGCACAAACACAAGTCACGCCGCAGGCAGCACAGCCCCAGCCCCCCACAGCTCCCAAAAACCTGTGATTCCCTTCTCCCAGCCGGATGTGGTGCCCAGACCCCCAGAGGATGTGGGAAGGCACAAAGCTGGAGCCGTGGTTTGGGGTCAAAGCCTCCCAAGGTGTCCCGTGGCTCCTGCTCAGCATTCCTGGGCTGTGGCTGATGATCCGCCCGGCTCCTGGGATCTCATTTCCCTGTCCCTCTTCCTCCCCAGGGCCTTTGGCTCCCAGGGAAGGAATCTGGTGGCAGGAGATGGATGGGCACATCCCCAGCGTGGCACGTCCCCATTCCCAGTCCCAGGGAGGGAAGGAAAACTTCTCCAACGTGGAGCTAAAGGGAGGCTGGGAGTGGGAATGTGGAAACGAATCCCATCCCCTCAGCAGGCTGGGAGTGGGAATGTGGAAACGAATCCCATCCCTTCAGCAGGCTGGGAGTGGGAATGTGGAAACGAATCCCATCCCTTTGTCAGGCTGGGACTGGGAATGTGGAAATGAATCCCATCCCCTCGGCAGGCTGGGAGTGGGAATGTGGAAACAAATCCCATCCCCTCTGCTGGGAGTGGGAATGTGGAAACGAATCCCATCCCTTTGGCAGGCTGGGACTGGGAATGTGGAAACGAATCCCATCCCTTTGTCAGGCTGGGAGTGGGAATGTGGAAACGAATCCCATCCCCTCTGCTGGGACCGGGAATGTGGAAACGAATCCCATCCCCTCGGCAGGCTGGGATTGGGAATGTGGAAACGAATCCCATCCCCTCGGCAGGCAGAGGTTTGGCGTTGACCAAAAGGGAGGGAGAAGGGGTCTCAGCACATCCGGACCCACATCTGAGCTCCTGGGGAGCATCCAAATCCAACACCATGGGATGTGGCTCCTGCCAGCGTGGAGATGCTCAGGAGAGCCCCTCCTTCTCCCTGCCTTTAATCCCTCGGGAATGGCCGGACAGGGAGCAGGAAATCCTGGAGGGAGTTGCCACGAACAACATCCCGGCACCTCGGCCCTGGTTGGGTTGGGAGCTCCCTGATCCTTTTTTCACGCAGATAAAACGAGCCTGAGATCTCTCCTGGTTTTCCCGGCCCCAGCAGGTGCCTGCCTGGCCTATTCCAGGGATATTTCAGGGATATTTCAGGTTTCCAGGATGGAAGAGACAGCACCGAAGCAAATCCTTCCCATCCCATGAGCCAGGCGGGAGCAGAGGGAAGCAAAATCCCGGGTTGAAAGTTTGCTGGAAAACTGGGAAAAAAATCCCAACTGCCTTATTTCCACTCGGTCCAAAATGAACCCAGCGAGGCCTTCTCGGATTCTGGGATAGGGAAAGGGAAAGGAGGGTGGGAAAGGAGGGAGAGGAACCCAAAGCGTGGCCGGGACAGCTCCAGCACAGCTTTGCTTCCCACCTGGACAACCTTTGGCCCAGCGTCTCTCTGCTCACCTGGGCAAAGCTTTGGGTAAACAATGGACGAGGAGGAACGCAGCCCAAAAACCCCCAGTGGTTTCTCTATGGGAAGCGACTTCCTAAATGCAAAAAAAAAAGTGCAAAACAAAGCAAAAAAAAACCCACAAAAACCCCAAATGGCTCAGCAGGCCGGGAGTTGTTGTTATTTGTTATTTATAGATTTTGGGTGGGAAGGGAGGGAGGAATTTTGGGGCCAGACGAGCCAGGAGCAGCGTCCCATCCAGCCCATCCCTGTTCGGAGTTTGACCTCGGTGACAAAACCCCGACTCCGGGTCGGTGTCCCTACAAATCCCATCCCTCCGAGGTCCTCGTGGCTCCGAGCGCCTCCTGCCCAAACCAAACTGGTGGAAAAATTGCTCCTCCGAGGGATTTCAGGGAAGGTAAAATCAAAATTCCCTGCAGGAAGCACCCCTGACACGGCAGCGATTCGGGAGGAATTGTTCCTCACGCGACGAGAATTGATTTAACATAAAGAAATTCACATTTTCTAGGTATTAAGGCACCATTCCGGTGTGGAGCTGCGAGGGAAGGAGGGATCTTTAAAGCTAGACTGGAAAACAGGGACAACAAAACTTCCCAGCACATAAATCTGGGTTTCTTTCTTCGACTCCCAGCACCAGACCTCATCCCAAACCCAACACAAACCATCCCAAACACGCTGTGGGGGGACAGGGAACGGGGGAAAACGATGGGAAAACAACAGGGAAAAGACCCAGGCTGGGATTGAGTTTGAGTTTGAGGAGCACCTGGGGTAGGATAAACCCCCCCAAAAAGGATGGAAAATCTGGGAAAATCAGGAAAAAGGACGCAGGAGGAAATCCTGGGTGTCCTCGAGGAAAAGCAATTATCCCTGAGGAGGCCTGGAAAGCAGCTCAGGCCAGGCCTATCAGATCCGAGGAGATTCTGGGAATTACAGAGCAGGGAGCTGCTGGGGGGAAATTATGGAGGGAATAATTAAGGCCCGAGCCAGGCCGGTAATTGGGTAACCTTGGGGGTTAAACCAGCACAGGTCCTGCCAGGGAAAATTTGTGTCTTCCCAAGCTAAAGTCCCTCAAAAAAAAAAAAAAAAAAAAAGTTAATTGAGGAGCGGATCAGCGGGAGCTGCCGGGCACCGTGATTAACCAGGATCCTAATTTGCATTTATCCAGCCCCTTTCATCCCAGGATCTGATTTAAACCCGGCCCCATCGCACCTTCCCTGAGCTCCGGGGATTTTCCTGGGAAACCGAGGCGCAAAAACGGGATTTTCCCGAAAGAAAAACCCCGTGGGGATGGAGCCCAAACCTCCTCGGAGCTGCCGCTCGCGCTCTCTGTAGGTTGGGGGCTTCTCCCACGAGCGGATCCCGAAGCAGATTCCCAAAAGTGGGACGTGGGAAGGGATATTGGGGCCATCCCAGGGGAGGGAGAACTCCAGGCATGGAAAACTTTTGGGAAAAATTGCCAGAACTCCAGCAAATACCCCGAGGAGAGCTTGGGTTTCTGCAGCTCCCGAGCAGGCGCTTTCCAAGGAAATTCAATCAGGAGCTGGAGCGGGAGCAGGGGCGACGCAGCCCCGAGGCCCGGCTTTGTTTTGCTCAAACCCAGAAACATTGAAAAAAGCCAGAAATCTGCTTTTTTTTCCTCTTTTTTTTCGCTTGGGTTTCTTTTCTTTTCCTCTGTGAGTTTCATCGTCGTTCAAAGAACAAACACCAGCGAAGGGTTTGCAGGAAAAAAACTTGGAAAGGAAACCAGAAATGGATCTTTTGGTGCAAAAAGTCTTTCTGTGGGGTAAAAAACCACCAGTTTTGTTTGTTTTAGGTCCTTTTTTTGGGAGGGGTTCTTTGCTCTTTGAGCTTTCTGCACGCAGCTCTGCAATCCTGCATTTAAATCAGTGCTGAGGCAAGGAAAAACCCTTTTATTTCGATTTTGGATGGGGTTTTCTTTGTTTTTACCCTCATCCCAGAGCAGGGCAGACCCAGTAAAGGGTTCCTGAGCGAGGTGGCACCGATTCCCGCCGAGAATTCCCTGCTCGGGGCACCTCGTGCAGGCCCCCGGTGGCATTTTGGATCTGAAGGCCGCCTTGTTCGGGGCTGAGCACGCAACAGCTTTTTTCCGCCTCCTCTTACACCTCGGGGCAAAATCCTTGGGAACAGGCAGAAAGAATTAAGGAAAAATGTGCTCGAGTGTCCCGAGCTCCGAGCTGCCGAGCTGGGACAGGGGCAGGGATTGGGGGGGACACGGAGAGGGGGGCACGGGGGTAGCCCCAAGCAGCAAACAGGGAGGGAAAAGGGAGGTGGGGATGAGAGGAGCCAAACCCGAGGAGGTTTTGCTGCTGGAGATGGGTTTGTCTCCATCGTCTTCACATGGAGGAGGAGGAGGAGGAGGAAAGAGCCTCTCCTGCTGTCCCTCAGTGAAGGAAAACCGAGCAAAAAAACCCCTCTGTTTTCCTCCTGTTTTCTGCTAATTCCTCTGAAAAATAATCAGCCCTCCCACCCCCGCCCGGGCAGGCAGCGGCCTCTCCTCTCTGCCAACTACCTGTGGCTATTTCGGGGCCTCGGTTTGCCATGTCCCCGTCCCTGCTGGGTGGGAGGAGGCTGTGGTGGCACCCGGCCCATCTCCGGAGATGCCAGGGAATAAACTCCGGGGAAAAAAGCACCGTGTCCAACTGGGAAACAGCAGCCAGCCCTGCCCACCCCACCTGAGCTGGGCCAAACCGCCCCGGCACCTCGCTTTCCCTGTTTATTCCCCAGCCTGGGTGGATCCAGAGGAGCCAATCCGGTTGGTAAAACTTGGGAAAGGGGGATGGAGAGAAAATTCCCAGGCCTGGGGGTGGGTGCCGGAGCTGCTGGGCCCTGCCCAAGCCGTCAGGGCTCTGCACCCCAATGTCACAGGGACAAACACGGAGGGGCCTCGGCCGCTCATCCCTCACCGAAATCCCACGGAGAGGGAGGGAGGAGAGATGGGAGCGAGGGTTTGGGGTGTGACAGCACAGAGCTGCTCCCTGAGGAGGGACACGGATGGGAATTCGGCCTCCGGAGCCTGGGCAGGTGGGGATTAGGGAGACCCCGACGTCCTCCCCACGCGGCAAAGGAGGAGTCAGAAGGAGGCAAAGTTGAGCCAGCTTTGCTCGGGGTCACACCTTGGGGGACCCTCTGGAGGAGCTGAGGATGAGGAGGGGGGATTTGGGGTGGTTTGGGATGGAATGAGACCCCTCCAAGCTGGGAACACCAAACGGGGCACTCACAGATGTCCCTCCAACATGGAAACACCAAACTGGGCACTCACAGATGCCCCTCCAAGATGGGAACACCAAACTGGGCACTCACGGATGCCCCTCCAAGCTGGGAACACCAAACTGGGCACCCATGGATGTCCCTCCAAGCTGGGAACACCAAACTGGGCACTCACAGATGTCCCCAAGCACCTCGGCCAGGTCCCAGTGCTCCCACTCAGGCCACCAGCACAACTGGGAGCTGAACCACTCTCTACCCACCCACAGCTCCCGTGTGGCCACGGGGAAGGCGGAAAAGCTCCAAGGCCATTTCCCCCAAAATATTTAACAGATTTTTAAGCTACTTTTTAAAATCCCCCCCAGCCGGCGGTACAGGAGCCGTGCCCAGCCCTGGGCTTGGGACAAGTCCCCTCACAGAAGCTCTTTGCACTGCTCTCACCGTTTCCCACCTGGAAAGGGAGGGAAGGAAACCCAGGGAAATCAGCCCCCGGCAGCCGCCTGGGCCCCGGGACGCGGCCGAGCTCGGAGCGGAGCTCAGCCGGGAAGCGGAGCCGGCGGCATCCAGCTGGAAGAGCAGGGGGGGAAGAGAACAAGAGGATTTATTCTCCTCCAAACCCCGGGCCCGGCCGCGCTCCGGGCCAAAGCCAACACGGGGCCGGTCCAGCTGCGCCGGATCCCGAGCGGAGCCGTGCCCGGAGCTCCCGCGGCTCCGCTCGGCCCGGCAGCCGCTTTGGGAGCTTTTGGGGTGGATTTGGCCCCTTTTGTGTCTGGCCTGACAGGCACACGGCGGTGTGTGCTCCTCCAGCCTCCCGCTCCGGCGGTTTTGAATCTCTCCGTGGGATTTTTAAGGCGGTTTCTGCACGTGAAGCTCGGCAGGGACGGCACCGGGGGCCGCCGACCCCGGCAGAGCCACCGGAGGGGCTCCGAGGGGCTCAGCTCTGCCTCGTGGAAAAAGTGAGGATTCCTCAAACTTTTCCATCCACTCCTCCACGGCCCGGTCCCTGTAACCCACCCAGAGCTGCGGAGCAGCCCCTCACCTCCATTTTTTGGGGGGGTTTAACTCACACACCCCCCCTCAGCTGCTCCCTGGGCTTGGCCCCGGGACAGAAACTGCTGGAGAGTTTGGGATGCGAAATCCCGGCGGGCTCCCGGCAGCTGCTGAGCTCACACACAAACACAGAGACAGGAAAGCGCTGCCAGGGGCACCGACACACGCTCGGATGCTCACGGCCCCGCGCAAACACTCAGCCAGACATCCCCCCC
>VZTA01004819.1:631-20494 GCA_013398855.1 Mohoua ochrocephala
GATCGGTCACAGGCTGGACTCAGTCTTGGAGGTCTTTTCCAACTTTCGTGATTCTATGATTCTGTGAAAATGAGGTTAAAAGAAAGACTTGCTGGAAAATGTCAGACAGCTTTATGGTCCTCTTGGTTCTGGAGTGGGTGAAGTAGAAGTTCTCATCTCTATCACAGACTATGTTAACACCATTTTATAAATCTCTTTAGTTTGATTATTTCTCTGCGAAGTGTTTAATTGCCACTCTTTTGCCATTGCAGCCAGACAAGCATATTCCTGGGGTATTTAGATAAGTCATTCCCATACTGCTGAAGACTGCATTTCCTGGAGTTTACACGGATCTTCTGTACTTGTATCACAGAATCATCACAGGAAGGCTTGGGCTGAAAGGGACTTTGAAGTCCATTTGGTTCCAACCCCTCTGCCATGGGCAGGGACACCTTCCACTATCCCAGGTTGCTCCAAGCTCCATCCAACCTGGCCTTGGACACTTCCAGGGATGGGGCAGCCACAGCTTCTCTGGGCAACCTGTGGCAGGGCCTCACCACCCTCACAGGGAAGAATTTCTTCTTAATATCCAATATGAATCTCTGCTTTTTTTAGTTTAGATTGTGGATGTCATCACCCTAATTTGTGTGTGTGGTGTAGAGGCAGAATTATGAGAAAGGAGTCGCTTTAAATTTCTGCCATTTGTTATCAAGATCTATATTGGCTCTTGCAAGTTTAGCATCTTGAATGCCCCCACACATCAATGCCAAGAGAAGAGTTCCTGTAGCAGAGGGGCCACCCTGTTTTACATTTCCAAGTTGATCTGTGAGGTGCTGTTACGCACAGATTGAAGCATGAGATGCAATTATTCCAGAGCCAGGGAAAGGTAATAGGATGGCTCTGCCTGACCTGACTTTGAAGTGTGGTTAAAACCACTTAAGAACAAGAAGAAATGTGGCTCCCTGATGCTCATTTTCAGGGGGTAAAAAGTGAATCACAGAAAAATATTCTCTTATTACCACAAGTTATTCAAGGATTTGATGGAGATGTGCAACAGGGATGTGAACCGCAAGATCAAGTGATAGATCCAGGGCGTCACAGTTGAAAATCCCATTGTGAGCTTCTTAAAATGCTGGGTTTTTCTTACACGCACAGAGCACTTTCAAAATCTAAAGATGGAAAAAGCACTCAGTGCTACTATAAAAGATTCCTCAATAATTGATTCACTATGCTAATCCTTCTCCAAAATCAACCTACATTCTTCTTCTCGTCTCTGCTGCTCAAATCCAGTCACAAAAATGGGAAAAATGAGCAGTTTGCAACCAGTCTCAAAAGAAAAAAAAACCCCAAAATACTCTTTCTGGTTTTCTCTGTTTATCAATTTGTTCTTAGCATGTGGTTATAATTATTTTATTATCTCCTTTGATAAGTTCCAATTTTGCTCCATGGGATTGTCTTCCGACATTTGATATTTGAAAGCTGACCAAATTTCAAAGAGCAGGGATGACCTGGATGCAGGAAGCTGGGATTTTGCAGCTCAGTGTATTGGCAAAGTCCGTTTTCATGTCGTCAATTTCCCAGCGCTTTTGTACCTGTTGACCACACTACGATCCCTGGATTTCCAATGATAGAATTCCTGTAAAATTCCATCATGCAGAAACTTGGTGAGCGCAGCCAGCTCTCCTCTAGGGAGAAAATAAAACCAGGGAAAAAAAGAAAATCACTCTCAAACCAAGTTATGTTTTGCCACAGTGAATCAGATCTGTGTTCTTCCCATCCCTGGTTTAGAATAATTACCTTGGGGAACGATATAGAATTTATTCTTGGAGAGATCAGAGGGAAAACTACATCCAGTGTGGAGATCCAGACAACAGACCACACTTTGGGTATCTTTGCTTGTTGCCTTTTTTTTCCCCAGATTTTCGAATTTGGAGAAAAGCCAATATTTCCCTTGCTGAGAAAGGCCCAGCCATGGAAAAGGCAGTATCTGAATCCAGAATCCAAGCTAGAGGCTGTGGGGCATGTGAATTATAGAATCATGGAATGGTTCGGGTTGGAAAGGACCTTGAAGAGATCTCATTCCAACCCCTGCCATGGGCAGGGACACCTTCCACTATCCCAGGTTGCTCCGAGCCCCTTCCAACCTGGCCTTGGACACTTCCAGGGATGAGGAGTCCACAATTAAAAGGCCACAAAATTTTTCTGGAGAACAATGAGCACAGCCTGGAGAGATCCATAAAACACAGCTTCCACCTGTGGCGTGAGGAAGGTTGGACTGGCAGCCACAGCATCCAAAGATTTTCTGCAGCAGCTTCTGAGGACCTTCAAACTCCGCAGAAATCGTTGTTTTGCAGAAAAGCAAGTTCCAACCACCCTCAGACCCACCACATCTTGGTCATTTTGAATTCCTTGGCCTCTGCTGCGTGTTTTCTATCTCATTGTTTCATCTCATCTCTAATTTATGAGGGAAAATCACCTGCCAGGTCACTCAGGGAAGGTGGTTGACCCCCATGTCAACCTACGCTGCCTTGTCCGTGTTGTCCACATAAGGAACACTGGAATGGCAGCTGAGGGAAGCACATTCCTGTTCACAGCGAAGGAAAACAGAATCCAAAGATAATACTGGCAGGATGAGGTGTCCCTGTCGTGTGAGTCTGAAAGTCTTTGATAGGGAAAATAAAAAACCAGCCCAGTTTAGTTTAATATTTAGCAAATAAAATTGAGATGAGCTCTTGCTGCTTGGTTGGCAGAGCAATGGCTCAGGGAGAGAACAGAAAAATCGCTGAGGTGAGACCCCCTTTGATGGCGCTCCGAAGTCCTGTCCATGAATTGTCACTGTTATCACGTTTAAAACCAGCGCTGTAGATCCCACTTCTCATAATTACTGCGCAATAAAGCAAGAGCAAAACCCCATTTTTCAATTGTTTCCTCTGTTGGTTGAAATATTCCCAGCTTCCCCCACTTCCCTCAGTTCCTTCGAGCAATCATGTGAATTTCAAGGATTTAATTGCGACCTGGAGACTGCTTTGTAAGACCAGAGGCCATAAAACAAACCTTATCAGCCTTGGTAGAGACACTACAAACATTACCGTGGATATTTGTGCCTTCGGGGCGATGGGGGGAGAATGGAATCGTTTGGCAGGCAAAAAGGGAAGGGAAAGAGAGGCACAGAAAGCAGGTAGGACATGAATAATTATGGAATCATTTAGGTTGGAAAAGACCCTTAAGATCATTATTGCACCTCGTAAAGATTCACAGAGCGTGGAAGCCGCTCATCATGAAAATGCAAATGACTCACTCGGATCTGAAGAGAGAGCAGAAAACAGTCAAGGAGTTGCCAGGGTTGACAGGAGAAGTGTTCAAGCAGACGAGCACCTCACACAACCAGTTTAAAACAGGCACTGATTTTTGTACTAACTCAACTGGCACGTGAGGAAGAGAGAGATGTTTTGATGGGAAAAGGGGAAGGAGGCATTAGCGGAAGAAAGAAAAGGGAAGAAGTTTTAATCCCATTGATATCAAAAGGGAGGGATGTAGCAGCTCTTTTTTCCTGACCGCTGAGGTTGAGCAAGCCTGAGGGTCACTCCACGGTCATGACAGCCAAAAAAATTCCCAAAACTTATTTCTCAAGTGAATATTTGCTTTCAGACATGACTCCAACTGCTGTAGGATGGGTGGGACTTCAAAGAGACCTGTCTGAAAGGCCATCCTCCTGTGAAGGACATCAGATGGCCATTCTAGGATGGCAGTGCAGGCAAAAGGATTATTATCCAGATTTTATTTGGGAATTAATCTCTGAATTTCATGGCTCCCATGCTTTCTGGAGGTGGGAAAATCATTCAGACAATGTGCATCACCTGGCAAAGGGGCAGCCTCAAAATATGCCACCACACAAGATTTTAGGGAAACTGTCCCCATGTTCTTTTCATTTTTAGGGAAAATAAATAAGACTTTCACTTCTGTACATTCAGATTGAATTGTGAGAGTTACAAATCCCCAGTCCCCACACCCAATTCCTTTAATCCTTTGGGAACTGGCTATTTTATGGCTGGCTGAAATATCTCCATGGATTTTTGTACCTTTCTTTAAGAGTCAGAATGGCAACTGCCAAGGAACTTTCCAGTTACAGTGAGGCCGTTTGCCTGAACCTGCTCTGGAAAATTAAAAGAAAATAAAGGTGAAGAGAGCTGATGAACGAAAGAAGAAATAAAAGGCCTCAGACGTGGGAAATAAAGCAAACAACTGCCCCCAAAATAAAACCCAGGTGAGTTTTTTGTTCTGTTTTGTTTTGGGGTGGGCTTTTTTGGGGGGGAGTAGAGAAAAACACTACTGAGATTGCATTTAGCTAGAATGGACCAATCCTGACCATGAAGTAGGGCCTTCATCTCAAAGAGACTGACAATCAGCAAATAAATTAAGGAGAGGCTGGCACTTAATTTCCTGGTGGTTCCTTAAATCTTCTCTTGGCAGGGGATGAGTTCAGCTGCTGCACCACTCGTATTTTTGGGCTGCAGGGCATCAGGGTGTGGAGCCTCACGGTGGAGGGAACCACCAGTTTGGTGGCATTGGATACTCTCAGATCTTCCCACAAACATCTGATTTTAGTCTTCTGAGCAACCAATATCTCATCCAGCTGGGAAAGGAGGGTTGGGGATGTCCTCTTTATAAGAAAGGCAGATTATTTTCCCAACCCATGGATGGATTGAGTTAGGCGGCCCTTCCTGGCTGGAATCTTCTGAGCAGCTTCACACTCAGTCCTTGGTTTCAGTAAAATCCCCGTAGTAAATCCAGAGCTACACTTAATTCCTTCCCTGTCAGAAAGATGCATTAGGTCTTGCAGCAGGGCCTGCTCTCTTATTTCTTCCAGAGAAACCCTGCAGGACTGTTTCGGGCAGCCTAAAAGGAGCAGGCAGCTCCATCAACTCGTTCATGATTGACTTGGCACTGAGCGAGCCTGTCAGGAGATGCAGTTTACTGTAATCAATACTTCCTGGAAGGCTGCTGAGCTCTTCTCCAAAGGCTTGGAACGCCCCTGGTGTTGCCCATTTAGCGGCCTGGATGAGATAAGCAGAGGCTTTTGATGCTTTTATGTATTCCCTGAGTAAAACCTCCCACCAAGGGAGAATTCCGACGTCCACAATTTTCCCATCCAAGTTTCCAGCGGGACATCACCTCCTTGGAGGTTGTCCTAGGGATAAGCCTCTGTCCTGGGATTTTCCTGGCCAGGCTCCTGGTTCTGTGTGGTAAGAGGAGGCAACAGCAGAACTGTATCCATTTTCCTTCATTCCTCATCCCATCAGGTGGAAATCTTCCAACAATGCTGTGAACTCAGCGTTCATCAATACTTTTTGTTGTGTCTAATTAGCTCTTCCTTTCCTTCCTCATCCTCCCTTGCTCAGAACCAGGCGTGCCCCAAATCGGGTAAAGCAATGCAATGTCATCCCACAAATCCTACATCCACTGCATGGGAATATAATTTAAATTAGTTTTGGAATCCATGGATATATTACTGGGGCTGGAAGAGCCGGGATGGTGCTGAGAGGATTGCTGGTGATCTGCTAATTATACTGTAAATCTTAATTTTTGTTGCAGCACAAAACCTAACACAGCTGGACACACCTGAAAAGAGTAACCAGCTTTTGGTGAATGTGTGGTGCTTATGTTTTCTGTCCACACAGGATATTTATCCATTTTTTTTTTTTCTGGGGATCTTTAGCCCTTCAGCTGAAGTTATAAATTTTCATTCCATTTGCTTTACTGGTATTTCATTCAATCACGGCCCGTTGGCCCCAAAGGACGTTCATTACACACCTGCAACAGAGGCAGAGAAATGTCTGGGGCAGGAATGAAATGTTTCAGAGCCTGGTTTTAAAGTTGTCACTTCTGAGCACAACAAAGTTGCTGGTCATGGCAGAGTTTGACCAGCTGAAAAGTTATTACATGAGTTTGAGGGAGATCTTCCCATTCATTGCACTTATTGTTTTTTCTTGACCTGCTTCCAGCAAGATAAACGAGTCCAAAGGGCTGTATTTTAAAAGGGAGGATTAAAAGAAGGGGGAAAAGCAGCATAACCATCACTGACCTGCAAGGAATCTCGAGGCTCCTTCACATGATGGAAGGACAGGAATAACAGGTTCAGAAACAGAAACTAAAAGGACCCAGAATAGTCGAAATAAATAGAAAAAAAAACCTCTTTTTTCTCCCTTGGCTGGAATAACCAATGAATCAGTTCAGCATCTTCAAAAAGGATGACATTTTGGAAACTTTTCTGAGGTATTACTAAAAAGGTGCTGTTTTCCAAGAAAATTGTCTTCTTTTTTTTTTATATATATGAAATATACTGAGTACGATGCAGCCAAAATGCACTTGGTGGAGGAGAAAGGTAAAGGAGGAAAGAGGCACCAAAGCTCGTGTTTTCTGCCAGACAAGGAGCAGCACATACAGGGTGAACAGCAGTAAAAGGGGGTGGAGGAAGGACTAACAGCCTCCACCAGCCCCTCTGGAAAATTACCCTCACTGAAATTGGAAAAATATTAAGATCATAAAATAATCATCACAAAAAATCATGGTGTCATGGAATGATTTTGAGTTGGAATTAAAGACAATTTAATTCCACCTCCTGCAATGGGCAGGGACATCTTCCACTAGACCAGGTTGCTCCAAGCTCCATCAAATCTGATGTTGGACACTTCCAGGGATGGGGCAGCCACAGCTTCTCTGGAAAACCTGTGCCAGGGCCTCACCACCCTCACGGGGAAGAATTTCTTCCCAATATCCCATCTAAACCCACTCTTAATTTGAACCCATCCTCCCTTGTCCTGTCACTCCAGGCCTTTGCAAAAAGTCTCTCTCCAGTTTTTTTGCAGGTCCCCTTCAGGCACTGGAAGGCCACAATTTGGTCACCCCAAGGCTTCTCTTCTCCAGGCTGAACAATCCCAATTCTCTCAGCCTTTCCTCACAGCAGAGCTGCTCCATCCCTCTGATCATCCTGGTGGCTCCTCTGGACTCGCTCCAGCAGCTCCATGTCCTTCCTGTGCTGATGAGTGACCATTCTTGATCTTCTTTTTCTAATAATGATGATGATAATAATAATAATAAATAAATTAAGCCACCTGCTCTGCTCAAGATCTGCTTCACCCACTGGAAAAGGCTCCAGAGTCTCTCTCTGTTCTGGTTCTTTTCCAGAGTCTCTCTCTATTCCCTTCTCCCATCCTAACCCAAAATCTTTCTACCTGTACCCCGGGACTCCAGGTTGGAAGCGTCCTGCTCTCTCCTCACTCTGTAGGCAACAAGCCAAAATCCACCTGCTCACAACCAACCAGGACACAGCAGGGCCCAGCTGCCCAGCAATCCAGAGGATTAAGGTCCACTTTTAGATCAGGATTTCTCCTCCTGCTGGCAATCTCTCGATGTGTGCATTTCAGCCAGGTAATTACCTTGTCCGTGCTCAGAGCAGGCATGAAAAGCTCCATCACCAGCAGAGCCACACGTTCACCGGCTCTTCTCCACCTTTAAATCCCGTTTTCAAACGTTTCTTGTCCTCTTCACAATCCCACAGATGCCTCACGTAGGTTTTTGCTGCTCTTTGAAGGGCTGTGCACATCATGCCTATCAGAGCATTATCTTCTGCTTATCAGTCACGCTCTCTAGTCCCTCATTACTCCAGTTCTAGGCTGCTATAATTAGACTTCACATTTTTCAGACCTTCGTAGCAGTGTTTTAGTTCACAAATTGAGGAGTTTGTTCATGCCAAAATGTTTTCTTTCCTTATCAATTTCTTTCTTTTTTATTTTTAATTTGCCCAGTGAACCAAAATATCAATTATTTGCAGAGCTCTAATTTAGAGAAGAAATTAAGGAATACATTTGCAAGACTCCGCTGTTAACTATTTAATCTGCTTAACTAACGCTGTGATGGATTCTCCATCCTTGCAACTATTAAATCAAGAACTTTTTTAACTTGTAGTGGATTTTTTCTTCTTTAGAATTTGAGCTTTAGCATTAGCATGAGTATTAGATTTGAAGCAGAAATTATGACTGAAAAATCCTATTTCCTATTTCAGCAGGCAAGAGGGCAGAGCAGGTAATCACAGCACTCCCTTCCAAGCAAATCACCTGAAATGCAGATTACCCCATTTATGATGATGTTATATCTTGATCAAGTGCTCCAGCACCACCCATGTGTGACCAGTAGACCCCAAAACTCAACTCCAGCCCTCTCTGACACCAATCCTAAAGGTAGGAGAGGCAGAAATCAGCATTTCCCCAGAGGGGCAACAGGATACTGACATTACCAAGGGCTCCACTGAGGAAAATTCTCTGGGCATCCTTTATTTGACTTTTAAAGCTTTCTCCTAAATTCAGAGTCCTAATGAGCCCTAATGCAGCAGCAATTCAGCTGCTGTGGGTGATTTTTCAGGTCAGTCTCCCTTTTAATTCAAGGTATCAGGGCAGGCAGGGCTGCAAAATTAAAAATTAGCAGCACTTGTGCAACACAAACTTCTCACGGAAGGTCTGGAGAGCTGTGGGGTCTTCAGAACTGCCACAGGCTCCTCTGAGACAAGTTCAGGGTAGGATTGCAGGTTTAGATGGGATATTGAGAAGGAATTCTTCCCTGTGAGGATGGTGAGGCCCTGGCACAGGTTTTCCAGAGAAGCTGTGGCTGCCCCATCCCTGGAAGCGTTCAAGGCCAGGTTGGATGGGGCTTGGAGCAATGTGGGATAGTGGAAGGTGTCCCTGCCCATGGCAGGAGGTGGAACTGGTTGAGCTCTGAGGTCCCTTCCAACCCAAACCATTCCATAATTCCATGTTAAATGACTTATCCTGTGGCTCTGCTGAGGATGGCTCTTGGAGCTACCTCACCCTGTTGTGGGATTTACAGTTTGTAGCTCATCCCTCTCCAGTCTGCAGCATAAATATGGACACTAAAAAAATTAAGTTTAAAACAATTCACCTTATAAAATTATCCTTTTCTTTTGGAATTTTTAAGGGATTGTGGGACAAGAAGCAACCAAGTTCGGATGAAAACAATATTTCTTTTTGTTGACTCTTTCCTGCTCTTTGCTGAAATTAAGATGGAACAGGGGCACTCAGAAGGGAAGATGTTTTATTTCATACGGAGTGGAGAATGAGGATGCTTTGGCCAAGGCTGGCGCCTCAGCCGCTGCTACCGTGTGTTTAACAAATGTTACTCTCACGTCTTTAAAAGGCAGAGAGAGTTGTCCTTTCATTTTAGCCCAAATGCAGCTCACATTTTCATCCTGACATCAGTCAAAGCTTGACCCAAATTTCATTGTAGGGCTCACAGCTCACTCTGGAGTTTCCATTTAGCAAGAGCTGAGTTTTAGGTCAGTGAAAAAACCCTTCAAATTTCATGTCTCCTCCTTCACTGTAATTCCCCTTGCCTTTGAAACGCTGGAATTCACTCATCGCTTGAGGCAAGAAACGGGAACAAATGGACCACAGCCTAATTGAGTCTAATAAATCCTGTGTTCCTCAATAAAACATCACATTTTTAGTCCCCTGTTGTTCCTCTGAGACCACGCTGTGCTTTTGAGACTGGGGAGCACATTGGAAACCATGAGTCTGAGATGTTCGTGCGCGCCACAGAAATGTCGTGTTTGCTGAAACAAAACCCACAGTTTTCACCTGCAAGCCTCGATGACTGCCCTGAAATTCAATATCGATTGACCTTCAATTCCATATCAAGAGTAAAATTAATAGAAGGAATTCCAGCAAATCGCACAACAACAACAACAAAAAAAAGGACATTGTTTTCCCCGTGATTCAGATCTTTCCTTTCGTTGTGTTTTCTGTCTGAGGTGAAGAAGATTAAATGACATCCTCTCCAGGGGAGTGTTTTTAATTATGTGCTGCTTCCACAGCAGCTCTGCCACAGCGAGTTCCACGGTGCCTTGATGGGTTTATCCTCATCGAACCTGCAGGAGCCCAAGGTTTGGAATCTGCACTCACCTGCCTCGTTATCACGAGGATTTATGGAAAGACAGTTGACAGCACCACAACTCATTAGGTAATTAGCTAATTAGTCCAATGGGAAATTCACCCGGCAAAGCTTCTGGAGGGAAAACCAGCTCAGAAAATGTCTCTCACTACAACCCAGAGAGTTTTAATAAGGAACAGGGCTTGACACTGGATTGGGACCATCCAGGTCTTTCCCAAATCATTGCAAGGTCACTGTCATCAGGTGAGTGAATGTTTATCACATTTCTGATTTCTCTTTGTCAGCACGGTAATATGGTACATCTTTGGTGGGTGGTAACAGCATTTTACCTCTGTCAGAACAGACACAGACAAAAGGGATGGAGCAAAGGGAGCTGGCAGATCTGTGAAAAACCATCAGAGGAATTGTTACCCTGAGGCTGTTTCCAGCATCTCGATAGGACAAGAGGAAACGGCCTCAAGTTGCACCAGAGGAGGTTTAGATTGGATATTAGGAAAAAATTCTTCACTGAAAAGGTGGTCAAGCATTGGAACAGGCTGCCTGAGGAAAGGGTGGAATCACCATCCCTGGAAGTGTTCAAAATCCATGCAGATGTGGCACTTGGGGACTTGGCTTAGTGGTGGACTTGGCAGTGCTGGGTTAATGGTTGGATTCAATGATCCAATTGGCCAAAGGTTTTTCCAAGGTGTAATTATCCATAAATGTTATGAATTGCTTTGTATCTCCTAAAAAAAAAAAGTCCAGGACTTTTCTTTTAGCACTGCTAAGGAAAATTCAGGGTTGCTGAGGTTGTCAGAGGGCCTCACCTGAAGCACCTTGATCCATCATCGCTCTCACCAATGGCTACGGGTTGCATTTAATATTTTTTATCATCTCTACTAAAAACTTACCCAGGAGGTTCTTCATCCTCCAGACGCCTCGAATTTGGAGCCCTTGTAAAATGAAGTGACGTTTTGATGCTTCAACAAAATCCAGTGAAATCCCAGCTCTCCGTGTTTAATATGGAACAGGAACAGACAGCTCAGGTGATAAGGACCTCCCTCATGTCCGGTGCCAGACCAGTTCTGGTTCACTCCACCTTTTACTGGACAGTCAGCACAGGGTCAGCGAGGGCAGAAGACTCCTGTATCCCGTTCCTAGCAAAGCCACAGTGAGTATTTATGGGCGTGCAAGGTTTTATTTTACCTCTGGGATGATGGCACAAGAATTCTGACCTCCTGCAGGAGCAAATGAGCTTCTTAACCTGGTCCTTGGTGCAGAGAAATCCCAAATTCCTCAGCAGGACCAGCTTGGCTTGCCCAAGTCTATCGGTTTCTGTTCAGCTCCAGCCAAATCTCACTCAAAATCCGATTTTGCCAGTGGTGTTTTGCAAAAGTTGTTCACATTTATTCTTTTAAAATTCTGCTGCACCCATTAATGGCCCTTCCTCTTCCTCATCACCGAGGGGAACTTCTGTGTTGGCTTTATCCAGTGGTACCAAGAGAGATAATTTTCACAGTCGGATTTTACCAAAAGCAGGAAAAAACCCCCTCGCTCACCTGCACCACCCGACTCTGAATTTCAGGCTGACGTTATTAGTTTATAACTAGTGATGAATTCTTTGGAATCTGAGCTGCCAAAAACAGTGTGTTTATACACTCAGAAGGAAAATGATGAAGTTAATGAACCTGAGGTAAAGTTTTGATCCATCACAGTAATAACAGCAGCATCATCCCTTACATTTGTCAAACGTCTCCATTACCGCAGCATCTCACAGTCATTAGTGCTTGAGCTCAACTGCCTCAGGAAAAATAACCTCCATTTTATCTGTTCATGTTTAAGGGACAAGGAAGTTAAAGGACTTGTCAAAATCCACCCAGGGCATTTATGCTGTTTCTGGGAGCTAAATCCAGAAATCCCAATTCTCAGGGTAGTAATTTCAGCATCTGACTGAACCCTGTTCTGCCAGTCATTACCATACAAAACCAAAAAAGATCCAATCAGAAAATATCAAGATGCTGTTGGTATTGTTCTTTCTAAGACCTAGCTTGGATATCAAGACCAGACTGGAAATGCTTGTCCTTGGAAAAGTGTCCATGCTTCAGTGTCCGAGAAATGCTGACAGACAGGAATAAAGGTGTGCCTTGAGTATTTTTCTACAACCTTTTAAAGGCTACAGCAGAGAAAACACTGATGCTGTTTTCACAGAACCAGAGAATGGTTGAGGTCAGAAGGAACCTTAACAATTGTCTCATTCCACTATCCCAGGCTGCTCCAAGTCCTGTCCAACCTGGCCTTGGACACTTCCAGGGATGGGGCAGCCACAGCTTCTCTGGGCAACCTGTGCCAGGGCCTCACACCCTCACAGGGAGGAATTTCTTCCCAATACCCCATCTAGCCCTGCCCTCTGGCAGTTTAAAGCCATTTCCCCTTGTCCTGTCCCTCCATGCCCTTGTCCCAAGTCCCTCTCCAGCTCTCCTGAAGCCTCTGTAGGAGCAATAAGTGAAATAAATTTCTGAGTGACGACCATGGCCTTTCATGCATGTCCAGACTACCTCCTGTCTTTCAGGTTGTATAACTGAGCAGCTTTTCAGGCAGCACATCAAGATTGAGAATGTTCCTCTTTACAGGCAGCCTTATTCCCTTTCCAGATTCTTCTACCTGGCAGGGGTTTCCATCTTCAATCAGATGCTTTTAATTGCTGAGTAAAGGGCAAGCCAGGATTTGACGGACAGAGTGAAGCACTATCCCTGCGGATAACCAGGGAGGACTTTTACCTGGAACTAAGCTCTCAAGTGAGAGATCTCACTTCCCTCTCCTCCAAGATTTCCATTATGTCCCCTAGAAAAACTGAGGCCAGAAATGTGTTGGTAAATTGCTTCGTGGAACTGGTCTTTCCTCTTTACAGAGAGGAAAGGAAATTCTTCCACACTGCACAGCAAACAGCCCCAAAGTCCATCTGATGACCGGGTGACTTCTCGTGTTTATAGGGGTGAAGGTGACCTGTTTCTGCCCAATTTGCAATGGCAAATATCTGGCCATTTTTAGTTTCTCACACAGAGAATGAGAATTATCACCCTCAGAACAAGTCTGCAATGAAGCTTGACTTCATTCAGATGGATTGAATGTAAGAAACGAAATATCATCTTTTCATCAAGGCAGATAAATCATGATGTCCTTCACACTTCCAAACTGGTCAGAAAATACCAGGCGTAACTTCTGAGCAGTCCTACCTCCACTAACTCCCGATTGTCTGGAATAAAATAAAAATAATTGCCCAAATTTATGTTTTGGTGGTTTTTTTTCTGAAATTTTAGTGATATCCTGGCAGAGTCATCAAGTCACCTGTTGGTCAGGACGTTGACTGACACAGTTACACCTGTCCAGCCTGGCCACCTCTTTCCTTCTGTGACACTTCCCTGCTGTTCTCTTCCCATCTTCCCACGTCTTTTCCACTGGCCAGTTGCCACTGAATATCTTGGAGCTTCATTTTGCTGTGGAGAAGACTGAATGTGAGCTGTGTTCTTGGAAACTTTTTAAAAGCAGGTTTTTAAAAATATCAGTTCAGGAGAGTGGAGCAGATTCATTATAATTCTGTATTTTCTCCTGCTCGGAAACGTTGGCAGCTGCTTGAACTCCACTCATGAGGGCTCAAACGCTTCCTTATTCTCGCTGCATTTTAATTCTCCCAAAATATATTTTAATACTGCTCAAATACCACGTCAAGGAAGACACTTCTCCCTGCTCTCCATCCTGACAGGGTAAACTTAAAGGAGCAAGACCAAAGTGAAAGAGATGAATTTCCCCTTCAGCATAATTTGGAATAATAAATGAAAACGAGCGATGTTTGCAGTTTACCTTTCAGCCTTTGGATGGAAGAATGAGGGAGAGCAGAGTCTCTGCCACACAGGTTTTGAATCCAGCTGTTCACATGAGTGACTGCTTCAAAAGGGCTTTGCCCGAAGCAGAAGCACAAAGCCACTTCCTATTTGGAAACTCGAGCGCAAGAGAGAGATCCGTACATGGAGATCATGAACTTCACTCACTGAGAGCGATTTCTGCCGCTCTGTAGCAGCAAAAAAACTCCAACCTGGTTACTCATTTCCCTTCCATAGAGATGATCACTGAAGGAGGATCACTGAAATGTTGGAACGCACATTTTCTGTTATATTGGGGCCCTCGACACAAGAAATTTGTTGACCTGTTGGAAGGAGTCCAGAGGAGACCACCAAGGTGATCAGAAGGATGGAGCTCCTCTGCTCTGTAGAGCTGGGAGAGTTGGGAGTTTCCAGTCTGGAGAAGAGAAGGCTCTAGAGAAATCTTAGAGGCCCTTCCAGTGCCTAGAGGGGCTCCGAGAGAGCTGGAGAGGGACTTTGGACAAGGGCCTGGAGTGACAGGACACAGGGGAAGTGTTTTAAGCTGAAGGAGGGAAGGTTTAGATGGGATATTAGGGAGAAATTCTTCACTGTGAGGATGGTGGGGCCCTGGCACAGGTTGCCCAGAGAAGCTGTGGCTGCCCCATCCCTGGAAGCGTCCAAGGCCAGGTTGGACGGGGCTTGCAGCAACCTGAGATAGCGGAAGGGGGGTTGGAATGAAATGATCTTTCAGGTCCCTTCCAACCCAAACCATTCCGTGATTCCATAAATATTCAAAGCAGTGTTGTTTATGCAGCACTGGCTGCTTGGTCTTAGGTTTAATCCAACGCCAGACTCAGCAGTGCCAGGCACTGAGGAGGAATCTAAATGATGGCTTTTGTCTTCAGGACATTCCCAGTCCATTTAGAGGAGGATCCCACTGGAGAGGCAGAAGGAATAAAAGAAAAAGTGGGCATTGTGGTGTGCGTTGGCGAGTCCAGTGGTCTGTTGTCAGACTTGTGGCATGGTAAATATCTATTATGCTCTCACTAATTACTGTGGGCCTTCCCAGCTCCCCTGTCTCCAACAGAACCGAACGAGATTGGAAAAGACGCAGGAAGAGGTGACGGGGATTATCGGGGAAGTGGAACAATCTCTTTGCAAAGAGTGAGAGTAAATAAATTAGGCTTCATCGTTTCAGAAAATGAGACAGTTGGGAAGTGACAGAGGTCTGCAGGGTCCTGAGTGGCCCCGGGAAGGGAGTGACTGTTCATTCAGCGTCTTCTTTTTAATGCAAAACAGGACGAACAGAACAAGAGGTACTGGGAGTACTGACATGGAAATAGCAGGTGGCAGCCTCAAAACGAGCAAAATAATTCACACGGTGGGGAAAAAAAAAAAGGACAGGATTTCTCAGTGTAGGACATAACAGTTGCTAAATATTTACACATCTTCAAAAATGGATGAGACAAATTAATGGAAAAAATGTCAATCAGCTAAATACGGCGGCACCTTTTCCAGCTCCAGAGGTTGCTGTAGGGTAGAGTAGCACCTCTCTGTCTTTTCCTCTCATCCTGTCCCTTGATACTTGGGAGAATTGATGATACCCACCCTTTCCTCATCGTTTGTCGCTGTGTTTCCCCCCTCATCCACGAAAAGACGGAGACTCCTTTCCCCTCCTTTTGTTGTTGATGTATTTATAGAAACAGCGCTTTTATGTGCCAAATCCCCGCCAGAAAAATGAAATTGGTGACTGTTGGGCACAAAAAAAAAGCAAAGGGGTCATTTCGTGCCACTGTGAGCACAGGTCAGTACAAAACGAGCCCAAACCAGGTTTGCTCCTGAAATTCTGTCTGGAAACAGCTGGAAAAGATCTGTGGCCTCCGTGGTGGCTCTCACCACAACAATGCCTCTCAATTCATGAGGGAACAAACACATCAGAAAAAAAAAGGGGAGAGAATCTCCCTAGACAAAAGTCTGTGAGCTGCTTTATGCCTAAAAAAAATTTAGGCTTTATAAAAAATAATAAATGTTTATCTCCCCATCTATCAGAGAAAAAAAAAAGAAAAATATTGAAAATATTGTGTAAGTAAATGAAAGCCATAAAGAAGCAAAAGGGAGGATAAAAAACAAGCATGCATTTATGAAATAAAGGCATAACCCATAAACACAAGTGAAACAAAGTAGAAAACCTTTTCAATAAAAACCTTGAACATCACGAGGCATCACCCCCCTCTAATTAAAAACACCCTCCTCTAATTACAAACACTTCTTGTGCATTTTCAGTCAACAATCATGATCTATGCATTAAACTTTTAGATTTTTATTCTGCCTCACGGTGGCAGGTTTTATAATGCTTTGAAAATGAGCATATAAGGAAGGTTTATTATTATTTAAAACCCCAAAAGTGTGGATTGCAACACTTTAATCCCCTTTAATTATTTTTTTTTAATTAAACTGAACCAAGGCTGACAGCCTTTAGGAATTAATATATTTGTAAGGATGCACTCCAAAGACCTGCAAGATCTACTACCATCCTCAGATAATCCTAAATCACAACCCTTCCCCGATAATGCATTTTGCTTCCCATTATCCCTGACTTATTAAAGAGCTGTTTGTGTCATTTGCAGCCTCGCTGAGTGTATTACAGATGGTTTATTTAACAGTTATAAGTCATTAAAGTCAGGTTGCAGCATCTCTTAAGGAAGGTATTTATACTGTAAAAGTGGAGCCCGAGCTCTGAATGGCTGAATAAGATCTTTGGATGCTGCTTAAACGCAGTGGTTGTAAACCCTCCATAATCTACTATTTTGGTGATTCTGACTTAAAATCAAGAAGACTTCCTGGGATAATCCAGTGATTCTTCCTCATCTTTAACATCCAGCTGAGGTGGATGAGGAGAGTGTTACACGATACAGCAGATGTGTGTCACGAGAGGAAGAGAGGGTGACATCTCATGGCTCTGCTGGTGCCTGGACAATATTTTCAGGGTGTTTTTCTAGCCCTTAAAAGAATAAAACAACTCCTGAAAATGCCTTGGTGAGTGATACAGCAGAAGGAATCCAGGCTGCTTTTCTGTCTGGATATCAGTAGATTAACACAAATGGATGTTTTACCTCTGGAAATGAAATCATCCCTCTGAGGTGCTGGCAGGTCATGGTTTGTGGTGGCCGTCAGTGGACAATGCCAGAACTCTTCTGAGGGACTCTTTTAGCAGAGAAGATCCTTTTGTCAGACTCCCAACTCCTTACAGGGCTCAGCTGATCCATTAAGGATCCTCTGCTGTGGCTCCTGACTCAAGGAACTCACTCTGCCAAGTGTTCGCACCTCCTAAAAATCCCACATCTGAGGCACTGCCAACATGGTGATGGCCATGCAGGGATGTTCTTATTTCTGCAAAATATCTCTGTGGCACCAGTCTTTGCACTTCTCTAATGCAGAGAAATCCATGAAGTGTTGCCCGTGTGGGCAATGACCTCACCTGTAAAGAACTGGAATCTCCTTCCTGCTGCTTGCTGGTTATCCCTTGGTTTGTAGTCTGAAGCACGAGGAGCTATTTCCTTTCTGAACAGTGAGATTTAATGAGCCTCTCTTGCTTCCAGCCCCGAATCAGAGGATGGTTTGGATTGGAAGGGACATTAAAGATCACCTCATTCCAACTTCCCCTGCCTTGGGCAGGGACACCTTCCACCAGCAGGTGAAAAGATTCTGAAGGCTCTTTGCACCCTGCTGGATTTTATTTTACAATTTAAATTACCAGGAAAAAAACACATTGTGAATTGCAGCCATGCAGTTAAATGCTCATCAGGTCCAAACACAAAATGCCCTCGATTCCTGTTGGGACCCCTGTACCCTGTTTCCCTTTCCAAATGCCTACTGGCAGATTTCTGCTGATTCTTTAAACCAGGCTTCCTTCCAAGAGAGGAAGCTGTGGCAAGAGCTTTCCTCAGTAATAAGACCTGTAGGGACAGGGATTTTGATTGTTTTTGTGTTGTTGAAACACAGGTTGTCCGTAGTTACAAACCATCAAAACAAGTGACGCGTGCGTTGGAGGCAGAAAAAAAAGAAACCGGTTTCAGAGTCTCTGTCCAGGGATTTTGTGTTCTGCTTCTCTTGGGGACCACAAAGTTCCCTTCTGCCACTGGGAGGAAAGAGAAAGAAAAGCCATAAATCAATGGCATTGTGGTGTCTGCCAGGTACAGAACAAATGTGCAGAGAGGCAAAGAAAAGCAGATGCTCGCAGCACCCAGAGGGCTGACTCTGCATTTCCCAACACCTCATGCTGAAAGGTGTTCCTCTGCTGGGTTCTTGCTTCTCCTGCTGCCCACCTGAACCCCAGCCCGGGAGGGTCACATGAAGGGCCCACCTGGGTCATATCTCCAGTCCCCTGGGGCTCCATGTCTTACAAACCCAGTTGTTTCAAGTGATAATAAAATAATAGAATTGTTCAGGTTGGAAAAGTCCTCTGAGACCATCGAGCCCAACCAATAACAGTGCAGTGACAGATCCACCACGAAACCATGTCCCCAAGTGCCACATCCACGCTTCTTCTAAATCCCTCCAGGGATGGTGGCACAGCCTGTGCTTGGCCACCCTCTGGAGGAACAAATTTTCCCTAATATCCAATCTAAACTTCCCCTGACACAACCTGAGGCCGTTCCCTCTCATCCTGTTGTGTTTTGCCTTCCAAGCATTCAAGATTTTAGTTCTGCCAGGATCCTATCCCAGAATTTCTCTCCTCCTGATAGTGAAGAATCTTCCTCCAACTTTCAGTCGAAATTTATTTCTGGCCTAAATAAATCTTTTTCTTCTGCCTGTATTGACTTTGCAATGAAGTCAATACCCCTCAATGAAGTCTTCTCCCTCTATGCCCAATGCTCCTGGTGCTCCTCTGTGTGATCACCTCATTTTAGGTCAGATCTTTCTTTTTTCTTCTTTGAGAGTTGAGCTTTTCATTCCCTGTGAGACCTTCAATCACAATTTTCTTATCCTCACCTTTATATTATTTTTTTCTCTTGTTCTTGGGTAATGAGATGCACACATTGCATTTCTATCATGGATTCCCCAGGAACAGGACTGTGTGCCACAGCTCCAAGAATGATTTCCAGTAAGGAACCTACTCCTAATACACCCTCACCCTCGATGGGCCCTGGGAATCGGGATCCTAAATGCTTTAAACCATTGGCACCATTATGGTTTGGCTGCAAAAATACAATTGATAGGACTGGAAGAGGATCTTCCTGGAAATCACAACTAGAGGCAAGAAACCAGCATTCAGAAACTGGCCTGTCTCTAGTTTTTAGTGATCTAATCAAAGACAAATTGCTCCTTGGCTGCTACATGTGAACAGAATGATGAAAAAGGGACAAAGGTTTGAGAAATCCAAGAGGGACCAGACCCACAGAGGTGTTTTAATTTCTTCTGAAGTAAACAGGAGTGTGGCATCTAAATGACTTCATGAGTATAAATGATTAAATGGGTTTGGTCTGTACACTTTGAGAGGTTGTTTTAAAAGACATTTGCTGCCATTTTTGAAAGCTCTTTTAAAGTTTTTTAAAGCTGAGAACCGCCACAAGAAATCCCAGGACGGGAAAAGTTTGAAGGGATCACAGTGGGTTCATCTGGTGCCACCTCCCTGCTCAAGCAGGGCCATCCCAGAGCACGTGGCACAGGATTGTGTCCAGTTAGTTCTGGAATGTCTCCACTAAGGGAGAATAAAAAATAAAAATCAAAATGGAATTTTTCTGATGAAGGTGAGGGTAGGTGTTCAAAAGGTTTTGAGGAGGAAAAGTTATTCAAAAGAGGGCATCCTTTTGACGTCAAAAATTAGCAGCAGTGTATGAGGCCCTTGAATCCCACTAAGAAATCACTAATTTTGAGATTCCTTAGAACATGGAGACGGGATTATTAAAAGTACTGCATTGCAATGAAGAAGTGCAGGAGACCTGATGACACTGGCTCAGTCTTTTCCAGAGTTAATTAGCAATAATCAAGGCCACAATTTTCAGTGGTGAGGTGCTCTCTGCTCTCTCCCTACTTAACATCCACAGGCCATTTCCTCCACACTTTATTGTTTTCCATATTTACCAAA
>VZTA01004820.1:0-132524 GCA_013398855.1 Mohoua ochrocephala
AAAATTTGTCTCAAACCAGGACGACAAGGCACAATCGTGATAGTGTTGATAAGAACTTAGGAAAAAAGGCCTTGATTATAAGATAATGAAATAACTTGGCATTTGCTATAAGGGGACATGGTACTATTCTGTGTTCCACTTTTTCAGAGAGTAACTAGAGTTTCACTAGGGAAAATTTAGCAAAGACATAAGAGAAACAAAAGGGGTGGTGGTGTAGCACTGGAAGTCTGGAAGTTGTGTTAGATGCCCATTTCGATGGAGAAGAGGCAGCAAAAAGAAAATAGCACTGAACCCTTAGAGAGTGAATAGTGATGGAGGCATGTGCCTGCTGGTTCTTACTGTATACTGCAGGTGGAAAAGGTGTATGACCCTGTCAGCACAGAGCTTCACCCCTATTTGCACTGTGCTACACTTTGAGATACACGAAATGTGGAAGGGATAAAACACTGAGCAGCTCTCCCTGGCAATTTTGCCTAGTTCTCTCGGATCCCTGCCCAGGAGTCAGGCTTATAAAACTTCCGGTGGGTGTTTTTCCTAAATTTAGCAGCATTTTACTAACCTGGTTGGTCCATTTCTGAAGGTTTGGGAGGTTGGGTGAAGGGCTGAGGTGGGAACCACTCCTAGTTATCACAATCTAGGACCCTGAACATCAAATTGAAAACATGTGAATGGGAGAGAAATTTCAGTCCCATTCAGCCTGTGACTCCTTCTCATTGTGCTAGTAGTCAAGGAGTAAGAGGCTGTCATGTTCTCCACAGATTAAAAGATCTTTACCCCAGCTCCAGCATCTGGTGCACATCTGGCAGGTTTAAGGAGAGTGGAGATGGGAATACTGTGTACACTTTAGCCACTTTATATGAAAAGCCCTTTGTCCTCCAACATTGTAGCGTAGAGGGTATTGGTAAAACTTGTATTTTTAGGTGATACTTGTAGCCCAAGGAAACTCCTAGCCCAATAAACCAAGTTTGGATTGACTGTGGGAGTGGAAAAACATGAGGTGCAGTGGTAAAAAAGGTCTCTCTGAAAGGCTGGAAATGGGTACATCAGAACTTGTTCATCTTCTCCCCAGAAAATGCAGAAATCCAGATTTTGTGCTAAGCAAAAGGCCTCATTAGCTTGTTATGTGTAGGTGAGTATTGAGGATGCCTGAACAGAAAGGGGTCTGAAGGCATTCTCTTCTGTGGAGGGAAACAGCGTTTTAACAGTTGTCAAACTAAGATTGAAACCAATTTTAAGACAAGTTAGTGATCGTCATGGACTGCTCTGAATCCACTCTGGGAAGTGAGATAGTGCAAACAAGTGCAGAGAAGAGAGACAACCAGTTACCCAGCTGAGCAGAACACTGGTCCCATAAGAAAAGCACTTTGCAGCGTGTGCTGTGCAGTGTGCAATGAACACATTGGTCTTTGAAGTAAAAAAGGCTCTAAGGCCAATGGATAAAATGTAGCTTATTCTATGATATAACCATAATTTGAATTAAGAGGATGGGAAACAGAAGCCCTCATCTGTAGTACCGAAGGAGAAAGATTCTGCCTGTCTTTGATAACTTGTAGTCAAAGCACTGCCTCTCTGTTCAGCAGGAGGGAGTGAGGTGAAGGAAATGGGATTATATGGGAACTCCTGGGAAAAATTGTCCTTCCATTTTCCTCTTTTCCTGTGCAGGCAACTAGAATAGAGTTAACCTCTGCTCTACTGGGGAAGATAAAAGGTGTTTAAACAGCAGGAAAAAATTGTATTTGTCCATCACTTAAGAAAGCCACAGAGTGCATGGGAACCAGTCCAGCTGGACTTTGCCTTTAAACTGCCAGGTTGAAACTCCTGAAGTGGAGACTGGTGTGAGAGAAGAGTAAGATGGTACAGCCCAATAACTGGGCTCAGAGAAGCCCATAGAGAAGAGCAGAGAGCTGCATTTTGGGGAGCCTGGCAGACAGACTTGCTTATACAGACTCTGTCTTGGGGCTCAAGCCAGCTATCAGGTTTTCACCAGGAACTGTTTTCTTTGTTATATGAAAAAGAGGTGGGATTTTTTAGCTCTATATTGTAATACAATTGCCTGTCTTATGGACTCCTTTCCATTGCTGCACCCAGTGACGAGGTTTGGAGTGTGATCATCCTACACTTACACATTTAGCAATGCATACTTTTTTAACCTGTTTCTCAAACTCACCATAGGCGTCCTTTCAGGATTTTTTTAAAACTTCACAGTGTTGTCTTACTCTGGCAAGCTGTCGACATGTATAGTACTGTTGACTTTGCAGTTTGAGGTTAAAGCTCCACCTGGCCCAGCTCTTGTGTATTTAATCACAGTAATACCTCTTGGTGGGAAGCGTACCAAAAAAAAAAAAATAGGTAACTTTTAGAAAGGTTTTTCTCAAAAAAGCTTGTATTTCTGTTTTCAGGAGGTGAAATATACCAATTGTTTTAAAGAAATTTATTGGAGGAGAAGGCATTGTTCAGGCAAACATTGAAGAATTATGTTTCAACCTGCCAGACAGTAAGAAGAAACAAACCATACCAATGAAAGCTATTTAATTTATATTTTAAAAAGTCACAAAAAACATAGTGGGTGATGAGGGGAAGACAACCATTCACCCTCAGAATATAATAGCAAAACCTACATCCAAAACAGTGTGATGGAAAGTGTTCCTAATCTGACTGTTTGTGGGAATTACCTGCCAGGAGTCTATCATCCAAGACATTGACTGAAATTAATTGCGTATTTTTTTATGAAAACTGTGTAAGTTAATTGATAAAAGCTTCTAGAACAGTCTAATATGCATCTGCATGTTTTTGAACTTATTTGGAACTTGGAACTCCTAGTTAAATAAAATGCTATTTGACAGAATTGTTTTTGGTGATAGACATGCTGGGTACCTATTGAGTGGTTTTTGCTTCTTTTGTACTTGTAAGCAATCAGTGAAATGCAGCCACTCGGGAAAGAAAATGAAACCCAAGCTGGGATTCATTCACACAGCGGGAGTTCTCTTCGCCACAGGTGTTTATTACTATGTTGCACATAACCATAATGGCTGAGCCCCATCAGTTGTGACTTGTGATGTGAATAAATTCTGTCATTCGTGGTTCCCACTGTTCTGTGCTTACCCCAACAGGGACGTTTTTTGTGCAGCCGTATTTTGTTGCTTGTTTTATTTGCACACATATTCTATGTACGCATCTCCGAATACATTACGTTCCTTTCTTGGGGAAGCAAGCACACGAGTGCACATTCAGAGGGTGAGAGGCATTCCCCCTGTATTCTCTGTCCCATCCCCCCAGTAGCAGAGGGGCTGTTCCTGACTCTTGCATGGGGAGGAAGGGACAATGTTTGCAGTGTCTGGGTGGTTTGCTCTGCTTCTTAGAAATAGCTCCTGCACAGGTGCCTGCCGTGCTTTTGGAAGCTGAGTTTCGCTTCATGAGACAATCAGTTGTTGTTGGCTGCTCCCCTTTCCTTAGGACATTGTCACAATTTTCTTGCCATTTGAGCATCCTGAAGGTAGAGCCTGAGGCTTTCAAACTCGGGATGCCTTGAGGTTCAGCTTGTACCTCCTGAATTTCAGTGCAACAAACTTTCTCAGTGTATCAAGACTGAAGCCCACATAGTCCCACTCAAGGTGATCATCCAGTGACCATCCAGCTGGAGTTAGGTGCAAGTGGGGTTTTCTCAGCATTGCTGAGAGTAAACCAGTGCCTACTTTTCACTTCAGGTAATTTTCCTCAAACCAGGCAGCTTTAATTGCCCACCAGAGTTAGGCAGCACTTTGCTCCTGTATGGAACCCGTGTTTTGCTTCCAAGGAGCGAATGTGGAGAGGAGCCCTTTGGCTTCAAATGACAAGTCCAGTTGACAGTCCCTTTTGCCATTTGACTCCTTATGGAATAGCCTTTGGCAGGCTGTGCGTGAGAACCTTAATTTGTTACAGCTGTCAGAGAGATGTGCATTGCTTTCTTTTCTGTTCTGCCTGGTTTCCTGTGGAAATGAGGCTTTTTCTGTCATGCTCTCTCTCTGCCAGCCTGTCCAACCCTATCCTATTTACTTTGTTAATCCATTGGCCAATTTTATTCCTATTTAACACTGAGGCAGATGCCTTAATGATATTGAGTCCTACCACTGTAATGAATACTGGCACCCAGATAGAGGAGAGAGATGTAATTAATGCCTGTCCTGATGAAAAGATTTCAGTGTGTGCTCAGCTTTTTCTAGGTATCAGGCTTTATTAGCCCTGTTGTGAACAAAACTGCCTGGTTTGAGATTGTAAGCATTATTGTAGCACTTTAATTGGTGGCTTTGCTTCTGTGGTTTATCTTGCTATCATGCATCAGAGCCCTAATGAGGGTTCAAAACGCCACTAAGCATGACAAGGTTGAGTGTGTGGGCTGATGCTACCAAGCATCTACTTTACTAATTCTGGGATATAATAGAACTCCGTAAGGACAAAGATCTCTTCTTTCATCACTCCCCTGGACCCCGATTCCTTAGCTGTTCTCATTTTATGGGAAGGCCAGCATCTGCTGCCTGGGGTCTCCATCCTGAAGCAAAGATTGCAGCATCTTGGCCTGCCAGATTGCAGCATCTTCCGTGCCAGAAGTCCTCCTTGAATCATATAGCCCTCACCTTCACCAGCTTTCGTGCTGGGACCTGGGTTTCCTGCCTGACCTTCTGTGCAGAAGCACTGCTGTGTCTCGCCCCAGTGCTGCAGAGCAGCGCGCCTGCTGTGGATGGAGGAGCGACGTGGAGACAGCTCACTTCCTCTCTTGTTCCACGAGAAAGATTGTCCACGTAGTACCAGGGTGGGAGGGAGTAATGGAGATTAAGACAAACTAGTCTGGCCATCCCATTGAATCTCTGGGATAGTTCCCTCAGTTTACCCGAGGAAGCCAGTTTGACTTGCATAATTCAAACATTTGTCTCTTACGTGACAATCAGGGATTTACTATCCCACCCTTCCGAGGGTAGCTGAGCCCCAACATTTAACGGTAGCACCAGAAAAACAAAGCAAAATGCTTAACAGTAGCAGAGGGGCTGTTCCTTGGGTGGTGACTGATAGTCCTTGTCTCCAAGTCTCTTACCTTTTTCATCTTGCACATTCTGCAAAAATGTGGCAAAACAAGCATATTTTGCCATCTGGACAAAAAAAAAAATCATAAAGAAAGATTATTTACTTGAAAGTCCAAAGAGCTTAAACACCTAGTGTAATTTAGTCAAACCCTGGTACAGGATGCAAGCAGCAGGAACACACGTTGTTTTCAATTTTTAAACTTATAAAAGGTATATATCAGGACTATGCTTAAATATTATCTGTGTGCAAGTTCAAAAATTATATGGTTTAGATCACTGCTTTACTTGTCTTTTAGACTTGAGGTTTAGAATTGACCTGTCAGATTTTCATAAAACTGGCTGGTTTTATTTTGAGTTACGAATCTGAGGCAGAAGTGGCAAATAAGTTGATATATATAGCCCAATAATGTGATTCTTTTTAAAATTCCAGACTTGGCTCATAATGATGTTCATAGATGATCTTGGTCGAGTTCCTGAATAAGTATGCAATAAGTGTATTCTTTTTTTCCTGTAGCAAGATACTTAAACATTAATTTAAGAGTAAGTCAGCATGTCATGATTGAGTCCTCTTGCAATTTAGTCTATTTTGTGGTACCTCTAAATTTTGTTTAGACTTCTGTGTTGCTCTAGTCTTATAAGTGGTTTTTATCAGCAATTGGAATGAGTAAGGTACTCAGCACTAATTCTGAGAAATAGAATGAACACAAGTATGTGCATGCTGTGTTAAAAGCTTTTATTTTACTTGTTTTTCATTGATTCTAATTTTTTCTTCTCGCAGGGTATGTCCTAGTTGTACATGTCAGAAAACGTGCAATGAGTTTGCAGACTTGTCTGCCTTCACAACTCTTCCTTCTGCATACTTTTTTATTACTCCTGTCGTGGAATGTATTGCCTCATTTGTAAATATCAAAAGCACTGTAAAATGGGAGATAGCAATTTACTTAATACCGTGCGTACGCAATTTATTTCAATTTTTTAAATGAATGAGCTCTTCTGCTGGAATACAGGAAACTTTATGCAGAATGCCTGAAAAAACTTTCACAGTTGGCAGTCGTCTTAATATTGGTCCTAACTAGTAAAGCGCCCAAATCTCTCTGAAATGAAGGATGTCATTAACATTACTTGACAAATTGGAGCTATTATGAATAATATGACCCCATAGGTCAGATCAAAGCAAACTTTTTGTTTTCGAACTATTGGTCAGAAGTATTTTTTTATTACTGTGCCACAAGCTTTTTGACTTCCATTTTCAGTTTGTAGAGGATTCTGAGAACAGCCCTGAATTTTCGCGTGGCTTCTGTGGCTTGGCACATCTGCAGTGCCTGGAGTAGCAACCTGGCTTTCCTTGGAGTTGTCTCTCTGGAACTGAGTTAAATTTTGCTCTGGTTTGTGACTCAGGGAGAGTTTAAGTGGGTTGGCCATGGGTGACTTAAGGGAACATAGGAGTTTTTGCTTCCCAATTCTAAATTTAGAATATGCATTTCTCATATTCATTTCGCATCTGCAAAAGTCATTTGAAGAGTGTAACATGAATATGTGGAAAGAGGAGAAAGATTTCCCATTGAAATTTTATTTATATTTTTGTTCTTTCCCTTTTCATTCCAGTGAAATGAAGCAGAAGTTGGATGAAGAGGGCAACAAGTGCAGCATCCTCTCCAAGCAGCAGAAGTTCAACGAGCACTGCTGCATTCGCTGCTGTTCCCCTTTCACATTTCTTATCAACAGCAAGCGGCAGTGCCAAGAGTGCAAGTACAACATCTGCAAGAGCTGCAGCACTTACCAGAAAAAGGAGAAAGCTTGGATTTGCAGTGTCTGTCAGCAAGCAAGGTAAAGGCCTTTTGTTCAACAACCTGTGCAAAGCAGCCGTGGCCTGACCTGAGCTTTTCCTTGTGTTTGTCAGTGGTTATTTCTGGTGGGATAGGACATGAAGTACCTGTTTACGTAGGGGTTGATGTGTTCCTGACGTGCCTGGTTTTTGTAGAGGTTAATTTGTTCCGAGAGTGTTTGGCTACCTGTTGCATTTTCCAGGGTTGTTTAGCTGGGCTGATGTATCAGCAAGCAGTAATTGGGCACGGCTTGTGCAGGACTGGGATGTCCTGAAACTCCTGGGTTACTAATGGAACCTGAGCACAGATGGTGGCAAGGCAGTTAATAGTTTGGCAGCTAACGCCACTGATGGGTCGGGAATGGAAGGAAGAATATTTGTGAATAGATCATCCAGCTGTGACTGTGTTTTAGAGCGCTTCTCTAAATGCCAGCTTATTGCTGGGGATGCCTTGAGCTTACTTTGGCAAGTACCCAGATAAAATAGCAGTGGCAACCTGTTATCATTCATAATATCTCTTAAGAATATGCTGCTGGGCTTCTATTTGCAGAGGGTATCAGGGATTTACTATCTCACCCTTCTGAGGGTAGCTGAGCCCCAGCATTTAAAGATAGCACCGGAAAAACAAAGCAAAACACTTAACAGTAGTAGAGGGGCTGTTCCTTGGATGGTGACTGATAGTCCTTGTCTCCAAGTTCGAAAAGCAGCTGTAGCTGTGGTGATGTAGTCCTGACCAAGACCCTTTAACTCAGAAAAGAAGGGTGAATGAAGTAACTCAATTCCTTATGGTTTAATTTTGACCACTGGTGACTGAAGCAGCTGAGCATACGTGACAAAGATGGATGTTTCTTCTTCATCTTTCTCTTTAGTGGAGAACGCAGGATGAAGACAAGTCCCTTTGCAGTGCTGTATGATACTTCTGTGCTCACCAAAGCCTTACTATTCCCTCTTGTTTCCCATTAACACCCACTTGAAATGTAAGCTTTCCTGTAGTATATGTGAATTAAGTGTGTGTCCTTTGACACAGGTCCTTAAAATCGTGGGGATCCCAGATGGACAATGCCGTATTTCCAAACATCAGTCTTTGAAGGTGAAGGTGGTTGTGTTCTTTGGGGCACCTGATCCTTCTCTGCTTGTTACCCTGGAAAACCTAGAGAAACCCCCTTTTCCCTGGTGAGGAGGCAGATGAATGACAGGAGTCCCTTTTCCAGCAACACAGAGAGCTGTGGAGCCAGTGCTTGTTTCTAACTTAGCCATTCAACCATTTGATATCACACCTCTTTCTTCCATTTAACCTGAGTTCACCCACACGGGCAGCAGCACGGCAGCCAGGTTTGTGGATGCTGATGAATTGCACTTAAAATACCTTTTGCTGACTCCACAGAAAATGCCTCAGAAGAATTTAATTTCAGAAGAAAAATCTGTAGCTATATTATAAAAGTGCTATTTCTGACCCTTGTGGGAAAAGTCAGGGCTTTTCCCACAATCCTGTGCAGCCCTCGGAGTCACCCACCTGTAATTCATTTATAAACATTTTCTTTATTTATGAGACCTGAGACATAGCTCGAGTTATTTTTCAGTGAATAAATTAACTAACACTGCTGCTAATCATTTTATGTTCCGGTTTATTGGACTGTGCTACTTACAAATCCCTGTAGGTAGATCAGGGGCTAGTATTCCTCGGGGAGTGCTGATGTATTTTGGTCTGGTGGGGACTTTTTTTTGTGTTTTGGGGAGTGGTGGGGTGGTATGATTTTTGGGGTTTCAATTCTCAGTATTTCTTCCAGGGAAAAGCAGAGGGGCAAACACAACAGTCTGTTGTCAGTTCCTGTTGTCTTCTCAGTGACTTATTCCTCAGGTGGACTGTGTCCTCCTGCCCTTCCCCAGCTCCTCTGCTTGTGTCTTTTATTTTTTCCTTTGATGAGGCAGCACAGGTAGTGGAGGTGGTTCTGGGTTTAGCTGTTACTTGCCTGCACATCTTACTGCACAATAGACAGTGAGCTCTGGTGGGCTAGAAATATCTGAAGACCGTGTTCTACCGGTTTGTGCTCATCAGCTCCTCACTACAGCAGTACTCAAACAACCCTGAGCTTTATGTCCTGTATGTATTTAGAATATGTCAACAAGTTCTCTGATGTCACAAGCAGTTTTCTCCAGTATAAAAGGCTACAAAGGAGATGTAATCAAGTGAAGCCCTTCAAACTGGGTTTAAAGTCCTTCTGGGAGCTGTACCCTTTTCTTTAGACTTTCTTATTTCCTGTTATGTTCCTCCAAATGAGAGACATCGACTTTGGTAGATTTTAAATAGTCTCCTGGCAGATTCCCATGCCAAGGTGATGTTGACACTGAAGAAAATCTGACATGTTGAGTTAGTCCTTCAAGGCTTGGCTCTAACGGAGATACCTGTTCTGTTGAAGATGATTTTTCATCTTCCATGGCAGAGATCTGCATTAGCATTTAGCAGAGAGCAAAAATTCAGGTTAGCATTTGAAACATAGAACATTTGTAGAAAATTGGTCAAAAAAGTTAATCTCTGCTTCTTCCAAAAGCAAAAAACTCGTCAATAAGCCAAAGTCAAAACTTCGGTGTTTGAATTCCTTTAAAGCACATCTCCTGTTGCAATGCATCTTTTAAAAGTCAGAAATTGGGCTTGGTATGGAATCTCAGGCTCAAAAATGTCTTTACAGCAATGTCTGAATTAATCTTCTGAAGAACAGGAGAACCTTCCTTCAATTTCCCAATTTCCCAGATTTAGCACACATTCTGCAAATGCTTTTTGATTTAGGGTTATCTCTGAATACTGTTATTAATGTTCTCGGGGTTTTCTTCTCTCATGTGTATCTTCTAAGTCTGTAAGTACTCTATGATAAAATTATATAATACTAATTTCAAGCCTTTGATTTGGGTGTAGTGCGGTTCCAGTTCTTCCAAAGCTTTGTAGAATGTCTCCTTGTTAGACACCTGTCAGACAATGGATTTAGTCAGCTTGCTGAGGTCTGTACTTTTTAAGTCTTCCTGGCTAAGTAGATTCCAGGCACAGTTTCTTTGCCCTCTGGATTAATGCTTTTGATGCCAGACAGAGAGGTTCTTTGCCTATTTAATAGAAATAGGGTATGCTTTCCATGTGTCTGAGACCACTTTTCCATTCTCCAAGGAGCCATATCCCAGAACATATCCCCTGCTTGTGATACTCTGCTTTCCAGATTAACACTTGTACTAATAAAAATAATTTTTTAAAAAGGCATAATCCATTAAAATGCATATTTTTGCAGGTTTTCTAAACTAATCACGCTTTACTTCTGGACTGTAGTATGAGTGTGTAGAGTCCAATCCAAAATAAGGTGTACAAACATCTGGCTGTCCACCTCAGCTTTTCATGACTGTCATGCATGAATCCCCCTGCATTGTTAGTTCCCTTCTTCTGGTCTCACCATCTGTATGTCAAAAGATTTCTGTCTCTGTTGTGAGTGGGAGCATGGGCACCTATTCCTTTCATGCCTTCACATCCATCTGTTGTGTGATTTTCTCACTTGTTCTCAAAACTCTTGCTCGGGTGATGAGAGTTCATCGCTTAGTGGACTCCTGCTTTGCTTTCTTGAGCCAGGCCATGGGTAAGAGGGTCTGCAGGAAGTCATTATTCTGCTTTATAAGAGCTGCTTTGTTGGTGGTGGTCCTTTGCTAGTAACAGCTATTAAGAGACAGAGACCCAGTCACTGGTCCTTTTCTCCTTTATGTCATTAAGTAGTGAAAAAACACAGTCATGCTGCACATACTCAGACTTCCTGCAGTCAAAGGAGTGTTTTGGGTGGCTCAAACTGGGTCCCAAATATTGTCACACTGGTTGCTTGCAGCACAGATTTATTTGAAAGTTTAAGAGAACTGCTCTTTTTTTTTTTTAACTTTGGTTTTCGTACTCCCAATTTAACTGCTGCTTTTAAAAAGAAGAAAGCAGAAGTATGTCAATTACCTTCACCGACTCTTCAATCCAGAGTTATTGCTGAACGGTGCCTGGTCAAATATAACTAGACTGTAACAATTTGCATCAGTAGCAAGTGTTACTTACTGTGTCTTACTGGAACTTGAAAATTAGTTAGACTAATTAGATATGCCTTGGGGATTTTTAATGCACATCAGAGTGAGATTTGAGAAAATGCATTAAGGCCTAGTCTACCTGCAGTACCCAGTACGTTTTTCTGCAACTGGCATGTGTTGGGATTAGCACTAATGTAAAAATGGAGCAATGCTTCTGATAAAATGAAAATTGCAACAGAAAATAAAAGTCTAGACTCACTTGGCAGGCAGAGCACTCTTCAAATAGAAAGAAGCTTTGCCAGCCTCAGGAACACTCCTAAATAAAGCCTTTATATTTCATATGGTTTTGTTTGGAGGGCTCTGTAAAACAATGGAATGTGTTTTAATGTCAGCAGAACAAAGCACGTATTTGTGGAAACATGATAAAATTGAAGTTAGCCTGCCAAAAGGATATGTCTCTTCTGCTTAACTGATGCAAGTTTTAGTGTAAAACTCTTTACAGTCTCTACAGGGAAAAAGAGGAAAAAAAGCACCAAAATTTGGCAAAACCTTGGTTTGGTACTTGAGGAAAAGTCGTACTTCTAGTTAATAACTGAACTTTGTGTCTGTTTGTCTGTGCATTTGGCTGTAACAAAACAGTCAGTTTCAGGACTTAGTTGTGGAAAACTAATGAAGATATAATGCTGCTTAGCAATTTTGTTTTGCTTTCAAGCAGGCTCAACCATCTGGTAAAAGGAAGCCGAAATGTATTTTAGGGAGTCTGCCTCAGCCATAGCTTGGAGCTTTGTGTACAGTTTTGTGACAGTTGCTATTTCTGCTGTTTGAGGTCCCTGTCTGACATTCATGAGAACTTCTACAGAACTTGGAAGCTGTGACATTGTCAAGTAAATGCCAGGAAATGTGTTTTTGTTTCCGAGAGCATAGAATTGTGTAGGAACGTTCACTTGCTCTGTGGCATAGCACAGAAAATAAAGTCTTAAGTTCTACCATGTGCATGCTGTCTTCATTTGACCCATGTGGGTCTTGTTCTGCTTTTTTAAAAGTTCTCTGAATGATCCCATTCATATTGTACTTAAGGGATTTGCTAATTTTAAGTGAATTGCAGTGAAAATTATTTTTCTCAGCTGTATATACTTGTAGAAATTGATGCAATTCCTTCCAAAAATGCATGCTGCTCTATTCAATTTTTTTTGTTCCTCCTTATCCTGCCACTGTCTCTCTGTTTTGTATCCTGCCTCTTGACCTCCTTGTTCTTACCATGCTTTAGCATCACAGTAGATCATAGACAGCATATCCTTTTGCTCACTGTACCCATGAAGAGCAAGGACAAGAGCTTTGATTTTGCACAGGAGCCAAGAACAGTCTTTGGTTTATTCAGTTGTTCCCTAACTGGAGGAGGAGAGAGAGAAATGTGCAAACTGGTTGCTTTGACAGGTTGATCTCTGCTGGGTTTTTTTGCTATACTGATCTGTCTTAATTATTTTGAAGTATGCACTGTGAAGAATTTCATTTCTGCTAGACAGAATAAAGCTGAACTTGCATAACATACAGCAGACTGCAATGCTGCACTCAGCTTTAAGAAAAGTATCTAAAAATGGAATTGAAGAGGAGAGTAGGAAAGAGAGGTCTATTAAAACAGCTAAATACAAGTGCTAATTAGGCGATCTTTTCTAGCTTGAAGTAGCCTTGGAAGTGAACGTGTGCCTGAGTGCCTGAAGGACTAATCAGTGTTTCAGAAAATCTGATTCCCAGTTTTAGCTGTCAATGACCTTGGGGAAATTTCCATGTGTCAGGTTTCCCCATGTGCAGAACGGATTTGATGATCCTGAGCTCTTCGAGGTTAGTGGTTGAAAAGTTAAATGCTCTGGTTGTAAAGTGCTAAGTGTTATTAATGTACTGTTATTAGAGGAGTTTTGCTGCAGTCAGCATGGCTGAGCCTTTGGGTTTCTCAGTTGCACAGAAAGGTAAGCGCTTGGATTCTTGTAGGGAGTGAATGAGGGTAGAATATCACGGCTTTATGTTCAGTGTTAATATATAAATGCTCGCCTGTGTTTGGCTTCTCCTACCTTCAGCAAGTCATTATAAGAAAGGCTATTGAACATTCTCCCTAGTAGGAATAAATATTACGTAAATAGCGTGCAAAAATATTGGGACTGCTAACCTGGGAGGAGCTGGATATGAAAGGATGTAGCACAGTTATTCCTCATAATGAGCAGCATACAAATTATAGGTTGGACTCACTTAGCCTTGCAGTTTTGCAAAAGCTGAGGGACTTTCAGTGAAGGTGACAAATTAAAAGCTAATTAAAATTGCACAAGATTCTTTAAGTGTGTGCCTTTAAGTGTCAAGTGAGGACATCGTGCCTTACGGTAGTTGAGATGGAAAATCTTAAGTATCAAGCACAATTTATGGAAGAACCTCTCTTGTGTCAATTCTGCAATTCTGGAACTTCATGTGCTGTTCATCATAAAATGTATGTGATAAAGCAAGACGTCGTGCTGTGGTTAACACTCCAGAGGTAGCTTTAAGCAGAGCAGAGGGCCCTTTCCCATAGGCATAGCACTGAACATTTTTTAGTTATCACTAGTGAAAGATTGCTTCCTGGTTTGATGTACGTTTGTTTCTGCATTTGGTGAGTCTTCATGTGTTCTCCTGTTGTATTTGTGCAACCAGCAAGCTTTAACAAAGTACAGAAATCGGTCTGTTGCTTCAGCTGAGGCCGACATTCCCACCTCGAGGAGTGAAGACAGCTTCTGGCCTGGACTCTGGCAGTCCCCAGGGGACATGCTCTGTGCATGCTCTTTGCTGCTTCTATTCATAATGTTTGGTGGGGCCCACTGCGAGTTGAGGAGCTGGGAGGTGATGCCATGGTGCAGTGAAGGAAGATTCTTCTCCCACTGAAGCACCTCATACTAAAGCTAAATAGCTTCTATACAACTCGCACAAGGAGCGAAGGCTAGTTTATACCTGTATTGTATGCCTCTCTGACTCTCTCATTATAAACTGTATATGAAGACTATTTTGACAGTCCACGAGTAATTCAGATTATTTTGCCAAATTATATTATTTTTATCCTACTTTCTATTGATAAAGAAGCTCTATGCCTCCTCGGTGCTTTTTTTTTCTCCAAAAGATTTGTCCTGTTAACTGTGAACAGCTGCCCAATTATGTGTGGGTACCCTTAGAAGCATTATTAATGCTGTGGCTAGCAAAGGGGTTTTTTTTTCTTGGTGGGAAAATTGGAAATCCTCCAGAGTTGTAGCCACTGGCAGTGAATGGCAGTAACAAATGTGTCTTTCCTCCAGCTAGTGCAGTTTGCAGTATTACCCTCTTAAAACGTTCTTGTGTTACCAAAGAAGTTAGAGGGAGGGTTTAATATGCCATTTTAAAAAAGATTGACCACATCAATAAGTAAATCACTCCATGTTCCTATTGTTCAGGCCCACCTTTCACATGAAATAGATACTGAAGCACTCACTGCATAAGTGTCTCTAATAAGAATCTATGTGATCCTACATTCACATGTTTCATCCTGCTTCTTCAACTTGAGGGAGAAGGAAGGTGGAAAAAGCAATTGCTCTGTGTTTCTGACAAAGATGAGGTTTTCCAAACTTGTGTGCTGAATTAAGTATTTGGGTTTCTCGTACTTCTTTTCTAGTAGCATATATTTTCTGTATCTAGGTTTTTGTGAAGTCTTCTCTCAGATAAGCACTGCATGAGTCTGGGTAGAGAGTTGATTATTCTTCCTACATCTTCCACTCTCCCAGCTTTCAAAATATGACCCTAGATTTGTGGATCATGGAATAAATGGTAGTGGTTGCCAGTTACCTGTACTGGAAGTGCATTTCATGCACTTTCCTGTGTTACATCCCACCTGCATCTTTTGCTAGCGCTGTCCAGGCAAACATGTTGTCCATTTCAGCCCAGGAGCTAACAGACAGCTCTTTCATTTATCTTGTGTTCACAAATAGGATCATGTTAACATAGTGGAAAAGCCATCTCTGACCTAAAGCTGTCTTTGAGTTTGTCCCCCCATTCATTTCAAGTTGTTTTATCCTTTTTTATTTATTTATTTATTTATTTTTGCAGAAGCAGCTTCAAAAAATGATGATTGACTTTTGAAACAGTGCCTAAATAAAAATTGCCTAAAACCAGAACCCTTTTGCTTGCAGAAGTTGTGAACTCTTTGGAAGTGCCATTTGATCATAGCAAAAGAAAACTTTTGTTTTCAGATTAGTATTGGATTTATAGTGCGCTTGGGATTTACTTTGATAAATTGTTTTCATCAGAAAGGTGCTGTAGTAAAAATGAAAATTCTTCCCAGTAACTGGAAAATAATGAGGGACAACATAAAAATAATCATACCAAATATGTCTTCCATTCTCCTTATACCCCCATCCCCCACCAAAATATTTGAAACGTCTCTACATTTCTGGGAGTCAGCATGGTGTGCCTTTACAGTTTGACTTTTGTCTGTAGATGTTAGAAGCCAAGAGGGAGTTGCACACACTCTTTTGGAGGGGTTTTGTTCGTCCCTTTGCTCGAGGGCTGTTCTGTGACCGAGTGGCCAGTGCCTTCCTGAATGAACACTTTTGCTTTGGGAAGGAATCTTTGTAAGGTAATGAGGTGGGTGTGGCTGCTGGATCTGTAATACTGCCTTGTCCTGATTGTTTTGATTTGAAATTTAATATGCTGGAAAGCTTGTTGTTGTACTTCGGCAAGTGACGTCTCTGGGCAATACGTGGGAGTCAGATGCCCACACTGGTTCATTTTTGTTTCATCTCTGTTTCTGTCCATTGATGTGAAGACTGGTGGGGTGCTTCTCCAGGCTCCAGACTGAAAGAGCCTTCCTTCTCTTTTCATTAAGGTCCCAAGAGATAATTAGTATTGAATGAAAGTTTGTTCATCTAATTAGGAAACACTGTTTCCTGTCATCTGTCACGCTCTGAGGTTGTATGTGAGATTAATAGTGTAATGGAGACATCGTGGTTCACATTGTTTTCAATTTGCTGATGACAGATTTGCTTTGTGTTCGTGATTTTTCCTGGCTGTCGATGTGAGGGCTTGTAGAATAGTGCCTGGAGTATGGAAACTTGAATAAATGCTTGTGAGCTAGAGGAAACCTCTATAAAGGATGGTAGAAATTGCGTCAGGAGTCGCGGTTGTAATTTCGTCTCTCCAATGTGTTTGCAGGACTTTGTAACCTGGGGGATTTCTTGAGTTCTTATCTCAGGTAGCTGCAACTATCAAAAGGACTTTCAAACTCTGGCTTGATAAAAAGTGAATAATATCTGTTAGCAGCAAGGAAAAAATTTATGATGACTTGTCCCAATCCTGCAAATTCACCGGTAGCCAGGCCTCTGTCTGTGGTGGCAGAGCATACCTCTGATCAAACATGCCTTTGGAAATTGTCCTGGGGGAAAAACGATAGAGTGCTGTACTGAGAAGTGTGAATGCAGCTCCACTGTGAGCTACGTTTTGAATGACCCTGCCTCCTGTGCTTCAGAAATTCTGAGCCATTCATCTTGGGGAAGGGGAAGTAATTCTCTTACATGTTTTTAAAAAACCCCGCCACATTACAACTGGTGCTTTTCAGTCTTTGGCATTGTGACCTATCACAAAATGCCCTCCTGTGTTTTGCATCGAGGCTCAGAGGGCTATTGGATGTAAGGAAACTTAAGGCTAATATTTTGGAACGTGTCTGTATCAACACTGCTCCGTGAAACTCTTTCTCTGAGAAACTGGACCACTCACACAGAAAACATACTTAGCTAGTGTCTGTGTTAGTCCCGAGCGTGGTGTGGCAGCAGTGGTTATTTTTCTCATCGTGGACATTATAATTAGAGATTGAATATTCTTGAGAGACACCAGCTTTCGAAGCAGTCTTACATAGGGTTGGGGTAGAGAGGGTTGGTTTTGAGACCTGTGAAAGCGTGCTTTACTGAGTCCATTCTGTGTGGTGCATTTAAATACTGTATTTTCCATTTTTAAAGTGTTGCAGTTGCTACCAAAGAAGGTGGTTCTGGCAAGAGAAACAGCAACAGAGTAGAGTGAAAGGAGATTGACAAGGAAAAGTGTAAGGAGTAGGGTGGGGGAAATAGTACAATTGTAGTTTGAAAAATTAGTCATGTAACGTGTCATTGTAATTCCCAGCTGGCAATTAAACAGCACATATCTGCATAAAGGATTAGTAACACTAGAGGGTAATGCTCAGGATCTTGAACAGCACTTCCAGTATATAATTTGCAAATGGTTTGATGGATACCTGCCTCACACACTCCATAAACTGCCACATTCCAGTGCTTAATATAATTAGTCCTAACAAACACAGACCTCCAGCTCTATGGGTAGCTGGCTATGACTTTACAATATGTTGCATTAATAGACTTTAAAAAAAAAAAAAAAAGGGACAGCCAGCCAGAAAAATGACACTGTTTATTCCTCCCCAAGTGTTCTGTGCCAGCCCCCAGGGCTGTAGTGGCTGGGCCTCCAGCAAGCTCCTCTCTGCTGATAAGAGAGGTCCAAGGTGAAACAGAGCAAGTGATTCACAGCAGGTTGTGCAGGTCTTGCAACGGCAGCAAGTAAGAGCCTGAGAAAATTGCAGAGGTAAATTCAAAACGATGCGCTTTGAGCTCTCTGTAGTGATATCACTTTTGTGATACCTTTTTTATAGCGACAGCTCGCTTTTGATAGGACTAATGGATGCCAAATAAGCTTCTCAGGTGATCAGTATGGACTAGCTGCAGTAACAGCATCTAGAATAATCTGGATGTAAAAAACATCGAGGAGGGAGTTTCGGGACAGAAACCCTCTTTGATCTCAGCCAGCCAGGACTTCAGCCTTGCAGGCTTTAGTTAAATCTGCTGACTTTCAAAGGGATTTGGAGCATTGTGCTAAATGAGCATATATGTCACCTCTGGAAGGTTTGCTCCAAGTTTGGCAATGTCCTTCCCACAGCTGCCATTGCTCAGATGCACCAGTTACTGATTTTAGAGCGTCATGTGAGGAAATTACGGCCTCGAAATTCTGAAAGTCAGGATGTAGCTCCCAGCTTTCCTTCAGATGATCTCTGTCTAAGGGCAGCTGTGTTAAACTTTGCATGCCCCAGGTCCTTTTTGGTGAAATGTAATAGATGATGATGGCAGTTCCTTTGTGTTTAAGTGTAGAGCTTCTCAGGAAAGCACTGCCTTAAATTCGGCTCAAATCTCAGGCACACAGTACAGCTGATGGGTGCTACCAGGATGTAAGTACCCATCATCACCACTTCTGAACTCTGTTATTTTATAAAACAGTGCATGGTTTAGTCTTTTTATGGGCTTAGTTAGCTCCTGTCACACAAAGATTCTGCTTCACTCGGTTCACATGTACCACTCCAGTTATTAAAGGGCACATTGAAAAGTTGCCATTGCAGCACTGCTTAAGCTGAAAAGTGTTGTCAGAATTACTTTGTAAAATACGAAGTGAATGTATGTATTCTCACTGTTGAAGCCAGGCAATGACTTCTAAATTGTGTTGAATCTCATGAGCTGTCTGATATTTGCACACTTTTCATTTAGGTTATGAAGGCATCATTGTGGCTTTCAAAATTATTTGGACACTTCCATTTTCCTGGATGGTTGCTGATGCTGATTCTGTGCATGTCAGATGTCTTTGAATGGTTTATGAAGGGTAGAAGAACTTCAAATCAAAACATAACTCTGATGTATATTTAAAGGTAGAAAATTATTACACAAATCCTGCTATGGAGGAAAAGTGTGTTTCCTCCATGTCTCTACATATCTTATATCACAGGTATATATATATATATATATATATGAGGACTCGTAGATGGTTACTTTTTATAGTACATGAAGGGAGGAAATATTTTTATTACTCCGTAGGTGACAGAATTCATCAGGTGAGGAAGTAGAAGGTGGATTCTGCTTCCTGCTCAGAAGGTGCTCACCATCTGGTGTTGAGTAGGTCACTCTGGCTTTCCCTTTTTTGCTCCCTTTTGAGAGAAATGCAATCCCTACCTTGCTAAAGCTCATGTGAACTTTATATATATATTTCATTTTTTACTTGCTGTCATACAGACCTGGAGTGTTTAAATAAAAACCATGGATGTGACAGGCTCCATATGGGAAATCAGGGTTTTGGAAGGCTCCAGGCTCTGATAATCTTACTGTATCTTGAATGATGAACAACAGATACACCATCCACTTAACTAGGTCAGACATTTTAAAACTTTTCTCCTTCTGCATCCTCTGTAAGGATCAGTCCAGAGCGTTGTCTCATCCATCAGAAGTAGGGTATCTCCAGTCTGCTATTCTCTGTTATCCTTACTGTGTGTCTGTGTGCTCTGTGCCTTATTTTGGCCAGAGTTCAAAGAAAGGCTTTTCCAAGGCAGAAGAGCATGGTACTTTGTTTTACGCACAAGGTAAAAGAAAACGTAAGAGAAAAGCATCAAAATGGCTTAGACTTTGCTTCCCTGTGTGCTGTAACATGGGAAAACAGTGAGATGGTGGGGACACAGAGCTGGGGTTCCTGCCTTCAGATTAAAAAAACCCCACCCTGTAGACTTTGAAAAGTTGATTCACGCTGCAGTGGTGTGTTTTTTCAGTGGTCGAGGCGGTGCAATTGAACCTGAGAGACACCTATGGGAAAAGCAGCCTTTCCTGTCCAAATGATTGTCAAGTGAAATCTAAAGAGAGCTCACTGGAAAATTCCTTAGCAGAGAACATAGCAGATGGGAAGTCTTGATCAGAAAAAAAAACAAAACATAAAAATAAAGCCTTGCATTTAGCGAAGGGAAACACCTCCTCCGTAGTAGCTGTCTTTAGCTGCTAGATTTCATGGGTTTAATAACTTTTTTAATAGTGAAGCAAAAATCTAAAAACTGTGATTCTCCTAGTTATCACATAGACATTATCATGCATTCTAACAGACTGTTTCAGGCTTGTGTCCAGAGCTACCTGATTTAGTTGAAATTGGACAGCTGATACAATAAACACTAAAAATTCTCTTATGATGAGATTTTTCACAAGTAGCCTGGTCCACTGTGATGGGATTTCTTCAATCATAGCAAATCCTGTCACGAAATCAGATACGGGTGTACTTTATACAAATGGCAGCTCCTCCTGTCCTTTCTGGGGGGACCAGCAGATGAAGTTTACAAAGTGCACCTAGGGAGCCAGGCCAGGAATGAGAGCTTAATATAAGTGAGAATTTGGATTCTGTAAATAATTTCCTTTTAGCAGGGCGTTTAGGTATAGAGTGAGCTATACCTACATTTATATCCTACATGTTTCATCCTGCATGAACTCACTTTCAACTAACTTCCATTGTTATAATGTGTGTAAGAGAAAATCGGCGTGTAACAAACACGGATCTTGCCCTTCATTGGTCAGATCTGGATCGTTCTGCAGGTGTGCTTTGTGTATCGAGGAGATTGTTATTTAGGCATTATTGATGGAACCTCCCAAATTCTGTTCTTTACATTTTGCAAGGAAAAAACCTCAGACACTGTGTGGTAGGAAAGAATTCGCTTAATCAGAGAGTGCTTTTAATGGGGACTCTGTATTAGCCAGCATTTCCTTAGTAGTGGGCAGTTTCTGTTAAGGCGAGCCAGAAAGCATAACTGCCTTACCATGCTTTTGGGATGGCTTTCTCGTGCTAAAAATGTCTTTTGCCTTTGGTAGCAAAGATTCTGGCAAATCTAAAGAGATCTGGGGTGGGGAACCAGGTGCTAAGTATCTTGATTGCTTCTCTGTGATGTGACTTTTTCTAATCCTGTCAGAACAGCATCATATTGGTTGTTTGGCTCTTTTTCCTATTTGACATATATGTAAGATAAGCAGAAAATCTTCTTCTTTCCTCATTTAAAATGACTTGCTCTCACTAGTGCACCATCTTCCTAGAGGGTGTAAAGTGTTCTGCGGTACCAAAACCCACATAACAAATCTTCAGAGCCCCTGCACTGTTTCCAGAGTACTGAGGTTCACTCCTTTCAGGCACAGATCTCCCAGGTCTGTTCTGCTTTTAATTCTAGCTGAATAATTGTCTCCAGATGCTTCTATAGATTCATCTCGATCTGAGCACTGCCCTCAGAATAAATGCAGCATTTACAGCCTCTGAGAGTCTGCAGAAAGTAAAATACTTCTGCTGTTATCGTTACTGTTGGGATTTATTAGACTGCTGCTTTTATGCCTAATAATTAAAAAACCTGCAGCGTCAGGGGATATTGCCATGGGACTGAAATAAATTAATTCAAGCTGACATCAAGATTTAAATGAGCTTTGCTTTTTCTTATGACAGGGAGCTGTACCATCTCACTTTTTTTTTTAATTGCTAAGTTAGTCTGAATTTGCAATAGAAAAAATTTTTTTTTCAAGAGTTAATAAGCTCCTCCCAGGAGGTGAGTTGCCTAGCTTTCTGCTTTTCCAAAAGTATCTCTATTTTTGGTTATTTTCCTCCAGTTACTCCCATTTTCATAAGTTTACAGTAAAAGATCACAAAATACTTAGGGCCTTTTAACTGGTTTACGCAAAGCCTCTGCAAGATGTCATTTCAGGTTCTGTGTTTCCTTTGATGCCAAGGATTTAGTTGTGTGTAAAAGTACCGTGTCTAAATGGCTTTTCTGTGTATTTACAACCTCTTTGGCCTCATTACAAGAAGGACATGAGAAAAGTTAATTTAGGATATTTAAAAATCCACAATGGTGCTGTCAGAGGGAGGAAAAAGCGCCCTGAAACCAAATTTGCCATTCAGAGTCAGCATGCATATGTCTAGTGGGATCATGTGGTCCTGGTTTAGCTTATATAAATAAATATGAACTATAAATAAATATTCACTAACATCATCTGTGAAATTTACTTGATGTTATTATGTCAATACTGTTTGTGCTTCCATAATTGAAGTTAAAATGAATTAAATATCTGAAGCAGAGCTCCAGAAGAGGGATACTTCACAAGAGGTATCCTTCATATTGCTGCTAAGATGAACAAATACATCTAGGGGGTTGAAGTAAATATTTTGAAAATTTTATAAGTATCTTGATTAGTTTGAATTTAATCTAATTTCAAAATAATTTCTCTCCATAATACAGCATAATGACAGAACAGGGCAGGCTGTTCGGACTTCCCATTTCACTAAATCACTGAAGCCTTTTGTTATGTATGGGGAATTTCCTCCTAGGACATGGTTTTTCTGCCGTTCTCTATAATGAAAGTTTCTTTTTCAGCAGGGAGTTAAGACGTAATGTTTCACTGACAGACACTCTTAAAATCCCTTTGCTGTCTCAAAATTACTTCCCCTATCCTCTTCTGTTCAGCAGGACAGTCTTTTAAAATGCACATTGCTCACTGATCTCTTGAAGGGAGTAGATCTCGATGCTTTCTGGGGCAGACAGCGACTTTGAGCTATCCCTGCTGGGTTCAGTATCGACGTATTCATCTTGCATTCCCAAATGAACCACAACTTCTGTTGTGCCACAGTACAGTATGAGTGGGAATGAAAAATGTTCTTTAAAAATCTTTAACCTGGGACTGTGAACCTTGTAGAACTGCAGGCTATGATTGGTACTGCTTTTAGCTGTTTATGTAATTCTTCCTTACAGGTACATACATTAACGTGGCTGGGATCTATTTGAGACATAAGTTGACCTTTTAGTTTGGTGGGTTTGGGATAACAGACACAAATTTGCAGATTTTTGTTGCTTTTTTAACCTAAGTTTACTTTTACAGACTCTTGACTGCAATGCTACATTGAAATAGGCTTAAAATTTAAACCCAAATTATAGAAGGGGTAAACAAATTCCTAGATTTTTGGAGACAGTTTTGGCAGTTCATTTCCCAGTAAAAATACTAGGAATTCCAGCTTGTAAATAATAGTTCGGGTACTGAGAAAACTCAGAGTAAATGAACAGACAAGTAAATGAATGCAAAGAAAAATGTCATGTACTCTGCAGAGAAATTCCTTTCTTTGTGATTTTGTGCTTACACCAGATAGCTGCTATTTAAAACTTGTGCCGTTTTCCCAGAGACCTTCTATTTGTCATTAGTCTTTGATGATATTTCCTTGGTAACATTTCACTTTTCTGTTTTCCCTTTCACTAGCTTTACCTTGAAATACAAGAGCTGGTTATTATTGAGAAAAGATGCAGTTCAGGTCAATCTTAGTGCTCCTGGTTACTTTTACCAACATTATATTTTATCAGCTAATACAGTAGATTTACTCTTTGCATTGGTAGTCATCAAGTTGTCTCTCTTTGCTCTTAATGTTTCTTAAAAACATTTTTAACATTCTGTAGAATCGTGAGGGCTGCAAAAAGAAAATCACTGGGGTCGGTTAAACACAATGTAATGCTCTAAGTATTTTAGTGACACAAAGGTGTTTAAAGGCCATTTCAAGCTGCAGTGGTGAGCCCATAAGAGATATGTCTTGCAATGATTAAGAAAGAAGACTGTGAAGGGTAACTCAAACATATGCATTATAAATTCTCTTCAGTCTGTGATTTCTCACTGGTTTGCCCACAGAACATCTGACTTATTGTGGTCCCACTGCAGAGAAGAAAAAAGGACTATCTAGAGGTTAAAGCTGTTGTTGGTTTCATTTGCTTCAGAAACTGAGAGTAATGTGGTCAATAAGCCAAAACTGCCCTGGAGGCACAGCTTACATTTCTTTACAGGAATCTTCACAGCTTCTGTAGTCCATTTGCAAAGAAAAAAAAAAATAAACCAAAAGACGTCTTCCTCATGTGCCTGAGACCTGTGTGCATCTTTAGCCGTGTCTGCATGTTTCTGCAAACCTTGCAGGTCTTTGGCACTCATGGCCAGAGGAGCAGCAGGTGGTTGTTACCCCTCGGGAGGCAGCCTGAGAGTAAAACACGATGCTTTGTCAAGTTGCTTCTTAGAGATCTGTCAACAGCATATGACTCAGGCTCTGCTCCTGCCTTTGCAAGGGTGTGTGCTTTAGTGAGCATTTATTTTTATATAGAGTGTGTTGGCAAAGTCACACCACACTGCAAAGTCTCTGTAAACTTCACTGTGGTTTCTCAAAATCACATAGTTTTGCCAAGGTTTCTTTTTTTTTTTCACAGAGCAAAAATACACAAACTTTCTGGTGTCTTTCAGAAGTTGTCCTCCAACATATGCAGGAGCAAAGCATCTCAAGGAAAAAATCAGAAGATTGATGTTTCCATGTATGTGAAAAGTGTGTTGTTCTTTAGCCTCATCCTTCGAAATTCCAGAACAATATTGATAGTTTTTTCCAAATATTTATTGTAAGTCAAATTCCCAGCACAACACAATTCAAAGAGCTGAAGTTTATCAAAGTAATGAAGAACAGATGGAGATGTCAGGTAATCCTAAGAGAGTCACAGTTAATTATAAGCCAGTTTACAATATACTTCAGACATTACCTGCCCACCTCCTGACAACCTGTAATCAGCTAACTTGGTGGGGACACACTTCCTACCACTGATGAGTGTTTTCCTTTCTTACTTTGTGTTTTTATTGGTGATGCCAATAAACCTTTCTCCGATCATTGTACCCCTTTTGTGCTTAGAAGCTAATTGCGTTACAGGGTATATTTATCTTTCTCTGCACTTAAGTGGCTGGTTTCAGCAAGGGAGCCACCAAATAAGGGTGTCACACTGCCTTGGAGCCATATTGCTTTCTATTCTAATTCTGCCTGGTTTTGCAATGCATTTTCATTTGCTGGAAGAGCATTGAGACACCAGCAGGTGCTGGGATACAGCAGAAAGCAAGAGTCTTGTTTCCGTTTCAAGCACATTTTTTCCTAATTTCTATTCTCATAGTGGGGATCAGGGATTTATTTGGGGTTGTAAGATGTGCTCTGTGAGGCAATAAAACCTGGTCTGCTTATTTGGCTGCAGCCTAATTAAAATCTTGGAGTACATTGCTGTTGTGGAGCCATCCATGGGCTGTGGTTAAGAGCATCCATCAAGGCTTTGGTAGATCAGATTGTTCTGCATATTGTTCATAGATTGTTCTGCATATTGCCAGATTTCAGGCTTTTCTGTGCAGAAATTACCTCCTTGTACTTGTTTTTCTCTGTTTTCAGGCATGGTAGGGCCTTAATGTGGACGGACTTGCTGCAGAAATCCTGTGTGATATTGAAGAGCAAATTCTAGTACTGTTTTCCTTCTGGAGGGTGGCTTGCTTTCCTCCTCACAGCCTTCTGTGGAAATTTCCTTTAAAGCCTGAAAATCAAGTTATAACTTTAATTAACACAGAGCTGGGAGTTGTTCCAGCATGGATTATTTGATCATGTGAGTGTGGCTTCTCTTGTCTTTGCAAGCCAGGCTGAACTCAAGATCCTGTTACTGCTCCTGATGATCAATTAAGTGTTAACCACGAAAGGGAAAATTCAGTAGTGGGAGAGATTTGCCTTTTCTGAATTTAAAGGTGACATTGGAAACAGTAGACCATATTCAAGTTTTAATTAAAAGTATTGCCAACTTCTCTTTAAATTTTACTGTCTAGGTTATCAGTTGTAATCAACTGTTTCTAAGGCTGTTTAATCAAAAAGCAGAAGATCGATACAACTCTAGCGTGAAAATAGCAGCATTTTTTGTGTGTTTATAGTGAAGTTATGTAATAATTTAAAATAATAAATATTTATGTCCATAGTTATATATGTGTGTGAAAGGTAATTTTAAACAAAATTTGTTGTATACACATTCCAAAACTCTTTTCTTAAGTCATGTGAGCTAACATGGAAGCTTCATGTCAGCATTACTTAATGAAACATACCCTGCATAAAGAGATATTTATACTATTTCCTGGCCCAAAGGAGCAATTTTGATACAATATGTGTGCAACACACGAATATTTTAAATAGTGGTCAGACATGATGTCTGAGCTGTACTTCTTCAATTTGCAGACATTATATGTTCAATATTTTATTTTAGAGCCACTGGATTTTAAATTTAATTGCAAAGGAGACCTGCAGTTTTAGAGATTTATAAAGAATAACTTCTAATTTTGTGTCTCAAAGACCTCTTTAAATATTGCTCTCCTCATGGGTGTTGCACTTAATTTTTTTTGAGACATAAAACAATATGCATAGGGATAGTACTTACAGAGAACTTTGTATAGAGGACAGTGTGAAAATTTACAGCTTCATGCATATGTTCTCTTCTAGTTGAAGATCACTCAGTTGTGATCATCTTTTTGATAATTTTCTTTGATAACTGGGCAAAACAGTCCACCTACAGGTAGAACACTGTATGCACAGGCATTTTAGAAACCTGTTGGAACTAGTACTGTGAAATCTTAATCCGTATTTCTCCTCTCTTGCTGGCAGATTGGGTTTGTGCCTGGAGTACCTGAGCTTTTCTTTTGCTGGAAACTAGTGTTCCAACAGAGTGCTGCACATCTGAAAATCCCGAGGAACTTTGTTTTGCCATAACCAAGTATGCCCATTCCTGTGCTAGTTCTTCTAATAAACTAGCCACAGTAGTCTGCTTTGTAGCGTGAGAAACCCAAAATTTAGTTTGGGTTTGTTTTTTGTGGTAAGTCTCTTGCTTTCTTTGGTTACACGACAATATTGACCTGGAAGTGCAAATTTTAACCATACTGAAGTAAAATCCATGGGTGACTTAAGTATATGGTGGACTTAGGGCATACAGAAGGGAAACCGCAACTTCAGTTTTCTTACTTTACTATTGATCGGTGTTATGAAATTAATCTCTTTTGGAAAACCTCATTCTTTTGCCTTTGCCATCTTACTAGGGTTTTTAATGTTTTGGTTTTTTTTCCTCCAGGAAATTACACGACAGAAATTTCCCAAGCTTGCTTTTTTTTCGACTCTAGTTTGACAGTGCTGTGTTTTGAAGTGTTGCCATGCTATTCAGATTACAAGAGGAAGCCAGAATTGCCATAGCCAGAGGTTTTAGTGTCTGACTTACTGAATCTTAAGACCAGTTCCTATACCAACATTGTCATTATAGTACAGAATTCAGTATTTTAGCTTGTAAGATGCACTATAAATCTAAAATTACTGATTTCTCAAACAAGTCTGCTGAGGAATACTGGAATTTTTCCTCTTCAGAAATACAGTTTTCTTATTCATTTATCCCCGAGGGAGGAGCAAGCACTAAATATTTTTATTTAATAATATGCTGAAATCTGTCAGCTTATATTTTAAGAAAGTTAGAATGCTTTAAGACTGGTAAATTAAGTATTTAGGATACTTTTTTTCCTTCACTTAAAGAATTCTGACGCTGTCAGTGTCTGAATGTGAGTCTGTACCTTTCCTGTATTAATAGTAGATTGCAAAATCTTCAAAAATTGCATTGTTTTCACTCTCCTTTTGCAAATTTCTCTGACTTTTGTGCCAGACACAATTACTTCTGTAGTGTCCTCTACTTTCTAAAATGAAGTCAGTTACATACTTGCCTTCAATTTAATTCCTGCGTTTTCACTTGTAGTGGGAATGAGGTAAATGAGTGCAGTTCCCATGCCAAAAGTTGGAAAGGAGTGGAATATACACAGCAGCTGTCACAAGGACACAAGATGTAAAGGTGAATTACCACAGCTTATTAAGGAATTAATTACTTGTCACATTTAAGTCTTAAGACTGGAATTAAATTCTTCAATTTGATGCAATCTGTTGTTGGCAGAAGGAGAGAAAGCACACCAAGAAACCATGGGGAGATATTTGCATACACCTGCACCAGCTGTAGTTGGGTCATTGCAAGCAAACTGCGCTGTTTATGTACTGAAGCACCAGCAAATCACAGAGTCATTGAGGTTGGAAGCAACCTCTTGGGGTCATCTTGTCTAGCCCCACTGTTCAAGCTAGAGCAGGTTTTCCCTGAACATATCCAGCCAAGCTTTTAATATCTTCATGGAGAATCCATAATCTCTTTGGGCAGCCTGTTCTCAAATGGAAAATAAGTGTTTTCCTGTGATTAAATGTAATATTTTGTGTTTTCATTTGCCTCTATTGTCTCTTGTCCTGTCCCTGGGCGTTACCGAGAAGAGCCTGATTTCCTCTTTTTATTTCCTCCTATCAAGTGTTTATAGATATTGATAAGATCCCTCCACTAGTCTTCTTTTCTCCATTCTAAAGAGTCTCAGGTCTTCCAGCCTCTCTTTATCTCCCATAGATGGTCCAGTCCCTTAATCATCTTTGTGTTCTTGCCCTGGGCTTCTCCAGTAAGTCCTTTTCTTTCTTGTGCTGGGGAGCTCAGAGCTGGACACAGCACTCCAGATGCATCCACATCGGTGCTGAGTAGAGAGGAAGAATTACATTCCTTGATCTGCTGCTGATGCTTATCCTAATGCAGCCCAGGATGCTGGTTGACCTTTTTTTTTTTTGCTACAATGGTGTGTTGCAGGCTCATGGTCAGCTTTTCTTCCAGCAGGATCCCCAAGGGCCTTCTAGGCAAACCTGCTTTCCAACCAGTCAACTGTCAGACTCTACTGGTGATTTCTGCTTTTCCATCAAGCCAGTCATCTCATTGAGGAAGGCAATGAGGCTGGTGAAGTATGATTTCCTCTTTGTAGCTCCATGCTGACTACTCCCTTTTTTCGTCTTTCATGTGTGAGGAAATGCTTTCCAGGAGAATTTTCTCCATCACCTTTCCGGGGATTGAGGTGAGGCTGACCAGCCTGTAGTTACCTGACTCCTCCTTCTTGCACTTCTTGAAGATCAGAGAAACATTTGCTGCCCTCCAGTTTGGGGAATGAAGGCTGAGTATGTAGCACCAAGGAGGTGTGTTTAAAAATGGAAAGAATTCTGTGTGATTTTGTTCTGGAATTAATGTAATAAAATATCGATGTGCTCGAGAAAAGTTGTCGGAATGCAGATAATTGAATTCCTGTTCCACGAGGACAGCGTGTGTGGCTGTTCCTCCTGCTGAGTCGTCCAAGTACTATGGCATATGCTTATTAGCATTATCTGAAAAACTGCTTCAGGTACACATTTGTGGAAGTCTTGTTTTGCATTTGCGATGCCTGAAGTGACACTGGCGCAGCCCTTTAAAAACGCAGATGTAGGTCTTTTGGAAGACTTTACCGCATTTTGAAATGGCATTTATGGGGGATGAAAGCCTGTGCTTTAAAAGGACAAGTGCCCTGCAGGTTGGAGTGGTGTCCAGAGCAGCCAGGATCCTGATCAGTTGTCAGCAGTAGCTCCTGTGCAGTGCCACGTTCTGCACAGACCTTGCCCCGCCAGTTTGAGAGCTACTGCAGACACCCGTGCAGTCTTCTGCAGGGCCAGGTCCTTTCTCAGCTCCTCATGGTGTCTGCCCTCAGCTGAATTCTTGAGCTGCACTTCTTGTCTGGGGTTTGCTCTGGTTAAAGGCACTGATGTTTGTAGAGCCTTCAAAACTGCAGTAGCCCTTGTCTCTCCTGGCAGAGGAGTAGCTGGTAATCAGGGTGTGCTTTCCAGTCTCTGTGTCCGGGAGCCTTGCTTGCTTCTCTTAGCAGAAGTTCTCCACGGTATTGTTTCTGAAAGTGCTTGTGTGGCCTCGATTACAGCAGTTCAGTACTGTGACATTGTCGTCATGCTTTATTTTTAAAAATGACAGCAGCAAAACAGAAATACCAATTTAATGTCACATTCACCATGGGAGATTCAGTCTAGTGGAGAGAACAATGGCCTGACAATCAAGGGGTCAGCCTCTATTTTTGGTTTGCTCGCTGACTGGCTGCGTGGCCTTGGGCAAATTGCTTTCACCTCTCTGTGCTTCTGCTTTGCCTCCAACTCCCTGCCTGTCTTTTTCATTTAGATGATTAGCTCCCCTAGGCAAGGAATGCCTCTTGTTTGTACAGTTCTCTGTGTTTTGTTGGAGGCCTTGGGGTCTCCAACCCTGTAACAATAGGGATTCACATCAGTATTACCACTTATCTCTCATATACAGATCCAAGGAGCCTAATTTTCACAAAGGGATGGATGTGTTAATAGTGTACAACAGGGAGCTATAATTACAAGAATCTTCTCTTTTTGATGTGTCAGACCTGTCACGTCTCCAGAGCTTAGATCAGGACTCATACAAGTGTTGTTCCTGCTGATGCTGGTGTCACTCACACAGGAGTGTGGCGTGTCCTGTGCTTGTGTGTGAGGCCCAAGAGTGAGATGTGCTCGGTCAGCTCGTGGTCTGTCAGCCAGCCAGCCCTGCATAGGTATGCTTGTGCTCAGGACTTTGGCCATGTAGCAAGTTTTGGAATAGTTGATGCCCTGTGTCCCTGTGTGATCTGTCTGTTTTGCTGTTTGGAGTCTGGAGTAGCCAAAGATCTTACACCTGGTTAAGAGACCCAGATCTACAGGAGCTAAGGGAATAGTCAGTACTGTCCTCACTCAGGGCTGGTTGGAGCCATGCACTGCTGTGCTTGCATGAAGAAGCAGACCAGGATACCCACTGTTAACCAGCTGCTGTAAAGGTAAACAGCATATAAATGCCTTGAGCTCATGGTTTCCCTAATCCTGACTTGTTAGAGTCATTCAGCCTTGAGGGAGTGCTCTTCTTTTGAAAGATTTTTCAGCAATTGTTTTTGCCTTTTCTCACAGCTGTCACCAGAGCAGGCACTGCCTGTCGGGCTGACATTTGTGTGTCACTCCCCTCACAAGCCCCTTCCCCTTCCCCATCCAGAAGTGTCCCATCTGGGCTCTGTTACACGCTAACATGACTCTCATGGTCTCACTTGCATTGCTTGCTGTTCCTTCCTCGTGAGTTGTCAGCTGTTTGTGTTTGGTGACAATGTGATGTCATTAGGGGGTTTCTTCTTCACATGCTATGGGATGTATTTGGCAGTCACGATTTTATTATGGATCTTGTCGTGATTTCCCTTAAAGCTTCAGTTTCTACAGTAATGGAAAGCTCTGGCTTCTCTCTTAAAAATAGTTGTGATGCTCAGCTCTTTAGAGCAGAAAATATGATTCTAAAATGCTAGAATATTGAAGCAATAAGTAAAAATACATCAGTTTGTTCTATTTCTTATACTCTGAGTTTTTAAAAGGTCAGGATTGACAGAACTAATTATATAATGTAGGGAAGAAATTATAACCTGCTGCCACCCACTGTCCATGCCATTTTAGTGGTACTGAACACCCACCTCCCAAAGTGGAGGATACACTCCCATGATGGATCCATATCTCATCTCTTGTCGTGGCAACAATACAGGCTGGGATGTGTTCATCTTCCAAAGCATAATATGACTGTGATGATTTCACCAAATACATGCTCAAAATGGACAAGTATTATAATAAGATGTGTCAGCGTGTTTTTAATTTGCATAGGAATTAGCATATATAAACCACATGGGGATGAAAATTCTCCCTGAAACTTCTCTGAGTTATTATTACTGGATTACCAAGTATAGTCATTACTATATCATTGTGAATACTATTAATACAATAACCATTACCATTGTTTTTTTTAAACAACTAGTTGTAAGTAATATTGTTGTTTTAAAGTTATGGGTGAGGGAAAATTGGGGTCATGTCCCTTAGGGCTGGTCATTAAAGTCAGCATGGACAAGAGACTGTAGTAATTTAAGAGTTAGAGTTCCCTTAAAAAGTCTGCTGTTAGGAATAGCATGTATGAAAGCAAACATTTCAACTCCTGCTGTTTAATGCAAAAGGTGCATTTGTAGTCAGGTGCTGGGGCTGCCTGTGAGATTACATGTGGAGGATGCCTAGATTCCAGCCCCAGGGCTGGAGGAAAGTGCCAGAGCCACACACTGTACGTCAGCTCAGCCCCTGGAGCTGCCTGGGAGCTGCAGCAGGGGATGCCAGATGAATAACCCTCATGCTCAGCCTGAGGCTCAGCAGGTCTTTTACACTCCACTTACATGATGGCTGGATGAGCCTTGCACATATCTGATAAAAGCCTGATTGTCTAGCACATGTGCCGTGTAGATTTGCTGGCGATTTTTTACGTGCAGAGTAATCTTTCATTTCTGTGGTCACTTAAATTACTGTTCAGCAATGGGCCGTAAACAGGACTGTCTAAGCACCTGCAAGGGTTAATGTGTTCGTTTTTTGTTCATTATCAGAGGGGAGAAAATACTAAAGAATACATTGGGGACAATGGTATCTGTAAATTCTAGCAGAATTTAAAAAGTGACAAATGAATCCTGAGGAGGGGTAGTAGCCAGACTGGTTTTGCAGCTAGATTTCAGGCCAGAGATATTATCTCACACCATATTGGTGTTTGTCTCAAAATGTACATCATGTTTCAAGAGCTGAAACAGGGAGGTGTTGATACTGCTATGGGAAATGTAATATTTTGCATTCCCTAACGTTGGTTATTTTAGCCACCTCCCTGTGTTAGATCTTAAACAGTGTCTCAGAGCCTTAAAATCTTTGCCGTGCCTATCCTTGTGCGGGACCCCCGTGAAAGAGGGACGTACAGCATGCCTTAGCTGAAGAGAGAAGCAGCCTCCCGAGCCTTTTCTTCCCGTGCTTTCCCTGACACCCCCTCCTTCGCTTATACTAGCACTTGAGAAATTCTCCTGTTATTCCACTGCAGGCTGTTCCGCTGCGAGCGAGCTGCGTGTGCTGGGGAGAGAAGTGCTGCTGAGAGGAGCTGCATACGCTGCGACTTCCCTCCAGCAGAATCCTCCTGTCCACCTGCAGCGTAAGAGTTCAGCTGGGAGAGCTGGGAATGGGGGGATTTCTAGTCCCCCCACCCTCTGCCTTCCTTCTGAAAGCCTTACAGTTCCTCACTTAATAATGAGGAGTACATATGCTGTGAATAAAATACTAGTGCAAAGTGGGGAATATACTTTAGGGGTGTTTATCCGGAAAGGAATATGAAACAAAGCAGGAATAGAACACGGTTACTACTTCAGGTAAATCTGCTTATTGCTTTATTAATACCATTTGTAATGATGATGCCCATCTCTTTGTCGTGCATGATAGTACAATGAGATGACTTCATTCCTTGTGTTGTGCATCACTGTCCTTGCAATGCAGTTCTTTCAGTTCATAACAGTAGTGTGTGATTTAATCACAGGATTGGGAGTACCTTGCAATATTGATTGCTGAGATGCAGTGAACATGACAAAAATTTTAAGTTTTGGTTTTCTGAACTTGTGACAAATGTGTCTCTGCACAATATTTATCTGGACTATGTAGGGGGAGCTTGGATTTTCTTGAAGATGCTTTAATTTATCTTTACATTTAGAATGACCTTAAATAATGTTTTGAAATAGCTTAGTCCTCAAATGCAGACTTTAAAAATCAAATCCGGCAACAGAGAGGATTACATGAGTAAAATAATTTTACTTCTTAAATTTGTGAGTAAATATAAATGTTTGGTCAGTGTTTATTGGCACTGCTGAAATCCCGAGCAATGCAGTGCTGTGTGGCTGCCTAGGGAAGTGGACACAACCATAGCAGGAGTTTCCTTGGACATATGGATTTGCTGAGAGCTCACTGACGCAAAGTAAACTACTTACTGATTTAATGATGTTTTGATGATCCACAGTGTTCTCTGTAACTGATGTAGGACGTGTTTCCCTTCAGCATTGCATCTGTTTTTTGCATTGACAGTGTTTTGAGAAACATTCTGTAGTGTTCCTGCATATTCTCTCTTAATGCCTTTTAACTGTATTCTAGGAAGCAGCATTAACATTAAACACTGTTTTCTCCTGCTGCAGTCATAACAGAGGTTTTACAAGCATCAACGTGAAGTCTTGCCAGATGCATCACAGCATCTGTGTTGTCACGCTGGAGAAGTGGTGTGTTATCCCACTAATGTAGGGGGAATCACCACTTCTGAAGTGAGCAGAAGCTGAAACATTATTACACTGCATATACTTAAGCGTAGGTAATGGGAGGATAATTCTCTCTTCTGTCTTCTGTTTTGCCAGCTGCAGCAGCTTCAAAATCTTGGATGTTTATTTTTATTGTAGAATGGACAGCAAAAAAAAAGAAGTTGGGCATATTCAAGTAATCGATTGTTTTGGTTCATTGTGAAATATATTCCTGTTCTTCTATAAACACAGCTTTAAAGGCTGTAATGTCTCTCTTGCAAGTATAATCAATTTAAACGGGGAAAGGGCACGCCGTCAGAGACTGTACCTTGAGCTTGTTGCTGCTGAGTTGTTCCCATTTCTGCTGCCTGTGCTATGGAGATGATCTACTGTCTGTGCCCGTGAGTCTCTCTGTGTACTGCTCGTAGAAAATAGGGCTGTGAATAACTGATGGTTATTCATCATTCTGGAAGCAACTGTAGCTCTGGCTGTCAGTAGAAAAAGTAGCTGCAAAAATATTAAAGCAACTCTAGCCTGGGGATCCCAGTTTCCTCCCTTGATATCCAGTCTGGAAGAATAACTCTGTTCTGACTCTGTCCTTTGCCAGGAGGCTAACGAGAAATTTCTGCCATCCCCGCTAATGCTTCTGCAATTAACAGGGAAGACCCTTGTAATGGAAAAATATACATGAGCTGCTAGAGTGTGCAGTAAGAAGGGAAGGCTGAGGGAGAGACCAAGGAACCAGCTGTACCTTGATATGCCCAGGTTAGCAGCAGGGGGACTTCTTTGAAAGGACATGAGGTCCACTTGTTTGTCCAAATGAATTTTTGGCTGCTGGTTTGGAGCCACGGGCAAGGTATGGGAGTTTGGAACAACCTGCCAGTCAGAGACTCCTGCCTCACCCTCCTTCCCAAGTTTTTAGCAAAATAATACTTAGCACACCCACCAGAATATTGCTCTACTTCCGTAGCTCTACGCTGTATGTGGTTGGATATTCAGTCTCTCTCAAGCAAGAAACTAAACACAAGGATGTGGGAGCAGGTGCCGCTAAAAATATTGTCTTTGTTGCACCTTTACAAGCAGCTGTGCAGGTGCAGGGTAACACCTGCACCAGGTTTGAGGTGATTTTAGTTGCATGCCTTGACATACTTAATGTCTGAGTTGTCAGGGGAAATGTTAGATGCAGTACAGAACAAAAGGGCTTGCACAGTGCTGTGGGGAGGAAGCAAAGATAAACCAGTGTAGTAGGGAAGAAACAAAGGGGCCATATTTAGTTGCTGGTGTATTACGAGCATGGATTTACCCTGGAAGTGCCTGGGAAATGTCTGCAGTGGTGCAGGGTGCTGGCAGGTGTCTTTGGAGCTGAGCTCTGACATATGCTAAGCACTTCTTTCCACCTGCTCCTTTCTTCCCCTCTCGTCGAGTGACTTTAAGCAGCCTGTCCTTGGCGTTCAGTCGTGTGGAAAGTGTAACAGCCCCACGGTCAGTAGCCAGGTCAGTCAGGTTTCTCTTGCTGTGCCATTCTCCACCATGTTCTGATGGATGATTGGACCCGGCCTCTGTTTCCCATATAAAGCTTTCCTTGCTGAGCCTTCACTCTTGCGAAGCCTTAAAGGTCATGGCAGGCTTCTGGCTGTAACTTGTGAAGCAGGCCAGTGAGGAGAGAGAAAGACTGCAGGGTCTTCAGTTCCAGGTGCTGACATTTCCCTGTGCTGTGGAACTGGACTTCTGGCCCTGCTCCTTCCCTGGCTTCAGTAGGAAGAGAGTGAAAATTGTGATTACGTAACCGGTTGCTCTCACAAGTGACTTGTTATTAGTTCCCCAGCAGCAACCTCTGTTATCCAGTGATCATCATAATTCTTGGGGAATTAAAAACCTAAAGGTGAGTTTGTGGCTTTTGCATGAGTTTAGGAAAAAATCGTTTGAATCTGAAGAAAGAAGATCTTTTTGTGAATCATAAAATTGACGCAAAGTTACCCCATCCTAAACCTGTATTTCAAAGAAAATTACCAATATACATAATCTTTGATTACTGGTAAAATAGCAAATGACAGAGATGCTTTTAAAAATTATATTGATCTGAAAGTGATGTTTGAACATAACCTGGAAAGAAATACCTGAAATATTTTGGGGTTTTCTTATGCTCTCCCGTTCAGGAAAGCGCTGAACAACCAGAAGTCTCAACAGGTACAATCGTAGAGGACCATGTCTCATCATATTCATTTGTAAACTGTTTATACAATGTTCGTACAACAGCAAACTTAGGGTACATTTTCTTTTCTGTTTCCAGTGGGGTTCTCCAGTGTGTCTCCAACTGATAAAATATATTTCACTCTATGCAAAGAAGTTAAAAGAGCTAAGAATGTTTGTGTATGTATGTATGTTAGAAGATACTTACTGTTGATTCATCCAAACATAAGACTATTTTGTGTGTGTTCTTAGAGGAAAATACAGTTCATGCCTACTTTTATGTCTTAACATATATGCACTCATATGTATAAAATATGAACGAGAAAAAGGCATGGAAAAGCAGTTATTCTGATGGTGTAAATATGGGAGAAAACCCATCCAGCTGGCTAGGTATGAAATCTTATGTCAACTGTTATAGCCATTTACCAGTAGTTGACAAGATGAAAACCTGTTAGTTAATTTCATTTATAAGAGCTGGATAGTAAATTCAAAGAAATGGAGAATAAGCACTTTCCCAGCACTCACTGAAGAATGATGCCAAGAATACGATTAGTTTTGTTACATTGCTCCAGTTAAGTTTATGAATGATGCAGAACACAAAGGTCTCTCCTGCACAGAGCTGAGGTGTATTATAACTTACTCATTAGTCACGAACCCATTTCCATATGCCTTGATGTATTGCAGTAGACTGTGTCACCCTTAGAGGAGCTAATCATAAACAAACAGTCAAAAGCATTTCAGTCATTTCGTTAGTTGCTCTTAGGATGAGGCTGATGACAGCCTGAAATGCTCCATTGTATCAGACATTAATGGCCTCATTTTACACCCGTGCAGTCCATGGCAAAGCCACCAGCACGTTCAGAAGTGCAGGTGTTTGCTATTTGCACCATAAAGTGCCCGATGAGGGCTGTATTCCAGCTGCAACACGTGGATGAAACGAGTAGATGAAAAGGTAAAAATACATAAAATAATCACATGACAATGGATAATCATTTTGTAGTCTCAGTGACCCAGGTGACACTTCCCTCACTTTGACAGAATAACTAGGCTGAATATTTTTAGACACTGTGTTTCTAGTCACTCCAATCCCTCTGAGGAGCTTTCTTTTGGTAAATTGAGGGATAGTGATTTTGTTTGTTCATTTTTTCCAGGCATTGTTGAGGTGAGCAGGAAATAACAATGAGGCTGCTAATTTCCTTTGGACTCTGAAATAATGTATTCTGTAAGAATTAATGATTTTTATCACAAGCATAGCTCAGAAGTCTCCGTTGCTATACAAGGCTCCTGAGCAGGAAACAAGTACCAGATAATTGCATGTCGTCAGTGTTCGAGTATTAAGAAAAATAAGGATCCCTTACAGCAAAAAAGGAAAATGCATTGATCCACTAAGAGAGAGTTAAAGAATATCTGGGCAAACTACTGTATTAATTATCATCAGTCTTGAATTTTTCCAATGTTCTCTTACCACGAAATGTACGTAAAGCTGTAGCAGTTCTGTTCCAAGGAAAAATTACCTGTCTTTCCAGTTACAAAAATTTGTGCATATTCCGTTTAAGTTTTTTAATTAAAGAACTGAGCTAGATTATTATCACAGTTAAAATAAGACACGAAAAGTATTAGGAAGCAGCTTTACTGAGCTGATAATTGGCTGCCAAACAGGGTCTGTTAATTTTGCAACTGTGAAATCTTGCTTACATCCCCTTTAGCCCCCTGTGTCCTGGTTTTCCCTTTTATAAAAGTGGGTAGTAGTATTCCCCACCATTGTAATGTAAGTTGGGCTTCCCTGGAAGAAATCATTGTTCAGAATTAGAGGTAATGCTGCCTCTTTATGCCAGTTGCTGGAACATGTAATTCAATCTGCTTTCGTGACACAAGCTTCATCAAACTCATTATATTGACCCTAGCTTATTCCTGCTGAGGTTCTGGTGGGTAATAGCCAAAGTGTCAAATTACTGCTTCATCCTACTTTAAATGCAGCCTGTGTTTTTTACCCCCTTTCCCCAAACCCCAGTTTATTAACACAAAAATGTTGCCTTTAAAGTTGTAAGAATTGTTTTAATGAGAACAAAAAACAACTCAGTTTTATTAGATTTATCCTTTTAATGAGTGCAGCTACATATACCTAATTACAATTATTAAATTCTCCAGCCTCCTCTTGGGCCTACAAAATATTAAATACGCTTCTGACAAATTGTTAGTCTCTCAAAAAAGGTAAAACAGCCTTGAAATCTGTAATTTGTTAATTGTCTACAACTTGACTAAATGCAAAGTTTCCCCTTGAGACACAGATAGCTGATATTATTAGAGTGCTCAGATTTGGTCAATGTGCCAACTCTGCAGAAAACGAAAAAAAAGAAAAATTCTCTTTTTTTAAGCAGTCTAAATCCAGCAGCTGAACTCTTGGCTGTGGTTCTCGGGTCATACCCTGCCCTGGGGCCGATGCATGATACTGGGGACAAAATGACCTCTGCAGTGGATCAGTGTTTTTATGTTTTATAGCCTAATCTAAAAAATCTCCCATTCCCTTTCTACGCTTGAGATGTAAAAGGCATCAGGCCGTGTCTTGACAAGGGGTTTTTGCCTTTTGACGTGGCACCTTCCTCCTTCGTCGCTGGCGTTAAGAGCTGGTTGTGAAACACCATAGGTTCTAGACCATGGGCTGGTTGAATTCCAGGTCTGTCGTGCAAGCGTGGTTCTTATTATCTGTGCAGCTCCTTTTGTGAACTTCTAGTTGCAGCTCATGCTTTGTGGCAAAAACATTCCTCCATATGCTAATTGTGTTTTTCATGGAAAAAACCTTCAGTCTGACACATGTGTTTTTTTAAAGATCTGTTTCACAGATAATCTTAGTGGATTTGTCTGTAGCTTTTTTCAGCTCCGTTCTCCTGTCATGCTTAACTCTCCTTTTTTAGTAAGTCTCATTATCCCTCAGTTCAAGGTAAGAGCTGGTCCACTTCTCACTGCCTCTTTCTACAGGTCTGTTGCAACATTGCTTAACACACCTAGATAAGATCTCTTCGGTTTCTAAATGTGCTTCTGATCTATATCAAGTGTATATATGAAGGTATTACTTGTGTGCATGTTATGCATGCTTTATTCATTCGTTTACATTTTTGTTGGGGTTTGTTTTGTTTGCTTGTTTTATTTTTTGGGGGAGGGAGGGGGGTGTAATGTGGACACATTTAGTTCACAGCTTGGTGATATGTATGAGCAATTGGAAATTATTTCTTTCAGTGTGTCATCTTTCCTTTGGCAGCCGTAAAGCTCAGCTCCCATCACACTGCCCCATTTGTGCATTTCTGATCACTCACCCTGAAGAATGTTCCCGAAGAATATGGTCTGCTCTGGCCAGCACTTGAATGGAGCTGCCCAGGCGGTATGACAGGACAAGGGACTCGTGTTTCTCAGTGCTGCTGTCACTGAGCTACCCTGGAGGTGACAAAAAGTCTCCAGTTACCTCCTAAATGATTAATCCATGAGCTGCTGCTGTGCTGTCCATCATTACAGTCCCATATAGTTCGTAATAAGGTCACTTACTTAAAGTGATCCTAATTGTGTTTGTACGGGCTATTGGGGTATTTGAAAAGTGGTCTGATCTCGTAATGGAAGCAAAATGAACTAGAAAAACAGTTGACTCTATGAAACAGTTGTGTTTGGGTCCTCCTAAAGTTGAATTTTTAACTTCCGTACAGGGTAATGCAAAATCACCAAACTTTTCATACAAGAAGTAGAAGAAAGTGTGTGATTCTACCTGGTCCAAAAAAAAGATTAAAATAATAAGTCTGAAACAGAACTTACAAGTAGGGTTTGGATTTCAAAGGGAAGGCTATGGCAATTAACATCTACTAGTCTGCTATGAAGCCAGGCTGGATTGTGTCTGACAGCCAAATGCTACAGGTGGGAACAGTCAGTGACTACTAGAAAGGCCTATCATAACATACAGTTTATTTACCTTCTGCTCAAAGTTAAAAAAGAAATTTAAAAAAAGATAAAATTTTGAGAGGCTAAATGCATTTCTTCAACTACAAAGTTAAAAGCAACATGAGGGGCTATGCTAGGAAATGATGTTGCTACTTCATCTACCTCCAAAACACATTTATGAAAACAACTGAACAGTTATATACATTTTATGAAGAAGAAATCACAGTTGTACTTTTAAAGTGAAAACCTCACTGCAGAAAACTGGACAACAAAGAGAACTGTGAGAACACAAGGAGATTTAGAACAGCATTGCCCTTCATGAACAATTTTATTTTAAATCTTTGCTTCCTCACTTTTCTGACAACATAGGAATAACGTGGCAAAAGTAGGGCATCACAAAAAATGGTAGGAGTAGAAAAGTTCAGAACAAAAAATCTGGAACAAATGGAGAAGCCCCAAAGCACTGGACAGTAATGACAAATTATTCTTTTTCAAGAGCTGTTTTGGTTTTTTTTTTTTTCATTTTAAAAGGTATTACCTATAAAACCTATACTAGTTGAATTGAAATATAAGATGGCCATTTCAGAAGTCCGGGAATGAAATAACCTAATAATTTCAAATAAAAAGTAGAATTTGATCAAAGAAAAGCTTATTTGAAGGTTGTTTCTACATTCCCCTTGTCAGCATATACTTTTCTATAGATTTTCACATTATTAATGCCTGTAGGCATTTCAACTCTGAATATGAGTTCATCATATGGAGAGAGATGAGTGAGTGTGATCTGAAGGGCTCTGGGATGTGGTTTATGGATTCACAGTCTTTTCTTAAGTTTAAGAACCAATAACACAGTTCTGATAAGGGAAGTAGTCTATTACATTCGTTTGTATTCTTCCGTGATTTTCTGTAGTACTGTGTCAGCGTGGTATGATTTCAGTGCTCTTCCCTGGCGATAGCTCAGGAGCAGAAAGTTGGGGCTTTGATGTTTTGGTGGGATTTTTTTTTTTTTTTTTTAACACTTTGTTAGAGGAAATGATTGCAAGAATTCCTGTAGCAATAGCTTCCAATTTTGCTGGATGGTTGCAGAGGCCAGTAAATTCTACAGCATAAATCAGAGAGGGAAGAGTTGGTAACTGACAAAAGTGATTTTTCTTCTGTGAAACAATTTATGAGCACATTTGCTTTCTGGAAGCATAGGTTAATACCCTTTAAATATGCCTGAGAATAAATCTTTCTAAAGAGACACAGAGGCAATTGAGGAATGAAGGAAACGTGAAGTGAAGCAAACACAGCTTAAAGCTAGTCCTGTCCTTTTGCATCAGGAACCTTGCTTCGAACTCACTCGAGTTATGTGAAGTTTTGAAGTGCTCTTCAGCAGATCCTTGTGGTGTTTGGCAGCGCTGCTACGCAGAGTGCAGGTAATTCAGGAGAAATCCTGACCTGCTGTTCTGACTTCAGGAGGCACATTTGTAACTCCTGAACACATCCAGTGTGGGAAGTCTATAACACATCCATCACTGACTTTCAAACATGCCTGGGAATTGGTGTTTTCTTGCCCAGTTTCCATAATGATCCTGCTTGATCCACAGAGTTTCAGTAGCTTAGTAACTTGACCAGACTGGAAGCATTACAGGAGCAGTAAGACAGAGCTCAGGCAAATTCTGTAGCAAACAAGTGCGTTTAGGGAGAAAGCCGAGGCTGAGATTTTCTAGCTACTAATCATATTAGGTACGATAGGAAATCCCAGTAAGAAGATTTAAAGAGAAGTGGGAACGAACAAAGATTCTGTTTCAGATATTTGTGTGGCATCTGTAGCACAGTATTTCGTAACCTTTTATGTAATTAATGTGAGAAGAAAGGGGTGTTGTTGTTGTTGTTGTTTTAATAAGCCCCAGTTAAAAGAAAGGGCAGTGTCTAGAAACTCCATCTGCTGAGTCAGTCTGTAAGCCTGTGGGTGTTTTTTGGGAGGGAGGAGTATTGCAGGTTTTAATATCACATCAGGGATGGACACTAAGATTTGAAACTTGTAAGCAAACGTGATTCTGTCATTAAGGCAGAGAAAGAGTTATTTTTAACTTTCTTACTCTAATGCTTCTAACGAGCTTGGCATATTTGCTTTTTCTGTATCATTCAAGCTGCTGCTATAGCTTTGGCTGTACTTTGGCTGTTATCATTTCTTGATGAAAGGAAAAGTAACACCTCTTTTGGGGAAGAGTTGATTAGAAAACTGATATGTCCTCTGTTTAGACTCGTTCAATAACAAATTAATCACACACATTTTATGAAAATCAGTCTCTATCAAAAACTATGATGCCAGATGAGAACAACATTTTGGTAAATAGTCTGTTGGATCTTAGATTTTCTTTCCGTTACCTGGAGTATAGTGAAGAGATTAAGAATGTCTAAGTTACAGGAGGTGTTTGGCTAGTCAAAATAGAGTTAATTAAGTAGGCTTTTTGCAATGACTAAAAGATCCCTAGTGGCTGGAAGTGCTCACGAACTTTATCAAAGAAGTTACCTTTTTGGGAAAAGATTAAGGCATTCATTTAGTGTGGTCTCAGACTAGAAAATGCTACATTTACCAGTATTTTACCAGTGTAACATATAGTTCAGTGGAATTCTTGCATTCAAGGCATGGTTCTTCCTGGGGTTGTCCCATGAAGTTTGTGCAAAATATGCTAGGAGAATGTGTGCACTTAAAATCCTCCCTTACTTCCTGACTTCAGATGGAGAATCGAGGTCAGTGAAAGTAGCACCATCCATTCCTGAAGAGATTTTTATCCAAAGTAAGGCTGCAGGTTTTATGTGTGCCAGTGGTGCTCGATGCTGCTGCTTCCCAGGGCTTGATCTGCTCCATGCTGGAAGATGGTAACATTGCCCCTTTGCTCAGTGGATCATCTTTTAATCTGAGCTATTTAATCATTCCTTCCCTGTCTGTTGTTACTCAATGTATTTATCACTTGACTATAAAGTGTTTTGAAGCTGAAGGAACTTGGTTTTGTCAGGTATGAGAAATGCGAGGCCAGTGGACTGACAGCTGACGTGTATTGAAATCCTGAGGGCTTGTGGAGATTTACTCCTTTGGTATGATCAGTGAGTGACCATTTCACTTGTGTGCCCCATGCAAAAGAGATTTTAACTACTACTGAACCACTCCTCTCTGTGCTTCGCACTTTTATTCCATCTGTAAAATGGAGGTAAGTCTTGGACATTCACACAGAAAGCTTCTAGATCTGCAGATCAAAAAGTGCTGCAAAAGCCTTGGGCTGTGTCAACATTGGTGTTCTCTTGGTATACAGATTGAGTGATGTTCTGGGATGTTAGCCCCTAAATCCTGGTGATGGAGCCTAGGACTTCATCCCGTTTAATTGCTGGAGTGTTAGGAGAAATAACAGCAATTCAGGCTTGGGATATATGAAAAGTCCTGCCAGGGTTTAGTTGATGTTCATGCCAGCCCATGTCTGGCCAGTGGAGAAATACGCTCCTTAGTGTCAAGTGATTCATGTGTGGCTATGAGGAGCTGTGCTTCCAGACAGCCTTAGTCATGCAGAAAACTTCTCTGCTTCTCCAGGGGAATAAGCAGTACCACTGGAAGAAAAAGCCCCATTTGATAAGCCTTTAGCAATCAGTTTGTTTCCATTTCTCTGGGGATGAAGAAGTGCAGAAAAAATCAACCGAGTCTGTTTCTCTTTCTTTACCAGCTGTCTCATGTCACTTTTTATCTCTGGCTCAACCTATCTCTGGAATCTTCCTCTAAACTGTATTTGCAGGCAGCAAGATAGGAATTGTACGTTGTCAGTACTCCTCAGTTCATTTACTTCTTGCGTCACTGGGGAGCACAAGTCATACAAATGGCCTCGTGCAACAGTGTCTGTACTTTCATAATCCTTGTTATTCACTTGCTATTCTGAGTCATTTGATAAAAACTCTGCCTAATTCATTTTTAGTGGATTTGCTTGTCTGCCCATTTCTTCCCCTGTTCCACCAGCAGTAATACAGAGCTGGTGAATGACTTGACCAGTCTTCTGCAGAGGCAACACAATGTGTATGAGCCAGTCGCATCCTGGTACAAGCTTCTCTGATTAATCCCTTTGTTAGCATCTGCTGGGATATGTTTTTTTGGCGAGTGCCAGATAGCTGGGCAATAGGTGGAGGAAGGAGTAATAGATGTAAGGAGCGTGGATTTCCTTCTGCCTGTGTCGTAATGACCTTCAGTGCTGCTGCAGTTGGTGATGTGTTGTTCTGTTTGGTGCAGATGTGTGGATGTGAGCAATGGATCCGTGCCCCTTTCAGCTTCATCACCACACACTTATAAATCAGCAGCATGAGGAAGAATGTACTTGTGCTTGTTAATGAGATGAGATTTCCCTTTTTGTGCATCATTGTTTGAGGACACTAATTTAAACCCAAATAGTTTCTTTCCTCTTAACATCTCTGTCCTTTAAGTATTTCTATAGGCTTTAAAAGCAAGTCCTAAATGATCGGGCTATTTGGGACTGGTTGTGTTGATGCTGCTGAAGGATTCTGTATGTTTTGGAGGCTGGAAGAAAAACATGCAGTTGATTTATCTGATGCTTTATCTAGAAATTAGGTGGTGTACCTATGCTGTACTCCACAGTGCTCAGTGCAGGAGAATTTGTAACCCAATATCTCTCCATTCTCATGCCTTTATGGGAACTCTCATTCCTGGAGAATTCAGCTTCTACCTGAAGTCCTGTAGTGCAAAATTTATCTCTCTGCTCTGTGTGTGCATTCATATTTTTTGTTGCCGTAGAAAGGCCATAAACAACAATACCAATGTTAAAGTACTACAGCTGAAAGCTTGCTGGCCAAGGTGAGCCACCAGATTTTATATCTGAAATAACACTCATGCTTAAGCTATGCCCTCTCAATGGACAGCAGGAGCAAAGCAAAAAGGAAGAACCTCTTGTCACTGCATGGTACTCCAGGTCTGGAGAGTGTTAAGGGGAAGAAAGTATCTGCTGGAGTTCCTTGGTTTTTTCCCTGATGGATCTACTGGTGTTTTGCCCTGGTTTGGGACAGCTGATCCATCAGTGGCACTGAGGATGCCTGAGCATCCATGACCCTGGGCTTCCAGGGGCTGTGCATCAATGGTGCGTAGTGGGTGAGTTTTCCTGAAGCCAGAGATGCCCCTGATTCTGCAGGCCCTGGGCTAGCTGGCTTCTCACAGTGAGGAGCCCTGGTGCACAGGCAGCAGCTCTGTCTGCATTGGGCTGGTTGGGAGCTGCAGTTCTCAGGGGAACTCAGGTCTAATGGCTGTAAAAAGAAAGGGAGTGAGTCTGAAATGAAAACAGAGAAGTGGTGTACCTGAGACCAAGGGAGGACAAGTGACATCGCTTTCATACAAAGGCAACTTGGTTTGAAACAGAAGAGTCAGCGTCAAACACCAGTGTGTGTTTTGTCTGTCATGTTCCTGAGATGAAAAACAGTGTTACTGTTAGTGAAGATTAGTAAATGGATGTCCTAAGTGATAAAGAATTCATTAGATCTTGTTGTACTGCAAGCTAAGGATAGCCACCACTCTTCTTTCTGGGTTACTGATACTACTATAAAGAGTGCTAATAGCCTTGTACCTCCATTGCAGGTCTAAGTGCCTTTCTAAATAGTTGCTGCCACCTAACATAGATTTCAACGTGTTTTCTTGAGAATGTCCCTCTCTGGGACTTGCATTACTGGCAGCTTTAGGAATTTGTGATTTGGTGGTCACTTTTCCATTCCTATGCAAGAGCTTTTTGTGCGTTATTATTCATCAAAGGCTCCTGTAAAAGTTTTTAGTGAATTTTGCATCTATGGCAGTGTCTTCTCACAGCCACTGAGGCAGAGGAGTATATGCAGTTTCAGGAATACAGTTCTGATCATAATGACACCAAGATAAATATGAAAGATGTCGATGCTAACAAAGATGTTGATGTAGAATAAAGAGGATAAACCTGTATGTAGGGTTTTTTATTAGAAATTTTTTTCATTCTGAGATTTATGGTACTTTCTAATGAAGAAATATACCTGTTCATTTTGGACATAATCCTGAGTGCGCTAGAAACCAACTATATCCAAAAATAAAGCTGACCCATCTATTTCAACCAGCCCAGCTTGGGGAATAACAAGACGTGAACAAATTTGGTATTAGAAATACCTTTTAATCTGTAGGACTGTAAAGAAATGATTTCTGTTCTACAGAAATCTTGTAGGTTTGTTTCCAAATGCCTCCTCTCCTAACAGAGATTTACCTGTTGTAAGAAGGATTCTTGGAACAAATACTTTGAAATTTTTCTTCAGTAGAGCAATCGTCCTTACTCCAAATTCAATATTTCCTTTTTGCCTGTATATAATTTCTGTAAACTAGCACACTCTTAAATTCTGATTGTAATGAAAATGCCATAAGTGGAATAGAAAAAAGACTCCTTAATGTTGTCTATTAGATTCCTCTTACAAAATTTTGGTTAATCTTTCATCTTTCCCTTTATCTGATACCAAATTAGTCTGCAAAAGCATTCTAGGGCTAACTCAATGCAAGATGAGGGTGTGTGCAATCTTGTTGTTGTGTTTCCTAATCCTAAGGTTTGTGTTAAGAATAAACCCCTTTAATATTATCTGTTTCCTGTGTTTTGGTGTCTGGGGCAGAGGGCTGTCTGTAACACAGAACATTTCTAGTTTTACATACTGTATTTTATGACTCATTAACCTTCCTTTCGGTCTGCATATATAAACAAGAATCCCAGTTTTTATTTTTAAAGTCCAGCCACTGTACCTTTGGTTTATCTATTCGTGACCATTGAAACCGCAAGTGCCTGACAAACTATACAAATGAGTCAGCTGACAATTTGGAAATTAATTTAAGAAGCTGCTGCTACAAATCACTTCCTATCAAATATCATGAAATAATAATGGTCCTAATAGTACTCTGAACTGTCTGTCTGAACTTTGACAGAAGGCATGGAAATGGCATTTAATGAACTGAGGCAATCATTAACCTATCTGTCTCTGTGATCCTCCTCTCTGACCTCTTGTTTAACCAAATAGATGTGCACGTTGTTTCCCGTGACAGTTCTCTTCCTGCAAGTATTCATAGCGAATGCGTGTGTAACGAGCTTGTCAAAGACACTAATTCTGTGTAACCTTCTGAAATACATAAACCTGCAGGTTGTATGATATTTTGAACCTGTTAGTTGGCAGATTCAGTGCTGTACCAAGTGCAGTCAATCCACCTTTCTCTCGAAAGAGTGAGGAAGAAATTTTTGGTGGCATTTTATCCTTTCAGCTTGGACTACACTTTCATAAAATCTCTTCTTGTTCTTTGCTACCTGCAGTAGATTTTTTTATCCTGCATTTCTCAAGATCACTACCAGCATACTGGCAGTGGGGGGCATTCTGTTCCAGCAGGCAAGATAGGCAGTCTGATGTGGGCAGTGGGTGGCTGGTTTCCTTGGCCACCCCCAGCTAACTCTCATACCGGCACACCAAGTGTCACCAGCAAGCTGCTGACAATTGCCCAAGACCTTAAGTCTTAGGTGAAGTTATTTCACTTATCCTAAAGTGAAGAAAAGTTTTATAATCAGATAACTGCTTTGTTAAAATTTTGTTTGATTTTTGATCGGTAAGGAGGGTATCAGTAAACGCAAAGCAAGAGCCAGAAGAATTGGCAGACACAGAAGGATCAGCTGTTGAAGCCAAGGCGGGAGGCGGCATTTAATTATAGTAGGGTTTGCTAGGCTTGGGGTGTTAGCTGGCTAAAGTGTTGATGTGAATTTGGCATAGTGGGTGTAATGCACAGAAGTAAGACTTCAAACAGGCATTTTGTTTTGAGGGAGGATTAGGGATTTTTGGGCACCCCCTCTCTGAGCTGGACTGCAAAAGAATTGGAGCAAGGAGAGGAAGGGGATGGAGGAAGAAGTCGAGCACAGGTGAACCCAACCCCCTTTTCTCACCGTTCTGACACTTCACCCTCAGAAGCTGTACTGGACTTTCACCACGACACCTGCCCATCAGTTAGAGCATGTTAGTCCTGCTGTGAGGGCTGAAAATAGGTCCAGGCAGAAGCATCAACATGAGTCAGGAGTTCAAGGGAATCCCAAGAGGTGTGGAAGGTAATGAAGGTCTTTCAAAATGGGTCTCTTCACTGCTCAAATAAAACTTTTAGATCTTGTTTGCACAAGGAATCCATTTTCTTTGTCATCTCTCAAAAAAAGCAAAGGTTTTTACATAGTTCCGAAGCTTTTAGAACAGGCACATAAAGGCATGCAAAATTTTCCCAAGACTTAGATGATTGTTTGTGGCACTCAATTTGTTTACTCCCTAGGGGAATGGATGCTTGTTATATTCCCATCTTTTGCAATAGATCTAATACATTACAATAGCTTGTGGTGACACTGACAAACAATGAAAATTTACGACTTTTATGGTTTGCCCTAAATCTGTTTCGGAGTAGGGATGCAGAACAAGCACTCGCTTGTTTGGGTTGCACCTATTGCTCCTGCCTTGTTGATACTCCAGTACTGCTTCATGCCTCCTCTCTTCTACCCAGCTCCAGACCACATCTCCTGCTGTGTTGGTAACCTGGCTGGCTGGCAGCCTCAGTTGCACATGTTGGACTTGAGTGTAGGTTTGACAGCCAAAACAGGCAGACTGCCTGTTCAGACAGACCATCCGATCGCTGCCTACTTGCTGGACACCAGCCACTGCCAGTCACCAGCTGGACATGCCAAAAATCTGTGAGCTGGCCCAAGGGGTGCAGTGGGATGTGCTAGCCTGTCCCTGGCTGAAGTGCTACTGCTTGCCAGCGAGGCTGCTGTGCTCCCAGAGTTATGAGGAGAGGATGAAGGGAAAGTTTAGGAGAAGAGAGAAAAGCTCTGCACAGTAATTATATAGCGTCTCTAATTGCTCAAGGTTTGTGAGTGTTCTGTATCTAATCCTACTGTGATCATGCACATTTTAATGTTTTGATGTAATGGTTGGACTCAATGATCTTAGAGGTCTTTTCCAACCTTAACAATTCTACGATTCTGTGGAACATGCCCCTTGGAAACTCTTCCTGGAAGAGATACAAATGTCTTAGCAGACAAATATTCAGAGCTAACTGTTCTGAGTTAGTTTCAAAATCAAACATAATCTTTCACTAGGAAGATACAATATCTTCAAAATACAAATTTGAAATATTCCAATAAAGAGTATGAATAAACTTCTTATTATTGTGCATTCTTTGTGGTTTTTAATGTGCTCATCAGCACCAAGTAAGCACTCTAGCCTCTGTCTGGGGCATTTCAATGGCAATTCTTACCAAAGCCATTGCAAGTTTTTGGGCCACTCTCCTTTTCTGTAAAAGGCAGCTGTTAAAGATATATTTGCTTTTGTTGAGAAAGAAGTTATGAAAAATTGCTTCAGCACCAATGGGTGTCTTACAGCCACCTGTGCCACTTCAAATGCTCTGTACTCAGACAGCAACAAAAGCTGTGATAGCAGCTGTCTTTACCAAAAACAAAACCCGTGAGTTTTAAGAATAGAGAAAAGGCAGTGGTGGAAGCAGGGAGAGTTGTTCCTTTTATATTTTTGCATGTGTCAGAGTATTTTGACGTTAGACAGTGAAGAGCAAGGGTTGAATGACGTTGGGGAAGGTCTACAAATCAGTATTAACTGTGGTTAAGTTGGTCAGAAACTCTTTTGGGATGGATGTTCATACCAAAGTGCTTCATCTGTCTTTTTCGGGTGCATTGATTCATACTTCTATGATTGCCATCCCATACCCCCTTCATCTGTAAAGGGAACAGAGGTTGCAAAATGCTCTTCAAAAAACACCTGAAGGAAGGCTAAGACAGACTTGCTTTTGCATTCTCTAGTGTGAGGTACCTGCTACCCATGATCCATACAGGAGGGGGGAGCATGTTTTTGTTCAATGGCTCTCTAGCCACAGCTCACAAAGGGAAGTGCTACCCAGGTCTTGCACCTGAAGACTCAAAGAGAAACAGGAGCCTCCGTGGAGCCATGAGAGATCGTGGAGCAGGCTGCTGCTCCTGCCTAGTCAAATGCTGCCTGAGCTCAGGCAGGCAGGGCTTTGGGAAAGCCTCAGGAGAGTCATAGCTGCCAGCTGAAAGTTCATTCATTGAAGCAATGGCCAGCTGAGGATATTATGTGAGGTCGACTGCTTCTTCCCCTTCAGCCAAAATGGCCCATTTGCAGGCAGCGCGAGTCCCTACGTCCAGCTACGTGGATGAAGAGAGGTGATGAACTGTTAGTTCTCTGGCTGTGACAAAAATTATTTTCTCCCAAATAGGAGAAATTTGGCTTAAGGCCACAAAAGACCTGTTTGTGGAGGAAAGGATTATGAATAGTGTATAGCAAACCCAAATATTCCATCTGCTGGAACTTTGTGTCTAAATATCCCTGAAAGAAGCTTGGGTACAACGAAGAAAAAAAAAATCAGACAGATGTGCCTCTTGTCTTTTCCTTGCTTAATCGTCACAGTCTCAGGTCTTTTAGGTGATGGAGTGTGTCCAAAGAAGGGCAACAGAGCTGGGGAAGGGTCTGGAGCACAAATCTTATGAGGAGAGACTGAGGGAGCTGGGGTTGCTTACCCTGGAGAAAAGGAGGCTGGGGGGAAACCTTATCACTCTACAACTGCCTGAGAAGAGGTTGCCCAGGGAGGTGGGTGAGTCACTATCACTGTAGGTATGTAAGGTGGGGCATTTGAGGATATGGTTTAGTGATGGACTTGGCAGTGTTAGGTTAACAGTTTGACTCAATGATCTTAGAGGTCTTTTCCAATGTAAACAATGCTATTCTGTTCTGTAGAACTACTTGTGTTTGATTTTAAAGAAACAGCTGGATGCAACCTATGTTCAGCTACATTCAAAAAATAATAATGAAAGAGTGTGTGTCCCACTATAGTAACTGTGCACTCTAATTTTTTATTTCTCTGTTCTTGTTACTCTATTCCCAAATTGCTAATTAGAGTCAACAAATTGGCTGTGGAATACAACAAGACATCATGCAGTCTGCCAAAAAGAGTGGCTGGCATTTGTACAAATTGGGTGATGATGTGTTTGAAGACTTAATGTTGGAAAAATCTTTCCATATTTTCTTCATCCTCCCTGTCCTCCTACTGAAGTGACTCAATTTCAAAGGCAGCAACATATTGCTCCTTTGTTGTCAGAGGTTTGGTTAACAGAAATTAAATTCCCCATGAAAAAATTTGGCCCTCTACCAATTAAGTTTTGTCGTTGTGCTAAATAACCACTAAGTGCAGGCCCTGAGTGATGGGCAACTTGAACACAACCCAGCTGAAGTGTTATGATAGAGGCTGCAGAAGTTTGGCTTGGCAAGCAGAGAAGTCTTGACTGTGTCTTCTGCTGCAGAGTAGTGTCGGACCTGCTGCAGTCCTGTGGTGCTGCACAACATACGCACGTGTGTCGTGCTGCGTGTCCATGTGCTCCCTCCCTGTGCCTCACAGCTCACATATGGGTGTCTGAAAAAGACTGTGTAGAGTGGAGCTGGATATTCCAGTTCCTTTCTGTGCTGAAGGGTCCGAAATGGCAGCGTTGGTACCATCACTTGCTTTTTCTTGGTGATTTGCCATCCTCATATCCTCATGTAGTGGCCAGTGATGTACAGTGGCTGATTTGTTCTGAATTTGCATGGTAATACAAAGGTTAAAGCAGAGTCCTGATATTAATTTTCCAAGGATGTTTTTACTGGCACAGTGGAAGACACATTTGGATATCAATGATACACGGAAATTACTGCAAGTATTATTTTCCAGTAGGATCAAAGACTGTTATGAAAGCTTTTCTTCAAAGTAATGTGCTACAGGTGGATTCAGAAGTGACATTGGATCCAAGGGTGGTATCAGGAGGGAAAAAAATTCACTTTTCTTCCAAAATCTCCTACTTTATGGAGCTTTCAATTAGCCTAGGATTTAATAATTTTCAGTAAGCCCAAACTTGGCATGATGGTCTTGTTTATAAAAAGGGAATATAACTAAAAGCATTCAGCTAGGCTGACCTGACTCCTGCTACTGCGGTGTCTTGGGAAATGGAGCCTTTTTGATCATACTAATCAAAAATATTTCTAGAATATGTTTCCCCATTGATAATTGTTGTCTTGAGGAGTTATGGTCTTTTCTGAATGAGGCAGCATGAGAAACGTTAAAGAAGCCTGTAGGTGTGGGCACGGAGTTTTTTCTGTGTCATCCCAAATCCTCTGAGAATAAAGGCGGTGTTTGGGCCACAGGGCACATAGGCTTGCACAAAGGGATTTGTATGGGAGGAGTTTGCTGGGATACATGGTGTGTATTTGTGGCTCCTTGGCTGTAAAATGGGAATGTCTTATTTCTCTGATACGTTTCTGGGCACAGCAGTGAAGCTGTTGGAACAGAAGCAGTGCTAAGTAGGCTTAATGCAGATGATCACTTTTCAAGATTTGCATCTGCCGTCATATATTCAGCCATTAATAATTCTTGCCGTATATCTTAACAAAACAATCTGCAAAATCCTTGGCTGCAGGCTGTTTCCAAATTCAGATATGCTGCTTGTCTAGTGGATTTGGAAGAGGATTGCATGCATTGTCACACTGCCTTATTCGACCCTTTGATCTCACTCACAGTTCTTCATGCGTAAAGATTTTGAGAGTGTTGGGTTTCCTTTTCTCTTCAACACAAGCATCTAATCTGAAATACCTAATTTGAACAAATTGCAGATATGAAAATGGAACTTTAAGACAAATGTTTATTGGCTCAGGATTGGAGAGGGGTTAACTTGAGTGGAAAACACAAGCGTTAGAGTTAAGATGTCTGAATTCCTTTCTCAGCATGCTAGATTTCCAAAGTAACTGGAAGCAAGTCTTTTGCTGCCTCAGTGAGTTTAAAGGATATTTGGCCCTTTCTTTTATTTACTATTTGAGGTTTTAGTTGGCTTCCTTTTAAAGATCTTAATTGCTTTAAAATAATGGCATTATTGTCGACAAGGTAGTAAGTTTCAAATAACTGTGGTATGTTGTATATACTTACTGATTGTAAAGAGTAGTAAAAAACCATATAAAATGTAGCATAAAAAATAGGATAGATGTAAAATAGTTTTACTAGCTGCTTCACCTATCATAGAATTGTTGCACTTTTTCCTTTACAGAGTTAATCTCTAAAAAAATTAGGAGTTGGATCATCGGTTGTATCACAGGATTAGTAGCTGGCTCTGACCTGCAAAAATACTTTGGTTACTATTTATTAAAGAAGTTCTTGGTTTTAACTCTGTTTCTAGGCATTTTCTGGAAAATCTCTTTTTGCTACCTGTGTTTTTGTTTTCGGTATACTTAATAAGTAATCCCATTGTTGCAGCTTGCAGAGTATTTGTTATTACTATCTCAGATCGTGTTATTTAACAGTATTGATTAGGTGTATAAATGATGATTAGATGTATATGGTATTGATTAGATGTAGATAGGATCAGATATATAAAACCCAAATATTTTAAAGCAGCACTACTAACCTGTCATTATTCAAGGTATGATCCATTCTAGGAGTCAAATGTCCATGTAGATCCTTTTATTGTTTTCCTTAATATGCTGAAAGTAAGTGGATACTCTTGATACTTTATATTAATACATCCTCTTACTTTTGGGGACTGGGGGAGAAGAATGACCTTTTTTTTTCCATCTTGAAACTCAGAGTCAGGTGGGGTTTTTTTCTGATTTTTGTATTTTTCCTCCTTCTCTGGTGTTTCCAGCCCTGAGGTCTGTACTCCTTTTCAAAAATGAACTTATGAAGAAAATGAGAAAGAGTATTTTTTTAATGAAAGTTCATCATAACTAAAGGAAAATTGAGGGTAAACACCCTTGAGTAGTCAGTTATGTATTTTTTTGTTTCCTATCTAGAAGAGATAATTAGTTTTATCTTTTCACTTTCTTTTACACAGTTACAAGATTTAATGTATCCATCTGACTCCATATAGATTAATCTGTCATCTGAAAGACTAATCTGTTCTGTGTCTCAATTACCTGATTCTTTTAATGCTTTTCTGGGTCCAAAATAATTTTTAACTTGTTTCGGTTGAAAATATGTGTGCCCGATCCATGGAAAACATCCTTTAAAATAGTCATTTAATTATTTTCCCGTGGGTATTTATGTAATGGAAATTACTTTAGCACCTGCACTGTCTTTGTAACAGGGCAAAAGCAGAATTGTACCCGCTGTGGGATAAAATTTAAGCATTATGTATATTGGACATTTCATATCCCTGGTTCTGCCGGACTGGTGAGGTCTTGTAGTCTGACCTCCTGAAAGAGGGTCACTGTATTAATGAACCAACACATGCACGGGGAGCATTCTTGATGTATTGCCTTCTGCCTGCCTGCCCTAGTGCTCTGCAAATTTGTCTTCGGCAATGCAAGCAAATCATTCATCCTACCTTCACATTGTCCTAAGAAAAGGAAGAAGAATGGAGAAAAAAGAATGAAAAGAAAGGGGCAGGAGCAGCATGACAGTTACCTGCAGTAACTCACAAAGTACTGCATATGTGCAGAGAGAAGGAAGATTTCAATGTTTTTAAGGCATCTGCCTTAGCTGCAGAGGACGGACAGACATACACCCCCCTCTGTCTCCAACCCACCAGGGCTCAGCAGCCTTTTGGCAGCCTGCATCATGAGCCATATTAGCAGCTGGTAGTTCAGAGTACAACCAGCCTGCTCAGAGGGTGATCCTCATAGTTAGGATTGCTTCCCCAAAAACTGCTGTCAAGTTTCTCTTCCCTATGAGAGGAGTTCTGCTTGAGAATTGACCTAAATTCTGTCTCCTTTGAAGAGAGGTGAGAGTGAACGGTGTCTCAGAAATGACAAATGGCTCCTGTTGGCCCCATCTCTCCCAGTGGTCACCACGCACAGGAGGGATGCCCAAGATACCTCCTGTTATTGCAATGGGACCCCCTCTGCCACTGCCAGGTGAAAGTACAAGAGTGTCTGTATGCAGCAAGTCTGCATTAAATCCCTTTATTCACTATGGGCTTAAGCAATATGTTTGGAAAAATGTTAGAAAGAACTTGATTTCCTTATTCTTCAAAATTACCTCTGTGGGTTTACCTTAATCAAACATCAAAAGCTGTGCTAGTGATACCTTCTGCAGTTAAAGCAGAAAGAGACATCTAGGCCAAGTAACACAAATCCTTTATCTATCAGATATTCATTGCCGTTTAATGGGAACTCAGAAATCCTCGGTGAGCATTTCTTCTGTCAGTGAAGGAGGGGCTCTTCTCAGGTGAGCCTGGTGGACGTAGCTGAGGAGGGCTTTGATGTTTGCGCTCTGCTTGCTGCCATGAGCTGAAGGCCAGCACCGAGGGACTCAAAGGCACGCTGCACGCTGGCATCAACGTGTGCATGACCAGGGTGGCTTTGCAGCTCCTCCTCTTTCCATCCCTCCTGTTCATATACTGATTCCTCTAGTTCCTCCCGTTTTTCTTGGTTGATCAAACTTGCTGATAACACACACACGTATCTTATCACAACTGGGTGGCCCTTGCCTTCTGCAGATGAGAATAGGCTTGCCTTGGAGAAGGCAGGAGGATTGTATGTATGGCTTTGAAGATTTCTGCTGTTAGAGAAGTGAATCCTCTGGACAGCAGATCAGTTTTACCCAGAAGCAGGACCAGTTTTGAGAAACAGCTGTATTTCTCTGACAGTCTGGCTAATCTGTGCTTGGTTTTTTATTACTGTGATACAAGCATTTATAAAAACAGAGATTTGGGTTTGGTTTGCTTTTTTTTTTATTTTTCATTATTCAAATAACTGAAAATCCATATGAAAAGTACATTTGTATGTGTGCCCAGATGTAGAGCCCCTGTTAGTGAGGCCAGCTGGGATTAAAGTCTCATTTGTATAATTTATAAAGGCTTTGGAATTTTTCCTACGGTTTTCAGCCATAAGCTGGAATTTAGCTTTTGTCAGACTGCTAGACAGCTTGCACAATAAAGCTTCTAACTAAAAATATTTTCTGTGCAACCCAGAAAACCTCACCATTTTAAATGCAGTGACTAGTGACTATGGATCCGGTTTGAAAAAACAAATTATTAAAAAAGAAAAAAAAAAACAATAATCATGCCCTTTGTGTTTTAAAGGCTTAATCAGTGAGCTTCATGCATAAGTAGCACAACATACAGAAAAGCAGGAATGGTGAGTAACTTTGGAGGCACACACGGGATGCTCACTTGCACACGGCAGTAGAGTACCCTTGCACGGCATCAGATACCCTCCGATGGGTTGCCCTTGGTCCGTTTGGGAAGAGCTGCTGAGGTGCAGTGGTTGACTGAGCCCACCTCCTGAGGCTGGCCAGCTATTCTGCTTTCAACCCATTTTTCACTGTAATTCAGGGAAATCTCATTGCTTGAACTGCTGGATAAACATCCGAACCCTGTCCAGGCAGTTTGCTCTCCCGGGAGTGCAACCTCACTCCATCTAATTCTTCCCCTTACCACAACAGGTGGGTGGGTAGCAAGGAAATACTTTCCTTACACCTCCCGTCTAGGTACCTGCACAGGAGGATTTGGAGGTGTCATGCTCCTGCTGGGTAACACAGCAGTGCCTCCGGTGTGTTCCTTAAGCTACTCTGTGGCTTGTGGAGTCGCAAAGTGACAAGTATGTCATCTCACAAAGGAGCGGTGAAGTCACTGTGTGCACAGCTCCTGGAAAAAAGCACTGCAGCCTACTCCAGCAGAAGTTGGGCTTGCAGGGTGAGGTAACCTGTACAAAAGACAGGAACTGAAATTGCGTCTCTTCGCTCCCCAGCAAAGTATTTTTAAAATTATTTTTCAGTTTTTTTCCTTCTTTCTTTCTTAAATAATCTTGCAATGAGCCCAGCTTTCTCTTTGATTTTGCGTGGTGATGAATCTTCTCCTCTTTGCTGGCATTTCACAGCTGTTTGTTCACAGCTTTCTCCAAATATAAGAACAGAAACAGACCTTCAAGCAGAGGATTGTTGTCTTTTTGGTGTTCTTGAGCTCTATATTAAAAGCCCTGCGTATTTTTCTAATCAGGATTACAGAATTAATTTGCATGGTTTATCCTCTGGTATTTTTTTCTGATGGAGCAGAGTTTGTATCTCTTTTGTGAAAATTTTTATGCTTCATCGACCTTACTTTTGTTGTTCAGCTGTTTTTCAAGAATCTGTGGATTAAAAATGAAGTTTACAGAAAGAAAAGCCTTCACTTAGGTAATTTGAGTAACTAATCAAAGTGCCTTTATGCTCTGTATAGTTTCATTTGGTATCTGCTGTGGTTATGGAAAACATTTCTCATGTGGGTGAATGGTGCATTTATTCGTAGCCATTTATATTCGGTTGCATTTTGACTATAAATAACTTTTGTTTCAGTAACATGAATGCAAAGTTCAATGAGCAAATGTTCCTGAGGGTGTTTTGATGTTGCTCTCTGCATTCGGAAGTTTATTTACATAAGGTTTCCGTATGAATTTTCCTTCACTTCAGTGGGTAGGTGCAAAGGATAAATTTGTAGTAATAGCACAGCAGGAAATGAATGTCTCTCCAATTGAGAATTTATGCGTATCTGTTGCCGTTGTTGTTTCTTAAGAAAAGCAGCAGGATGCATTCATTTTGAGGTACTGTCAGTGTGGATTTTTGTTCTTTTTGTGTGTCTTCTTTCAGAAATCTGAAATAAAAATTACACTGATGCATTGTAGCAAGTAGAAACAAATATGACAGGGACAGCCAATATATGTGTGTTCAGTGTAGCTGTAATAACTTGTTTTGATTCATGTTTATTTGTGTTTTGCTTCAGCATGTTGTATGCATGGGAGTGTCATAAATTTACTAATGGTGCAGTATTGATAATTCCTATGATTTGCCTAGAAAAGTATCTGGTACCAGATGGACAGGATATAAAATTTCTTTCCTTTGAAAAATACTGGGATATTGAAAATGTATTTTATTGCAAATTAAGATAGGGCAAAAAAAAAAGAGACCAAAAATTTTACATGAAATGAAATTTCTGGAGGAAATTACTTTAGGGGGAAAGATTTGTTTCAGAGCTAATATTTTTTTTTTTTTTTGATTTTTGCGTTATGAAATAAATTCTGTGGATCATATACAAATGTCAGGAATGTATCCTCACAAAAAGCACTTTGAAGCAAACATGTGGAATGTTTCATTTGTGCAGTATCTGAGTGCTCCAGCTTTTACAGAGGGTTTTGGACTCGTTTCCATTCAGTTTCAAATATCCAGTGGTTACTTACTTAATTTTCATCTGGGTTGACAGGTAGTATTAATGAGCTGTGTAAAGATCTGCATTTTAATGAAAGGCTTAAGAGGGAAATACTTGGCAGTGTGGTGAGGGAGGAATTTCCAGGCATTGAATGAAAAACCTAGAAGGGCTGAGAAAAGAAGGGGACAAGCTCTCTCCTCCATTTACACCTGTGGAGATGAGGACTACAGACTGGTTTTGGCCACTGAATGATCCACGGTGGCTGCAGTAACACCTGGGGCTTGTTACACACCAACCCAGAAGTGAAAGCAAGAGTCAAACAAAGAGAACTGGGCTTTTTGTGCAGGTGGAGTCCGTAGTGTTACGGATATGGCCATAAGGCTCCTTGTGAAGGACAGGCTTCATGGTTCTCTGATGAGGCAGAGCTGTTTGCTGATCAGTAACAAGGTGTAACATCTGAGTGCCAGTGAGAGACACTTTTAACCTCATTTATGAAAGTGGCATCCATGTAATTGTCAGTTTAAAGAAAAGGTGGAATGAAAAGAGCCTTCACTTAGTTTGGCCAGATCTTCCTTTCTAAAGAGTTGGCAGTTTCTATGGCGCAAGCGTCAGCAGGACTTTGAGGGATGTGTGACTCACAGCATCGTGCAGCCCCGATTCAGGGTCAGTGTGGCGTATCTGGTGCTCTGAGTGTGGGATGTCATCCCCAGGGACTGCGCTGTGCTAAGGCACATCCCCACAGTTACATGTGGCTTTCATGAAAGAGTGCTGCTGTGGCCTCCGATTATCCGTTCTGGGTCTGTGTTTAGAGAGCCATGCAGACCACTTGGGTGTCTTCTTATTCATCCCAGGGAAAAAAACAGTGGGAATGATTAGATGACTAGAAAACATGATCTGGGATGAACCAGGATTCATTAGCCTTTTTTTAAAAAAAGGAAAAAGGAAAAGAGCAAACATCTTAAACTGTCTTGTTTAAATAGAAACAAGGAAGGTTCAGCTTAAATGTTAGGAAAACCTTTCAACATTAGGATAGGAAAACATCGGTGGATGGCTGGGGAGCTCTGCAGCATCAGCAGTCATTAAGAACAGGCTGCCTGCGTATCTGCTGGGAGTGACAGAGGTATAGCTCATAATGTTTGGGGGCAAGGGGAACACCAGTGTGATCCCATTTCTTTTATGGCCTAGGGCTCTGCCAGAGTGGCTTGAAAGCAGCAGTAACTTGTACTGCAAGCTCTCTGCAAGCTCCCCTGCAATGCAGCCTTTTGAACTTTATGGTTCACAAGTCAACTCTGAATAAATAAATATCAGTTAAATAAGGCTCACTTTGCAAAGCAAAAATGGAGAAAGAATATTCACTAATGACTGTAAGACATGGCAAACATCCTTATAAGCGTGTTGTTATGGCAAAATTTTATTAGCTCGTGCTGAGATAATGTCAGGAGCTGTATTGGATGTGGCCTCTTACATCTTTTACTGCTGGTAGATGCCTGAAGAGAGGTCCTGCCCCTTCTTAGGTCACTGCTTTAACTGCTGTTAACTCTCCACAATCATGTTGTCACCCCTGGAGTTTATAGTCAGCTAAATTACAGTGAAGCACTGGGTTTGAAAACGCTCTTCTTTTTAAAAATTGACTTTAATAAGTGCTGCAAAATCTGTATTTCACTTGGGTTACCCTAAAACAAAACACGCTTTCCGGGAGCAGCAGGTCATGTTAATCTGTCAAATACACATTTATTTGTGAGCCAGGGGGTCCTGACATACAGCCTCACAGGGAAAATACAGGGCAAAATAGCTCAGTTAAATGCTGACGTGTTCTACTCTTGTGTCTGTTTTCCTACTGGAGGAAAGAAAGACTAGCACGGAGATTACAAATTGCAATTAATCTTTCTCTTTTTTTTCTTTTATTTAATAAAACATGGGCTTAGTCTGTGATTTTCTTAAAAGAGGGGCACTGTATCTTCTCCACTCGAGTTTTCAAAAAGGCTGTTAGAGGCACATGCTTGGCTCCTGATTTTTACATACTGATTCCTGTTCAATAATTGAATTATGTGTTTAAGGATCAGCAATCTCATGGTTTATTTTAACATAGATTAGATTAGATCAGTCTACCACTGGGCATATGAGTCAAAAACCTATGGCACAGAGAAATGTCTGTGAATGGAGAAAGGGTTTTTAGTGGGTTTCACATACCACATATTTAAGATATTTCTCCTTTTTTAGTGACTTTTGAAATGTTACCCAGTAGAGGGAAAGATGATTCTACACGAACTTTAACTCATTTTGAAACCAGCACATTACTTGCTGGTTTTCCTCAGCCTTTCTGCAATGCCTGTATTTTCACTAAAGCTTTTTTCCCCGTTTTGCATGCTGGTGTTACAGAGGTTTGTTGCAGCATCTCATGTCAGGGCATGTGTGGGGCATCCAGAGAATTAGAACATAGATGTTAAAACGAAGAAAGGTGAAGCACCCCTTTATGTCAAGCAGCTGCAGACTCTGATTGTCAGAGAGCTTTGAGTGGGCTAGAAGTATGCCTGGATTGAGGTAAAGTATAGCCCAATTTATGGAATCTAAGTCCATCCACATGTGTCTTTTGAGACTGGTTTGGTGTAACGTCAAGCACAGAATCCTGCACTGACAAGTGCTGAGCGTGCTGAAGGCAGAGTCTCTGCTCACTTGGAGCTTTCCTGTCATCTCTTCCATGTCATTTCCAATGGCCAGACACAGAGTATGAGGCTAGGTGAGCCTTTTATTTGAGCTAGTATGGCTCATTATCTTATTTTTATGAACCAGCAATCACTTACTGAGGTCTGCTTCATAGCACAGCAAGTGATTCCTGCACTTTGGCACATGCTGCTGTGAGCAATCCTTGTCATGTCCCTCTGGAAAGGCACTGAGACTTGCTTTAAAGGGCCAGGGTGGTAGAGGTTTTAATACTTCCCTCAATAACCAGGATTAAGTGAACTTGTTACAAGTTTTGGTCTTTCTTCCATTCTTGAAGTATATGTAGGTTTTCTGTGTAAAACCTACTCCGTTTCCCTCATCCAACTTCTTGACTGCTGACTTCAAAGGTAAAGGCGACAATAAGCAAATTGGAGGGTTGCACATGCTGCTGTCTTTTGTAAACAAACAGATCTTTGTTTCCTCTCTGCTAACCTTAATTTGTCATTTCTTGTATGTTGCTCCATGTTGAAATTTAAAAATCCAAACTGGAGCAGTGAACTTCCCAGTGAATGGTTAGGAGGATGTGGTTTTTTAGGAAATGCCCTATGTAGTACCATCCTGTTGGTTGAGCTCTCTGAATAATTAACCTCCTGTAGCCTGCAGTGCAGTTACTGGGCCAGGTTCATTTCTGCTGGCACAGGAAAGTCGTGATTTCACTGGGAGGGACATGGAGTGTTGTTCTGTTCCACTTGTGAGAAAGAAAGGTGATGTTTTCAGCGGAGTAGACATTTTTAATTCTGGGGTAGATGCTTTGGCTCGAGACAGTCTCCCTTCTGCTGTTGCTTGGATTTTGCTGACTGCAGAGCAGTGTATTCACCGTGCCCTGCTGTGGCCTTTCCTGTGACACACCTGCATGGGTCAGTGTGCTGTGCTTTGACCTGTCACAGCGTAATCCGTGTGCAGCCCTCTGCTGTGGATAATTGGAGGAAGAAATTTTCTGGAACAGCACTTCTTGAGAGATAGGTGACCTGCGGAATGCCATCAAGAAGAAAATAAATTGAATTTAAACTTAAAGCTTGGGAAGGAAGTGTCACAACGAGTTAACAATGGTCTGCTGGGATAAATGATTAGGAGATGCTGTTCCTGTGTGAACAACTGCCTTTCATAGGCAGGGGATAGATGCGAAACAGTTAGGGAAGTCCCCTCTTGAAATGGCATGAGCTTGGCCAAAGTTCCTGTTCAGGGTGCTGAACTTTCTCAATATATATATTTTATTTAAGTCTGATTTTCAGAGAACTGAGCATTGGCAGGATATTCCTGTGCGTAGTGGTTTTGTGCTGTAATGATTCCTCCTGAAGGGAATGAAGGTGAACCTGGAAGTAGGTTTGATTTCACTGAAACTGAAAGAAACTGAAAACCTTTAATTCAACGGTTTATAATGAGCAGTACATTACAAGCTCTAAAACATCAGCCCAAAGGAAAAAGCAAATATTGCTATTGGCAGAGAAATAATAGTTCAGGATGTTGAGTTTGAAGCAATTTTACCCCAAAACTAGCAAATAAGAAGTGACAGGTTAAATCTTAATTGTTTCTCTGGGCACCAGGTTGAGGCCACATTGTGCTGGGAAATGGAAACAAATGCCTTGAGCTTCATATTTCGTGTGAGTCAGTGCGGGGAGGGAGCCCGTGTGGGGGGGCCTGTGACAGGCAGCGTGCCTGTCACGGCTTAGTCTGCGTTAGCTGGAGTTTCCCGAGCACTGATGCAAAACATGGCACTAATGCAGCCAGAGGGAGATGGATGTACAGCTCCCCAGGAGGGGCCAAGGCTTCCAGGATGTCAGTCCTGCAGCACCAGTCATCCATCTGTGAGGAAACACGAGGATTAAAGGCAAGAATGTTTAACTGCAGCATGGCTCTGTCTCCAGCCCAGCATCTGGCTGAGCAGGTCTGCTCTGGGGGAGTCCTGTCCACCGGTGTCCCAGCTCTGACAGAGCTCAGTAGTCAGTCTTCTCCTGGCTCCCACCCCCTCCATCACTTCACTCCTGGCTGAGCCTCTAGGCAGTTCAAGGAGCCTAGGGAGTGCTTTCAAAGAGTGAAAACTAAACACTGATGTTGCTTTTCTGCTGACAATTTGCATTTCTAAGTTTTCTTAAGTTTGAGGTGTCTCCCTCCTCTCAAGTTTGGAGCCTCCCCACAGAGCAGCAGTTCCAACCTGCACATAGTCCTGTATTTCAGAGATGGTTTTGATTGGCCTTTTAAATCTCTTTAGTTTTTAAAAATTGTTACATCCGCAGAAGTAAAAAGGTCCAAGAATTGTAAAGCAGCTCCATTCCCAAGTGAAATGAATCAGTTGCTGAATGCAGATCTTGAGTGACCTGAGGCTGGATGTTGCAGTAGGTCATGGGCACAGCAGGAGAAGCGCAGGATGGCAATTGAGGGACTAGAATAGTTCACTGGCCTGAGTGTCAGCACAAAACTGTGGAAGAAATGTTAACATAGGTATGAAAAGCTAAAAAAGGAGGCTTCATTATCCAGTGGAAGTCAGTAGCAAGGAAAATCCAAGTGATTATGGGTTCACCCTGACAAATAATGTAAGCATTTGTAAGATTTCAGGAAGCACCTCCTGACTTACAGAAACTAGACTGCAGCTCAGTAAGTGACAAGTTTTTCTTGTGGGAGGAAACTTCTCACAAAGTTCACGGAAAAAGGAAAAATGGAAAAATGTTGTTATAAAACACTTCTTCATAGTCCAGCTTGTATTATGAATACAGACTAAGGTCATAAGTATTAAATTGGTACTACCTTTCAGAGAAAAGTTCTTGCAGAAGCTTCATATTGCCTTTAGACCAAGTAAAACCTCTCAACTTTTTAGAAGAAAAAAGAATTAAAGTGGGAAATCAGTCACTAAAGAATCTCTTATGTTTTGAGTACTGTGTGAGTGATGTCTTTCATGTGATGGTCTTGTGGTCATCCCTATATAATGGGGGAGATGGTTCATGTCTGCACTCCCCAACACAGCTGGTGTACTGTTCTCCTCAGGAAAATACTAGAAATTTATTATTTGGGTGCTTCAGGTGAGAAGTGTACCGAAAACCAATTGTAAGGATTTTAGTGGGCTTATCCCTTCTCATGGTGCTGCTTGGTTAAGACAAACACGTTGTGGCGCTAAAAAAAGGACAGGGGCTTTATAATACTTGTTCAAGTTTTAATGTTAAATCAAAAGCATCTTCCTTGCTTTCACACTTTCTAGTAAGACAGAATTTTAAAATCACAGTATTGTCCTCTGCCAAAAGCACATCAAAATGCAACTCAAATCCATGGCAATATTATATAACATAAATAATGTCCTTAGTGTTTAAAGCTATTTAGCAATAAAGGCATAGCAGTCTTTGTGGCACAGGAAGAGCAAGAAATGGCTTCAACCAGTCCTACTTCTTTAAAAGGCAGACAAATAATATCCTTTAATTGTGAACTTTTATTACACACTTTCTGTTAAAGCTAATAAGGGAAGTGTTTCATTCCAACAATTTAATGCTAGCACTGTCATAGTCTTTCATCATTCTGGAACTCATGGACCGATTTTGCAGAAAACAGCTTTAAAATATAGGGCAACATTAAAGGATTTTGAAATGAGGTGAAAATGCTCTTATTCCTCTTTTGAGTGAGTCCTTTATTTTAGTATCTATAAGAGAAGTTCTCTCTTCTCCAAATCCTTTCTCCGTAGGAGGAATCAGCAGGGACATTGTGACTTACTTGAAAGTTAAGAGGCTGAAAAGCTTTAGAGGAGGCATTGTAATCTGTTATAAAACATGTTCGGGACCAAGGCATAGATTTGGAGTTGTTGGTAGCTCTCCAGCTCATAGGAGGGAAGCATGAGATGATTAGATTACTCACAAAGTGTTAATCCTGCAGCAACGAGGAAATCTGAAAAAAAAAAAAATCCTTGTGTTTACACCAGATTAACTAGTACAAAGAGGTAAGCATCTCCTTTCACAGTTGCTTTGAGATGTATAATCTCTATCCTTTTGACTCGTTCGAAGTTCACATACGGAAAATGTTATCGTTACAAATCAAAAACCTGTTTTAATTGCAAAGCGTTCTCACCACATCAAGAAACCAGTGCTGTTAGCTTTCTGCTTTTATACAAAAAGCATTGATCAAACTCAGAAAAACACGGTGACACAGGGAAAAAGATGAGGAAGCAAGCTTGAATATTAAGAACTGGGTCGTCTACTTGGCTTCCAAGATGACAAGTTTAGCATTTTGAGCTAGTGTAGCTGAGGTTACTTGGTAAACATGCTGAGGGAATTAGTAGGGATCTTCAAAGCCCTGAAACAATGTATTTGAGGACTGCCAGTGCTGTGAGTCCCCCAGTGGTGATGGTGCTGCAATACTTTTTTGTGGACAGCTTGGAGAACGCTGCATTCACTGGGCAGAAGAGCATCCTTTCTGGTCAATACCTCCTGCTAAGCCAGTTCCAACCCAGTCATGCAGTTTTATCCTTCATAATGATTGTGACTCTGTGCTGTTGACTGAAATCTTACCCTGTCAGTCTCTGTAGGAACACAGTGGGCAAAAGTGAGTGAAATTCAGCAAGCAGAAGACATAGCATTCTGATGTGGTGTACGTGAGAGCATGTGCTTCCTGGCCACAAAGAAGGCAGGTTCTCAAAATGCCAAAGAATTGCTCGTTTGGGAGAGAAATGCTCCTCCATTCAGATTCATCACTGTGTCAGCAGTGAAGCAGCAGTCAGTGGGTCAGGTCTTGGACAGGCATCATAACAGATGTCTTGGTGGCAGCATTATGGGAATTCAGAAACCCCGTAATTCATGGACAGACTAAGGCATCCTTCCCATTGCTTGTGCTCGGGACACTTGTGTTTCGTCAGAGTCATCTGTGCACCACATGTAAGGATGCTTTCCAAAAAAAAAAGGATTTTTGCCCTTATCACATGTTAGTGATATTTGTATAATGGTGAGTATTGGAACTAATCAGCCTCCTGGGATCCATAGTTACGCTTGGGATATTACTGTGCAAATAGATATTAAAGGACTAATATTCTTACATTATCTGGAAACATCTCTCCTACATCACTTGCTGAGACAGGATGCAGAAAAAATAGACTTCTGTTCCATTATGTGCTTTTCCTTCAGTTGTCTTCTGTAGAGCAGCTAATGTAACTTTAAGGGCTCGCAGTTTGAATATGATAGGCTTCATTGATTTTTATTTTTAATTTCCCACTGCTAGTGTTTGCTACTAAGCACTTTCCAGCGATGACAGACAAGTGGACTATATCGTGATGTTCTCCTTTTCATGAAGTGGGTGTTCCTTTTTATCGGTATACTGAAACTTAAAACGTCTGGATTCAGACTGGAAGCACGTAGTTGAACCCCCAGGCTCAGCACGTTTGTTTGTTTGTTACTGAGTATCTCCTGATGAGTAAGAACTACATTGCCAGTCTGTCAGTAGGTGACAAAACACAAACTGTGCATTGTCACTCGCCTTGCACTTTATAAAGAGAAGTCCAGAGTCCCTGAAGGAAAATTTAAAGGTGACAGTGAGACTGTCACTCTATTTTGTTTTTCACACGTGGCCCCAGGTTTAAAAAGTGGAGTTAAATCATCTGAATGTGTTCAAATCTGGAAATGCTGAGAGTCCAGCACTCCTGGTGATAACATCATTTCTTTAGGGGTTCATATATTGACACTGGACACTGACATTAGCCTTTTGTTCACCCAAATCTGCTGTTAAGAATAAATCAGCTTTAATTTATGGGTGGAACCCTAGGATCCACCCCCAGTGGCGCCCTCAGTAGGAAAGGTACAGGTCTGCGGTGGGTTACCCTGCAGTCACCCGAGGATGTTGTCGCCTGGGAATATGGCACAGGTTCTCTCCATGCCCTGCTGAAGGAGCAGGTGAAGCAAGTTGCCACATGCCACACTGGAAAAAATAGAGAGCTTGCTGTATCTTGTGGCTTTATAAAGTACCTGAGCTCTGGGGACAAGTCTGTTAAGATGAATTATTGTTGTCAGTGATGCTTCCTGTGAAAAGTGAGAAACCAAACTGCGGGCTCATTCTGCTTTGAGGTCCTCTGATTAGGCTTTGTCTACTCTAACGTTTTCCCCAAATAAAAACAGTGATGTATTTTTACGTAAATGGAAGGGGTTTTGTGGCACATTGATGGGCTCTGTTCTTACATTATCTGTAAATCCGTGTAAATGAAGGCTATTTTTAAGTCCTGTGCTGTTCCAAGGCTTGTTTGTATTTTTCAAGAGGTTGTAGTGTGAGCATTATAATGTAAAAGGGGAGATGACCTCGTCTGATAGTACCAAAACCAAATAAACCCTTGAGTAATGTGAAGAAGATATTTACTTACGGCTTAACCTGTTGGGTTATTTCTTGCCTTGGTATACAAGACACTTGCTGAGTACAAACAATAAAGAACTATGCAGGAATTAATAGGTTTGTGATCTGACATCTAAAAGATTTTTTTTTTCCCCCACATTCATTTGTTGTAGAATCATTCCAAATACGTAGTTTATTTTTCTGTTTTAGGCTCCTAAGGACCCAGTCTCTGGATTGGTACTATAATAATGTCAAAAGCCGCTTTAAGTGTTTTGGAAGTGCCAAGGTCCTGAAGAACTTGTACAAGAAGCATAGCCTGGAGAGTGGAGCTTGTCCTGATGCAATAGGTAAGAACAGCTGTGTTGATTTCTTGTAAGATTTATTCTTATCTACTTAAACACACAAGCTGAGACAATGGAAATTCTGAAATTATTTCAAGAGGTTTTTTTTTAACACAATTTTCTTTTTTGCAAAAGAAATACCTCAGTGGAGAGAGAAAAGGATGAAGTGTCTAGAGAGCCGTTTAAGAATTCAAACAATGTTTAGTCTTAATTATGTCACTGATAGAGAAGAACTGTCTACAAAGTAAATTGCAATTTGTATTCTAGCTTGTGTCCCAAAATTTATCACAGTTCTGAGTAGTCAGTGAGTGAGAAAATAATTTTGCATTCAACATTTGACCGTAGGCATATTTCTGTGGTGTTTGAAGCAAAATTTGATTAACATGAGATACATTCAGTATCCAAGTTGACCAAAACTGAGATTTCCTTATTTAGAGTTTTGCATGCTTAAGGATCTGAAACTGGCCACATTTTATTTTTGTATCGAGGTTTGTAAGTAGGTAAAAGATACTGATAAAGTATTGGCATCAACCTTTTAAGTGAAGACATAATTCTCCCCTAACTATGCTGTTCTAATGCCCCACCCCACAAGAAGAGTGATTGGAGATAGAAAATGGGTTTGAAGAAGTGGAGCTTGGTGTCATACTGGGAACTTCAGCAAATTACTTAAAACACATCTAGCTGAATACTTACATTTCACTGGATTTATTGGACCAGATAATTTACTCTTGTAATTCTTTCAAAATTTGTATAGAGACTGTAATTTTTCTATAGTCCTTACTTTGTCTTTTCCTGAAAATGCATAGGATGGTAAGTAGACTCTCTAGTCCTGAGTGGAAATTTTAGGTGTTTATTATGAAAATTGACATAAAAGCTTGTAGGGAGAAGCAGCCTATTCACTAAATTATGATTTATTCGTCTTTTTCCTTTTTCATTATCAAGTTCGTATTTCTTGAGAAGTTTCCTTAAGAACTGAGAAAAAATATGAATGAGGACAAGCAAATCTTGTTTCAGTTAGGGCAGAAGTGGGACAATGGAAGTAAAAACTGTGGCAGTGGATGCTTCCAAACTTCCGAAGTGTGTATTGCTTTTACTTAAACCATAGTCTCAGTGAATGGGTGCTTGAATGGAAGTGTGAACGATGCAGTGATGAGTTACAGTGGCATGTGCACTCTCGGTGGGTGAGACCTTTCTAAGGAAGGCCTTTGAGTCTAAATGTCATTGCTAACTTTCTTCTACTCTCCCTGTGACTGTTACGTAAACCTTTTGTTCCCTTTGAGGATAAATACTAGTATACCTGTCTGGGTTTTGCCTTATTTATACAGCATTGCCCTTTAAAATGTAGAATCTATTTCTACCCCAAATGTCATAGTGAAGGCGAATTCCCTGTATTTAACTTCTACCATGTGAGTTTTATGCCTAGTAGCTTCTTCATCTCCTTTTTACTGTAGCAATAGTATTTTCTATTCAAAATGAATGAGAGGTCTTTGATATAAAAGCAGTCATATTTTGTACAAAAGCTGCTGCAGTCATGATTTATCCAACAGCAACAGCTAGGAGGAATTTTCCAGTTATCCCTCATTGTGTGCAGTGCCACCATATCTTGAGTGAATATTCTAATCAATAATGCCTCTGTTGTTAATGGGTACTTGTTATAATAACACATGACTCTGTCCTTCTTTTTAGCAGAAGGAAGTTTGTATGAAGGAAGCTTTGAGAATGAAGGAAGCATTTGTGGCAGTGACTCTACATTCTACCAACAGACAGAAGGTATGCTGCTAAAAACTCGTTTGATTAAAAAGCAGTCCTTACACTTTGAATTACTGGACAAGTAGCTTAGAGTGCTGGTAAGTCTTGTGCACAGATCCAACAACGTTTTGGCTGAACCATTCAGCAAGACACTAAAAGTCTTTTGTTTACCGTGCTGTGATATCTTTCTTCAGCATTACACCTACTACATGCCATTTCTAGTGTGATTTTCTTAATGTTAAGGTTTTGTTATTTCTTTCCCATTTCCTTTCCTATGCTCATGAATTTTTTTCATTCTCTTTCTTACATTTTGTTGTTCCTGCTTATAGGAACTTTGCAAAATTCCTTTCAATTATTCCCTCCGAACTATTTTGCTACAGTCTAAAATAAGCAACATAAAAAATACTGAATGTTTTATTGTATCTAAGATTCACATTTAAGAAGAAGCTTAGAGATTGCAACAAATTTCTCTGTCTTAAGTTTTTTATTTTACTGTGCATAATTATGGATTGAGGAAATAACTTTTTCATGAACAATTTAAGATTTGAGTATGTGTCCAGAATATGAGTCTGAATTTTGGAGCTCATTATGCAAAATGTGCATATATAAAGAACATGGTGGTTTTATCTTATTCTTCATCTAGGACACAGCATGATGGATACCCTTGCTGTGGCCTTGCGTGTTGCAGAGGAAGCAGTGGAAGAAGCTATTTCTAAGGCAGAGACCTACAGTGACAGTCTGGTAACACTTTCCAAAAAAATGTGTTAATTTAAATAGGACAATCGTGTTTCTTTTAATATGGGTAGTGGTACAAACCGAGTAGATAAAAACATGAAGAAGTAGTGACATATTGTGATATATCTAAAGAGTTGGGCACGGGTTTTATGAACTGGTATCCAAGATGCACATTGCATTTCAGAAGGTGATATGCGCTTTTAAGTGCCTGTGATTTCTTCCCACAGTGCCAATAGGGCATATTACCCATTTCCCAATCTATACATTTTCTGTGGGAAGGCTGTTTGTATGTGATTTTAGCAAATACAGATATCCATTTTCATGCAGGACAAGCAGAATGAAGCTTGTTACTTGCAGGAGCACAAGGAGGACCTCATAGAAGAGCTGGCCACAACCATTGTGCAGAAGGTATGGCGTGCTTTTTTCCCCTAGCTTGTTTAATAGCCAAATCACAATTCTTTACAGCTCAAACTCAGCTAACAACAAAAAGGATGACACCAACGTAGGAAGTAAAGTAAATGAACTATGACAGTAAAGGCTTCATCAGCTATGTCTGACAGAGATCAGTTTATAAGTAAGATCAATCCAGTGCCTAACCTGATGCCCTACATGCTCAGAGCTGAGAGGTGCCACTCCCTGAGGTTTGTGATGTCCTTTCTTGGAAGGGAAGGCCCTGATGGAATTTTACATCTGTATTTCACTTCCCCACAGGCTCAAAGTTTTCTAATGTCAAGAGGTGTGGCTCTTGACCGTATACATCACTTCCCAAAAGACATAAAGTTTGCCAGTGTAAAGAAGTGTGACTTCTGACCATACCCTACTGAACCCTGCATCTGCAACATGTTCAAAGAAAACATCAGTCATTAACACAGAATTCTCTTAATGATGCTGTGAGAGAGACACTGAAAAAATCACAGAACCTTTGGTGTGTCTGATTTCTGTGGCTTTTCACGTAAAGCTCAGTCTTCTCCCTGCAAAGCTCATGGTTGGCAGAATGAATGTGGAGGGCTAGTGGGAAAAAGTACCCCTTGAGTTTGTCTGGACAAGTAAGTAAGGCAAGATGAGCATGAGCAGAGCACTGTTAAGCTCCTGTGATCAGTAAAGTAACCACTCTGCTAAGTTAGTCTCCTTCCATGTGAGATAAGCTGGGTGCCACATCTTTGGGTGGGCTGTGGCATTTAACAGTGTATGGATCACACACCAGAAGAGGAACATGTTGTTTATGAGGCTATCGAGAAAAGCCAGAAGAGCAGTAGCTCACTGGAAAATAATCTGCCTTCTTTTTTAATGGTGATGTTAGAATATCAGCTCTGTTTATCGGGTCTTTCATAGTCCAGAGCCTATCTCAGCCAAGCTTGAATTGCTACCATTTTTGTCAAGAGCTGCATAACAGGATCTTTTATGCCATAGTATAATGTTCTGTAGATATTTTGTATTTGAGTTGTGAAAATGAAGTGTAGCAGGATATAATCTGTCAGTGCAGGGAGCCATGATCTCTCTCTCTCTCTCTCTTAAGATGTAGATTTTCAAAAATAAAAATAGTGTCTAGAGACCTTAGACCTCATTGTTTTCACAAGAATGTGTCTGCATGTCATGGGAGCCTTTGAAATTCCCCTCATATCTAGTATTTTATGTTTCTTGGCAAAAAGTCTTGTCTGAGAAAATACTTGACACTTAGATGCTGCCGAAGTGTTACTGTAGCAACAGGTTTCTATGTTTATGTAATTCACCTCTGGTGTTCCTACAGGCAGTATCATATATTGTATCGGTGGTTATGTGCTTGCAAGCGGTAGGACTTCAGCTGAGAAATCCTTGCACGAGCTGCAGCAAGAGCAAAGGGAGAGTCAAATGTTTTTCCTGGGGAGCTTGCCTTGAGACAGGGTTCATCTAGATCTTCTCCATATGGCTCCGACTGTATTTTCCGAGCAGCATTTTTCTGTCCCCTCCCACCCCATTTTTCCCCTACCCTGCAGATTATAAAGAAGCAGAAAGGCAAACCCGAGCAGGCCGAGGCCGACTTGGAATGGCCGCCCTCGCGGAGCAGCGGCCTGGCGTCCGTCGCCGTCTCGGATCAGAGCATGCTGACCTTCCCGGGGAGCCGCAGGGGGTCCTACACCTTGTGGGTGAGTGGCACAGCGCAGCTATCCCTGTTTTCTGGTGCACAAAAACGGAAGATTGCAGTCATGGATAAGTGTACTTGCTGCTTGGAATGGTATGTAGAGACTTGCAGAGAACAAGCATTGATTCTGTGTCTGGACACGCTGCCACTCAGTTGCGTGCTCTCCTAGCATCCCATGGCCCATGGCAGTGCGTCACAGACATTGTGTTGTTTTGGTGAGTGTGCTGGGGAGGACTGAGTTTGTGATATGAGCAGTCTCACTGTTTGATTTGAATGCTAACAGGACTCAATGCATCAGTGTTTATTCCTCGGAACAGTTTTTCTGCTCACTTAACTTTTATGAATGTCTTTGCTGAGTGTTATATTTTCTTTTGTATAAAGTTAGGTCTCTGTAATGTTTCTTTTTCTCCTTAGCCGTCTTACAGAAAACAGCCACCACCAGCAGCACCAGCTGCAGAGCACCATTTATGTCTTACACTAAAGAGTGTTTCCTCCTTCCACTTATTTCTCAGCACAATGTCTTTAGCTCCTGCTGTAAAGCTGAAGAAAATCTGACAAGCTGCATTAGTAAAAGTTTTTAAAGAGCAGCAAGTAAAAAGAAATGAAAATAAGCTGTAGGCTTGGACAAGCACTTTGACAATCAGAGAGGAAAGACAGTGACAGATGAGTTAGTTCCAGTGCATTTTGACACTGTGGTTTAAGCTGCTGCTCCCAAATGTCCTGCTACTGTGCCAGTAACCGCCTCTCCCCCGCCAAGCAGAACCACCAGAACTGAACGTGGGCTATGTCCTAGTTCCCAGCTAAGTTTGCTCACTTACACTCCCAGTGAGAACAGATTTATGCCAGAATATTGACTGTGGGCCAGAACTGCTGAGATATAGACTCGCATCCTAGTCCTCTACCTATTTGCAAAATGAAGGGGTACTGCCTGTAATGTGCTGCTGTTAATAAGTGATCAGAAGTCAGGGTGAGCATGATATAAGTGCTTTGCTCTGTCGCTCCTAGGCAAGTTGCTTGTGGATTATAAAAGCCAGGAGAGAGAGAGTTAATTTTGTGTCTGACTCAAATGAGTTTTCTAAGTTTAAGGACTCAGATGAAAATGCTGTTCAAATCCTCAGTCATTTTACTAGAAGCCTGTTCTGCATTTGGAGGGTTAAGCTTGAACTCAACACATTCTGAAATTCTCTTCTGAAGTAACAATTTAGTCCTGATTTTTTTTGCCAGAGGGAGGCTCATTGGTTTGAGTAATAGTAGACTTCGTGAAAAACATCGGAGAAGCAGAAATGTCACACTGAGGTGTGAACAACTTCAAAACCTCTGTAGCCATCAGTCAGTACTAGAGATCCAGATGTGTACAGTATTTTATAAGGACTCTCTACCTCCGTACAGGGTCTTTTGCCACATTTGTCACCATTTGTTCCAGTTGTCTTCCCAGAGTGCTTTAAGGAACACAAATGAATTTGGCCATCTGCTGTGCGTCATTTCATCTCTCCCATAAATTTAGTTTCTGCCTTTTGCTTTGCTAGGGTTGTGTTATTGTATTCTTTTCTCCTTTGAAGTGTGTATGTGTTTGTTTTTGCTGTGCTTTGAACAGAGGAGAATTTTGTTGGTATGACCAGACACCCTTGTAAAGGAAGTATAGCTCCAGTCATTCCCACAGCTAAGATAGTTGCAGTTATGTTAGGCTATTAGATGGCAGAATTAAAGTCACAGGACCTGGGCCTGCTGGAAGTCTACCGAAAGGCAATTTGTGCAGAGCAAATGCAGAGCACTTACAGCCTGCTTGATTCTCCTCAACAGTGCTGAAACAACTCAAATTCCTCTTCCTGAGCTTGCTTTCCATTCTACTTTGTTTTCATTCAGCTACAAATGGGAAGCATGCATCTGTCAGTACATTTGCAGGACGAAACCACATTCTCTTCTGTATACCATGTGAGAAGTTATCTTTTCTGCCAAAAGAATTGCAATTTTTTTTTTTCTTTTCAAAACAAAACTTAGCTTCTACAGAAGCTGGCAGAGAGGCCTTATGCCCATTCCAGGCAAAACTCCTTACTGCCTCCTAGGAGCTCTTGAGTCCAAGTCCATAGCAGCAAATCTTCCTGGATTCCCCTACAATAAGTTAAGTTTTCTTAGTTCCTAACTGATGACATTATGTTGACAAAAAAACCCAAACTCTTGATTTGTGTGTATACATTCTAACATTGAGCTGTGTGTGATGGCTTAGTTTGGGCAGAGATCTGCCTGTAAGGATAAAAACCTTTACACACCACAGCTAAAAAGGGGTCTGCTGCAACAGATTTATTAGCACAGGTGTTCCTACTGTAACCAAGGTTTTTGTAGACAGATGCAGTGGCCACAAGAATCCCAAGGGAAGGAAGAAGAAAAACAAGTTTACATTTTTTTTCTATCAAAGCTATCCAAGGACACTATTGCTGTGTCAGAGTTATGTATGTGAACCTGTTTCCCAGTAAAGGTTATTTAACTAGAACTTCCCCTGTTCAAGTATTTCTTTGGTACCAGGCTAATAAATTAGCAGAGGCAGGGTAGATTAAATAAAAGGAAAGAAGAAACATGATTAACAGAAAGACAGACATACAGGGGAAAGGGAGGTAAGGATAGCAAATCTTAAGCCAGTCAGAATTGCATAATTTAAAGCTGAAAATTTATCTTAGAGCAAATATTTTTATTTGTCTTCTGTGCACAAGATAATACGTGTGCTTTTGCTAGCACAATGGAACTAGCAGTACAGAACACAGGGCAATTGCATGCTGTAACACTGGCCTTTAGAAACCCATGTTTATTATTGCATTGCATTTCATTGCCAAAGTTACTTGCTTACAGTGTCAGGGGGTGCTGTAATAATCCCAGATATCAAAAACTGCCAAGCAGTTTTTCTTTTTATCACAGCTATTTGCATGCGGCTCGTCCATATCAGCCAGAAACTTCCAGTAGTCTCTGGAAGCCCTGCATTACCTCCCTGCTCATCCAAAACCACTTGCTTTGAAAAAGTAATTAAATAAGTTAAACTTCCCCACTTCCCCCTCCCTAGTATTGACTGCTTAACTGCAGTGCTATGGTGTGCTAGTAGCTATAGACACTGTCTTTTCCTTTTTTTTCCTCTTAGATTTCTTTGAGATCTCTTGCCCAGGCTAAAAATAGTGAAACAGGGCTGAATATTTTATTTCCTCATCTCATAAAAAGAGATGGATGGCACCATCTGTTTCTCATTACCAGTAAGCAAAGGCTGTGCAGTGTTGGGATAGGAGGAGTACATGGCGATGGGTGGATGTTTCTCTGCTCTCTCAGTCCGGTTTGCCCGCCATGCATCGCTGCCAGCCAGAGAGCAAACGGCCAGTTGGCACATTGTATCCCATTTAAACGGGGATGGAGTGAAGGCACCCTGGTGTGCTTTAAGTGCTGTATTAGGGGTCTTTATTTTACAGCATAAAGATTGCATATACAAACAGAAGCTCATCCATAATTTATAGTATATGAAACAGCTAGGGATATAGGGAAAAGGAGGATTTCATTAAATACACATTATGATGCACCTCAGGGGAAGCAGAAATATACTGGTTAAGCTAATTATAAGGTCCACAGTGTACTGACAGTTGTTTATTTTTTTTCTTTCCCCCCCCCCCTTTTTTTTTTTCTCCATTTGATTTGTTTTAAAGAGAAGGAAGGTTCCACAAGCCTGAGGTCTAACACTGCTTTGGAAATCCCTGGAGGTTTTGCAGGTGCTCTGTATCTTTTTAGGTTTGTCTCAAACAAGTGCTTGAAGAAAACCTTTTTGAGGAGGAGTCCTGTTTAGCAGTCATGCAGCACAGTGGGAGAGCGATTTCAGATGAGGGAGGCATAGCACTGCAGGAAGCTGATAGCAGCTGACATCAGTTCCTACCTGCCAATGACTGCATCAGAAACATCATATTTATGTCTAATTAATACATGTGTCATGTCAGAGGGAAGATGGAGCTTTTAACTTTTATACAAGAGGCACCATAAGGTTGCATGGCGTGTGTTGCTTTCGATGAGGCGAGCGTGCATTCATCCAGGAGCCCATCAGCTGGATCTGGATGGGTTATTTGCTGTATTGTTTCCTTTGAAAGGAGCCAACTGCAGCACCATCTTCTTCGCACAGAATGGGAGAGAACAGTACATTTTGAGATGGAAAAGCACTTTGTGCTCTAAAAAGAATGTGTCTTTTTCATTAATATTTATTACTTGAAGATCCGACTTTCCCTAAGTACTTTCCAAGTTACAGATAATAGTGGCATCTGCTGACTCCACAGGTGACACTGTAGCACTGTAATCTCGCTGCAAAAGTGATCTGGATTTCAGATTAAGAAGGCTCTGTGCATGGTAATCTGGCTGATTTCCCTCCTTCCACTGCTGCAGAAGGATAGGATACAACTAGTCTGTGATTCTGACTCAGCAAATAGTGCCAGTTTTTAAGGCTCAGGTCGCTAGATAATCAGTGCAAGGCTGAACACCGTCCTTTTAAAGTTGTTTGTATAGCTTGAGTTTGTACTTCTTCTTGAGATGTATCTCTAGCATAAGGTTACTGGTTTTTGGTTTCACAGTACTATGCATGCACTTGACAAACTTCCAAGAAGACAGTTTTGGATGCTAGGTACATGACTGAGCCCATGCAGGCCTACATTCAGCTGCATTGCACTTACTGCCAGCAAGCCAAGATAAGTTTTAAGGCATGAAAGAGAGGAGGAGAAAGGACAGAGAAGGGTGGTTGTTGTATAATGTTATTTTCCAAATAGTTAAGGTCATATGTTGTTCGTGCAGCTTTATTTTGTTTTAAAGATGCTATCGTAATGCATTCCTGGGTATTGCAGAATTTTCAGGTCTCACTTAAAACCTGTGATGCTCAGAGCTAGGCTGCCTGACAAACCTTACTTTATTTTTAGATTAAATCAGGGTGTATATTGCCAGAGGAAGAAGTAAATAAACACAGAACACTTAAGGCTTCCTCTGGTGTGTGAGTAGGAGATGCAGTGATTCTCTCTGATGGGTGAGTGCTGTGCTGAGCACAGCTTTGTAGATGAGGGTCAGAACAGGACACGAAAGGTTGCGCAGGGAACTGAGACACCTAGAGATGGATTAAAAAAAGAATAGTTGTGTTTAGCAAAGAGTATGCACTTGAAAAAAAGGTGTGTTTATGTGTAAGGCTGCGATTAGACCTGAGACACAGGTGCCAGCTCACCTCCTCCCTCTACCCTCTTACACACAAGCACTCTTCCAGAGAGGTGTGCTAGTAGCAAAGTAAAATCCTGCTGTCCTACACCAGAACCAGGGACCTGGCTTTTGCTGCTGCTCAGCTTTCTCTTCTGCTAGTTAAATAACAATACTGTCACCACAGGATACTAACTGAGTTCTCAGCGTCCTCAAACTGGGAAGCATCTTCCCTGTTTGTTCTTAGTTTCATTTGTTCGGGTTTTTTCAGATGTCATACAATATTCAAAGTGTGGGAGGAGGGAAAAAGAATGGGCCATGAGTGAACATGTGAGGAGCAGGAATGGCTAAATGCACAAGGGTGCCTTGTAAAGGCACTGCTTGGATTACATTTGCATTGGTATATCCAGTCTCTATTCCACAAACTTCAGCAGGCTCGTTCACATAAATCCATTACATCGATCAAGCTGTGATATTTTATGATCCTAGCACTTTCCTAAGTTGTTAACCCTGTAAGTACAATAAAAGGATGTTTATACTCATATTCTGGAATCAATATGAAATATCCATTATTAGTAGTTTACAAATTCCTTGAAAACAAAGCAGTAGCACTTCCACCTGTGGGGCCAGCTTTTTTTTCCTTTTTTTTTTTTACACTATAGGTGACGGGGCAGAGCTGCTGGCACGCCCACTAGCAATGGGTTTGTTGAGGAATAACCTCTTGTCTCTCTCCCTTACAACCCTTCTCTCCATCTGCATAATCAAGGTCAGCTAATCCGAACGGAACCAAAATAAATGTGCACCCAAAAGTGGCTCTACATATTACTACACAGCTGTGCAATTCATCCTGCTGACAGACCCATTCCTGATTAGCTAATCATTATTTTTGTAGTCTTTTTAAAGGAACAGTGCTTTTAAGGGAATCAGATGTCTAAGAGGCCAGTAGAAGGATGGAAACAATCCAGTGCAGCCAGGTTATGTCTGTGTCACTAGCGAACAAAAAGCCAGCTTGGGCAGACCCTAGAAAGACGTATGTTCTAAGGCTGTTGCAGGAGAGGGACCAGTCATCTTTGCTTTATCCTAGCCTGCTGTTCAAGGGTTTGCCCCGATGGCTGGGCTGTCCGCAAGGAGTGGTTAGGAGGGAATTTTCTTTCAACCGAGTGTGAAAATCCTCTATTCATCTGCCTATTCTTGCCCTTTTTCAGAAGGTTGTTAGCAGATCCTTTGCCACATACAAGATTAACTAAGGAACAGATGCTTGAAACCCTTGGTATTTCACTCCCACTGCTAGATGTCTGGACTGCATACATTTGAGCAGATCGAAAATCACTTCCAGGATAAATAGGCTGTGGCAGAGTGGCACCATTTGCAAGCTCATACTGTCTCCTTCCTGGTGTGGGAGTTTTCTTACCAAAGGATGCATAAGCTGTTGGTGCCTAGGGACTGCTACTGTATTTGCTACCAGACCTGCTGATTCCGTCTGTGCGTTGATTATATTCACAGAGCGCAGCTGAGAAGGGGATTTGCTGCACCACTGGCAGGCATAGCTGCAGAATTTACAAGGGGGGGAGAGGGGATCAATAAGGTTGCATTTAAGTCATCTGAGTTTATGTACCAGTTCCAGGTTGATTCCCTGAATAAACAAAACAGTCCTCAAAGCCCAGCTTAGCAGCTGCCACTCGGGTCAGAGCTTGCAAGGCACAGGATTCTGCTGCCCAAATCCAGAGGTACCTGCCCTCAGCACGGGGTGTTGAGGTCCCTGTGCCTGCAAAGGCTCCTACAGTGGAGCTCTCTGCAGCTGCCTTGTACCACCCAGGGTTCTCAGTCCCTCCTGGACCTGGGAGAGTCTCCTTGATCTATTCCAAATAACTGCAGAACAAATTACTGGTTTACGAGTTATACCAGACCAAAGCATCATGTAAGGGTGGAAACAGGGTGAAGTAGGAGGGAAGTGAGGGAACAAACATGCGTGATCCAGAATATCTTTTCTAAAGCCCCATCGGATGCTTTTGGGACCTATTTTGAATTGCCATTTTGGCTTTTCTTTAGGAGAAAGAGGAATTACCCATACTTTTTCGTCTTTTGGTGCAAAATCTTCATGTTGTCTCTCTAAACAATATGCATGCATAAAAGGAAGTTGTTCGAGGTAAAGAATCTACAGATTATCAACATTAGACTTAGTATTCATTATTGTGGTTAATAAAGTTGTTCTTTCTTTTGGTTATTTGTTGTTTTTTTTAATTTATTCAGTGTTCAGAAGAGTGAACTTGTAAATTGTTGTTGATAGAAGATGGAATATTTATGTTTATTAAGTAATAGAAGATGGGAGTACTTTTCACTCCTTCCTTCTTTAATCTTCAGAAACCACTTTGTCTTCTTTTTTATTTTTTTTATTGAAGGCCATCAATGAATTAGATGATTCCTTTTAGTTCTAATTCAGCAAAAAATGAAGGCTGAGTTCTCTCCATCCAGACATTACAAACTATGCAACAGAAATCCCTGAAGAGGGATTTTAAAAAAAGAATAACAATGTGTCTGGAATTGAAACAAACATCTCACAGGAGGCGCGAATAGGCAGGATTTGGAGGGGAACTCATCTAACCCAAATGTTTAGAAATGCCTGTCAATACCCCAGCGGTATTTTGTGAGCCGTGCTGCACTTCCCAGCGCTCCGGCGTGCAGCAGCTGCCTCTGCGGGGTGTGTGCGGAGCGCAGCGAATGATCCGCGGGGCTGCAGTGCCACCTGCTGATGCGCCCATTTACTGCGGAAACCAGCAGTGTCCACCTGCAAGCTTACAGGGCAGCCTTGTCATTTATAACACATAAATACACCTAAAATAGCGCTTGGCAAATGGGTTGGGGGTTTTGTTGGCTGAGGAAGCAGAGCTTCTGGTTAGGAAATACACCAGGTATCTTTAGCTCCTTTCTTGACATCTCAGGTCTTTATAAACCAAAACCAAAGTTCCTACATTCCTGTCTTCTTTTGAAAATTGTTTCTAGGATCCTGTAATTTTTGGATGCTTTTGGTTCTTCTGCCCCGAGATCTTGCTGCAGTCCAAGCACGTAGACAATCGATAAAGCTTGAGGGATGTGGTTCCTTCATTTGGTCAGTAAAAATCCCTTGTTCCAAAGCAAACCAATCCAAGAGCCTCTCAGGGCAGCTGGCCTTACCTCCAGTGCTTCCATGCATCCATTCACAGGGAAACTACACGGAGCGTCAGTCCCCAGGCAGGCTTCTCAATCCTGTTCCCTTATTTTCAGTGTTTTGCTCCCCATACAAGAGTCCCCAAGGGAAAGATGTCCTCTAAGGATCTACAGATGGGGTGTTACCTCTGTGAAGAAGGGAGGCACCGGTGCAGCACAGTAATGTGTGTTTCTGCTGCCTGCCCAGGTCAGTACAGCAGTGAAATCAGCCCACAGGGAAGTAGGATGGAGCCCATGCTGCAGCTGTAGGGCTGTGGACTTAGCGGTGCTGGCTGAGTTTAAATGGATGCAAATGTGCCAGCCAAGATTTGGGCTCTTGCTGTGTAACCTCACACCAAATAAATAACTTTCTAGTTTGTCCGAGGATGGAGCCAGCTACAAAAGGAGGTCTTGGGGTCATTTGCATTTCAGGTAGAGTCATGAGTCAGCCTGCTAATGATTGGAGATAAACTTGTAGACAAACATTTGCTTTTGTGCTCTAAAAAATAGAGTCGATTTAGACTGGTTTGTTCTCATGACAGGATATGCTTCTCTCCTGTTCCTACACCAAGCTTGGCTATTGACACTCCTTTTTTGTGTCATTATCAGTGCTACCAGTGATTTGAACTGCTCAGGGATGAGCGTTTATGCTTTCTTTCGTTTATGCTTTTACTTTACTGCTTGTGAGTAAAACACAATTCTACTATCTGTCCCTCCGTCCCTATCTAAAACTAACTTTCAAAACAAGAAATAACCTAATCCTCTACTTTTATTTATTCTTCTGAATTGGAGCTTATTAGAACATTGGCACTTCTTGATCATTCCAATCTCTCCAGGTACAAGAACTGCAGAGAATTGCAAATGTAGTAGTGAAGAGTGTAAGTTCAACAGTGCCTTCCTTTTTCAGGATCTAAATGCAGGGGTGCAGCCAAGTTATTTTATCATGTCATTACTTTTCTCTCCTTGAGCCTTCTGTGACATTGAAACATCCTCAGTGAGAAAAGGTGGTATTTCTAGCAGAGCAGTCCAAGACAGATTTTGTCAAAAATTCACATAAAGTGTAGAGAAAAATAACGAGGATGGCCTCAAGCCAAGCTTTGCAGGCATCAAAAGCTTGATGTATTTCAACCGGATTTCCTGGGAGTTAGCAGTAGTTCCTGCCTAATACCAATTTCCTGCTCCACAGAGACCTTGCAGGAACTGTGGAGAGCAGTTTCCCTCTGATCTGACCCAAAAGTTTTAGCACACAATTTTAAAAAATCAGCCTTTTGCTAGATAAGCTTGTTTGGTTGAGCTTATTTCAGATCCTAGGCTACTACACCACATGGGACTGTGTCCACTTTCTTTTCTGTGCTTCCTTGTTTTTCAGCTCTTTTCATCCTTCAGGCTGTCCATCTTCTCCTTTTTAAATCCTTCAAGCTGTTGTGTCTCTCCTAGTCCTTCCGAAAGCTTTGTCTGCCCTATAGTGCCGATGCACCTGAGCTGGCTTTAAATTGCTCGGGCACTGCTGGCCATGGCTTTGCTGCCAAAGCATCAGCCTGGGGGCAGGAGTGCCCAGCTCCTTCAGGAGGTTTTGCAGCCCATGCCAAGTTCTGTGCTGTCTGGGTTAAGCTGCTGGCAGGTCTTAGGTGAGTTGAGAGCAAAGAGCAGACGCTGCCATCACTGCGATGGCATCACTTTACGGTGATGTTTGCGAAATGGTGAGGAGGCACACAAGAAGCTGCCATTTCAACAAAACAGGAGAGCTGTCAAACATACAGATTTTATGAAACAAGAAAAGCATGTTACTCTCATTGTCAGAGTCCAGGTTATCATTTTACAGACTACTTAAGTTCTTCCTGATATTCTTCTTCTTAAAGATCCAGTTCTTTGAGTAATAAGGGAAAAACGATACTACAGATTGAACTGTAGGCTATTCCTTCTCCCGGGTCTTCGGCGTCTCTTATCTCCCATGTTTGCTCTATGTACGTGGAAAAAGAATGTGCCCTGAGAGAGTATTCATGGTAGTGTGAAAACAGTGACAGCCACGTCAACTTGCTGCTTCCAGTATATAACAACTTTACCACAAAGATTTCAAAAGATGCGTCAGACACCGGACCTAATTTATTGAAAGCGTGGCAAGTTTGCTAGTTCTAGCTTTACAATGAAGGGAAATGAACCACAGCACAGTTAAAACTTGTCACAGTTCAGGTGGCAAATTTGTGGCAGAACTGTTTATGTTGTCCACATATCCTGCCAGGATGAAATCAAAGTTCATGAGCAAATTTCCTGTAGTGAAACAATTTATGTACCTGTATGCATTGCATTAAATTATTTTATTTTATTTTATTACTTTTTTCAGGGTTAAGAAGGATTCAGATGATCTTGATCAGTGAAAGATCTAGTTCAAGGTTTGAAACAGACTAAATATACACTTGAATATAGCTGGCTTATATAGCAGCTTTATAGCTGGTAAAAGTGATGCACCTGAAAGATTCCCTGTAGTAAAATTACTTTGAGCTTGTTGTGAAAAGTTTATAACACTAAATTTAAAAGGAAACACTCCAATGCATCATATTAGGACCTGTGTCTTTGTATGGTCAAGATTAATAAAGTTGTGCAGTCATTGTAGTTATGGAAAATATTTGATTCTAGGGCAATAATTCTGGCTTTTCTTCATGAATTCAGAAGCCAAACCAAACCCTTGTGCTTAATTGTGTTTCCTTTTACTACTGAGCCAAGGATACAGGAAGATTTGCAGTTAATTAAATCTTCTGGCATAGTACATGGGTCCCACAGAGGAGCATTTCAGATGAGAGGAGGTGCAGCCAGAAAGTGGTATAAGCGTGGCTTTCGAGCCAGCAGGACTCCCAGCAATGCTTATGCTGTCCTGGGAATTGAAGCGACTTGAAAACAGCTGATAGTCAGGTTCTCCTTTACCTCACCTGCACCAGTGCAAAGCAGACCTCTGATTCAGGCAAAGACTGGCCCTTTAGAGAGTAACAGATTTAGTTAATTATTTGTAATTTGAACATCAGTAAAAATGTACAAGGATTTGAGAGTGCCAACTTGGCCTGTGCAAAGCAGCTGAGCCACCTGAAAATCTGGCATATACAGTCTCCTGCTGGGAGAGGAAAGGCAACTTGACTGAAGCTCTGTAGCTTTGTTTCTAGAACTACGTGTATGATTTGATGTGCAAGTGTGAGCTCTCCTGAAATCAGCTGGACACTGCCAGCTTTCACAGCTTTTTGAAACGGGCTAAATTTAAATGTGTCTTCTGTAACTCACTGACTTCTCTGTGCCTCTGTCAAAACTAAAATGTCTGATCCGTTTATGCGGAACCAAAGGAAAGTTCCTTCTCCTCAGTGTAAGTCATGGCTGATTAACAATCACAACAGTATTTTACCTTATTATGCCTTGAAATATGACCCTCCTAGAACTAAACAGATGTGCAATTGTAGCCTATGTTGAGTTCATTAGTAAGACTGCATAAAACTGCTCAGCATATTGGGTGTTATGTATGTATGTCCTAGCAAACAAAATTCTGCATTAAAATCAGTTGGGTTGCATATCTATTTCTGGGGAACAGGCTGTTTGTTTGCTTTTTAAAAAATTTTTAACTTCTGCAAATTGTTACAGCAGATGGCCTGTTGAGCCAACAATAGATCATCATGTCTCACCACAATGGGATCCCTTTCTGGCTAACTTGAGTCAAAGCAGTTAGATATCAGTCCTCACCAAGCACATTCCCAACAACTTCACCTTAATTATTTCTCTCCATCTGGTCCATGGTAGTATAAACAATTTCCTGCTACTTTGCATAGCATCAGAAATGCACATAAATAAGCAATCTAATGCTGAAACAATTCTTTTGAATACATTAAATCCCATTTGTGATGTTAGCAGATCCCACACTTCCATGAGTAACTGAATGCTAATTATGGTAAAGAGTCGGATAATTAACTACTTCTATTTTTAAATTACACTCTTTGATTTTTAATCCCACAGAGGTCTCAGTCTGCATTCTCCCTGGCTAGCGAAGATACGGCCAGTAAAGGACAAGACCTTGCATCATCTGTGACCGAGGCTCTTCGGAGGCAGCAAAAGGGACAGTCCAGGAAGCAGAAGGAACGCAAGCTCTCTGCATTACCCAGCTGGAAGAGTGTAGACAGGCTAAATGAAACAAGTAAATATTTCTAGTACGGATAAGATTATTTTTTTGGTTCTCACTCACACGGAATAAATACGACTTAAAGCAAGGACCTTCTCGAGGGCATTTCTGCTGACCTCTGTGCTTTCAGAGGTCACGTGTAAAATGTGTATTTGATGTTGCTGTGTCACGATTTCATTGGGCTATGTCATTGCTTATCTTAACTTTCTTTTACAAAAAATTATTCAAAATTTGGGTCTTTGTGGAGTTGATTTTGGACTGTTACAAAATTTAGGCAACTAGTTTGGATACATTTCAGAGCTTCTAAGACACAACAGCCCAAGGGCCCCTGTTTGTCATTGGTAATCTGTCCTCCAGTTGAAGGAGTTTGCAGCTGCCCATTGTATCCCTTCTGTGGCACTGGGTGACTTTTCATGAGGTTACATCGTGAGCCAATCATTGAAATAATTCACATTAAGAATTCCTCCTTGCAACTTTATTTTCAACCCTGATGAATTCGCAAATGCAGTGTTCTGTGCAGCCCTACTCACTGGTGCTTCCAGACTAGTTTGAGGAAGCTGTATGAGCAGGAACTTCACAGAGCAGCAGCTTCCCTCGATCTGACCTCTGTCATCATGCATTATGTATGGATGTAAATATGGATGATGGATGGTGAGCAGCTTTCCGAGTCAGCTCCATTCCTGAATCTACCCTGGGATAGAATGCAATTCCCGGCTTACTTCTAGATGACATAAAGACAGGTTGTCATTGAAGAAGATATCAATGTGTATAAGTATCTGAAGGGAGGGTGTCCGAGGATGGAGCCAGGCTCTGCTCGGTGGTGCCAAGCAATAGGACAAGAGACAACAGGCAGAAACTGATGCACAGGAAGTTCCACCCGGATATGAGAAAGAACTTCTTCACTATGCAGGTGACCAAGCGCTGGAACAGGTTGCCCAGAGATGCTGTGAAGTCCCATTCGCTGAAGATATTCAAGAACCTGGATGCAATCCATGTGCAGGTTGGTTGGACCAGCTGACCCCCTGTGGTCCCTTCCAACCTAACCCTCTCTGTGCTTCTGCCATTGTGGCTCCTGCTCTTGGGGTGGTCCTGTTTCCATTGCCTCTCTTGTTCTGTCTGAAGCCTTTGTGAGGCCACAAGAGTGTAGCACCAGGCAACTCCCTTACCAAAGTGCTGGTTAGTTTTTACCCCCACAGCTGCACAAAGGGAAGAGCTGAACTTGTTGCAGCAGCATTCCCTGGCTCCAAGTGTGGTCATCCTATGACAGAATCTGCTTGTTCTTGCTTCTTCTCTTGTAGCAGCTGTAGAACCCTGTAGCACATTGGTTCATGAAGCTGTACAAGCAGAAAACTGCTCTTTTGTGGGGTGAGTTCACTGGTGCTGTAACTCCCACAGCTGCCTCACTACGTGCTGGCAAGCAGAAGCAGTCAAAATGTGTATTTGGGTGTGGTGGGGACCAGGAACCAGGCTTGCCCGTCCGTTCAATTTGTTTGTCTGTGCTGTCAGTTGATAACTGGGAAGACTGAAATTTAGACAATTTCAATACTTCTCCTCCCCCCTGAAAGAAATTAATATTAAAGTAGTACTAAAATCTGATTTAACCAAGTATGCATTACTCTGTGAATTTTTTAATCAACCCACTGTCAGAAGTGTTTTTCTCCTGGGCATTTTAGTGGAAGGCCTATTTTCAGTAAAGCAGTTAATTTGGTGCTTAAATTTAAGAGCCCATTTAAATCCCATTGCACTCAACTGTTGAGCAATTTAGTATTTAACAATTGCTTAACCACAGCAGAACAACAAATTGACCCAGTTTCTTTTCGGGTGCTCTACTCAGAGGATTTGTTTTGCTTCTTTCATCTAAAAACCACATTTGTGCTGAAATCGTGGTGCCTACTGAGCTAACAGTAAATAGCTGATGGTGCTAATATCTGCAAACGTGGTCTCACCTATGCAGTAATAAACAGCTTTGCTTTATGATACAGAAAACAAGAGAAATCTCAACCACGAGTTTGGTGTAGTAACATCAATGGGCTTTTTAGGCATGTAGCCAAAAAGTAGTTCACAATTCATTTTGGTTACAGTTCTTATTGGTTTAAATGGTGACTCAAGAGCCAAATTAGGATACTGTCCTTTTTTCCTCCTTTATCAATAGTCTTACAATGACACTTCTTAAATCTTTTTTTCCTTTTCACATGGATGAATTATAGCGTGTGCCCAAAGAATTGTGTGCAAAATCCATTCTTTCAAGTACGTGACTTTGTTGTGAAAAATCAGGAAGGGAGCCCTTGACATTGTAGAAGCTGGGATAAAACTGAGTCAGCTTTCTGAATATAGAGTTCTCCGTGGCTTTCTACCCTGTTTGCCCTCTGAGATGTAATCAACTACTATCCTGTCCTTTCTTCTGTTGTCTGAGGTTGCTTGACTGATTCTCATGTGGTGTTGTTAAATAGAAGAAGGGGATATGGTTTGAGGTAGAAGAAAAGTTTGTGGCTCCCCATTACATTTGTGTAATGTGGTGCAGCTGAACTCAATTCCTGTTGGAGATTTATATCCTGCAGAGCTGTTGGCTTTGTTTGAAGGAACGATGTTTTAAGGAAAGTTCTTTCTCTCAAGAGATCCCTATGCTTAGATTAGTGAGCATAGTTGGGAAAAGTGAACAAGAAGAAGTTTCTTATGCTTGATAGCTTATTTGGGTTTTTTTCTCCAAAATCAGGGGTTACAATAAAGAATTCTTAGTTCTTCTTACACACCTGACTTCAGTTATACCCTTGGTTGGTCACTCCTACAAGAGAACTGGTATTATTTTGATTTCCTTTTAAGCAGGAGTAAGAATTGTATTTTCTCAAGTTCTCTGAATTGACTTAAAACTTAGTAAGTGAAAACAAGCCAAAAGGATTCAAATGAGTAAGAAATGCAAAAGTTATCATAAAACTCTCATAGCTCCTAAGTCAAATTACCACGTAATTTTTGTTTTGTTTTTTGTGGGGGTGTTTTGGTGGTGGTAGTGCACCTCAGACTTGTTTTTTTTTAAACTTAAGCACACCTTACTGCATACTAATGTTCTTTATGAACAGTTCCAGGAAAAAAGTAATCTTCTTGTCATCCAAGTATTTCTAACCATCTAATGCAAAATGCCTGATTATATTCTACAACAGACTCAGATATTACTGTGTCCATTTGAAAATAGTGATGTTCTGCTTACCTTTTGAGAAAACTAATGGTTTCTATTAAGTATTTCTATAGGTGTCTCAAAATAACAATTTTGAACCCATGGAAGGAATCCGTAAGTCTGAAAAGTTCTTTCAGTAGGCTGGATTACTGTGTAAATCCATGGCATTATATATTTATTCAAGTGCTGCAGAAGGCAGAGTCATCACACATCCATATTTCCCATGAGGAGAACTTTCAGTTTTGATTGGAAATTAAGTCTAAATTTAGAAGAAATGCAATTCTCAGAGTTATGAGAGTTATACAGCACTTTCTGACCATATTTGTGACTTTTTTTGGCTTTTGTGTTGGAGTGGTAAAACATACCCTGAAAACATGGGAGGATACAAGAGCAGCAGTGCTTGTGTCAGACAGAAAGCTCATTTGGTATTTTGTCTGGGGTACAACAACAGCAGCAACAGCAGCCATAAGCAAGAGTCTAGGAGAGTTTAGGACAAAGCAAGTATTTTTCATACTGCCTTTGAGTAGTCACTGAACCCCTAGAACTTTCAACTTAATGACTATCTCAGCTAGACGTGTTTTTCTGTATTTAGTAAATTTTAGTGGATTTCTCCTTCATGTTCATAGCCATCTCTGTTTTATCACAGATCATTTCAAGCATCCAGAACAACCTTAGGCAAGAAGCTCCATAGGTCTGGTATCCATTGCATCCCGCTTCTTCCTTTTGTTTGTTTAGAACTTTGATTTCTCTAGCTTCACTTCATGCCCTCTAGTAGTTAGGTTGGAAGAGATTCCCCCATCTCTTTTAGTATGTATTCTCTCAGTCTTCTCTCCTCCAGATGGCAGAGCTCTGGCTTAATCATTCCTTGAATGGACACCATTTCAGAACCTGGTACAATCTTTGTTACTCTTCTCTGATTCTTTTCCCGTCTTTCCTTTTCAACATGGGGGACCAGAATTGCACACAGAAGCAAAGGCATTTGCAAAACTCAGGATTTATACATGTCCATGTGCTGATGTTCCATCAGTCTTTCCTAATAATTATTTTAGAAAAAAAGCTTTGGTTCAAGTACTCTCCTGTTTTAGTCATCAGCATGACTTAAAGTGGTGGCTTCTGAGTAGCTGGGCAGCTTGGCTCTCGACATGGGAGAGTTCACGTGGCAGCAGCACTTGCACTTGTCTGTTAGTTTTGTTGAAACTTTCCATCTGTGGCAGGCGAAAGCAGCCTTTCACAGTGTGATCACAGTTGTTCTCGTTTCCTTTCCACAGGCCCGCCTTCTGTTTTACAAAGCACCGATGGAAACTGGGTGGCTTTGCAGAATGTGGCTCTGCCTCGACCCCGAATGCTTGCCAAACCAAAGAGTCAGGTGTTCAAAGCTTTGGAGAACGAGTCCAGCATTGTGTCTGCCTATGACGAGATGGGCTCGGACAGCGAGGATGACTATGACTGGAATGTGGCCTTGAACAAGCTGCGGCAGAGACCTCGACAATTGCCAGACGACTTCTATTATTCCAATTCCCAGTACGGCTCTGAGTGGGTTTATGGCAACGACCAGTACCAGGCAGTGACCTCCCCCTCCTCCGGGTTATACACCAACACCGAAACGGTGTTCTCCGATTCAGAAACATCTTCGGTAAACTCTTCCCAGGAAGCTAAAGGACCTAGCAAACTTCTCTGGTTGCAAAGCAGAACTCAAAGTGATATGCCCAGAATGGAAAAGAAGCACTTCCATGGAGAACTAGATGTAAATTTCAATCCACAGGCAACTAGCTTGGAGTATTCGGACAGCAGTGAGACTGAAGAAGTCCATTATGATTTAGAAAAGAGATCAAGAAGGTGGAAGAAAAACAAAGCCGTCTCTGAAGACTTAGGTGAAGAAAAGAATCAGGCAAAAGCCAACAAGATGAATTTGAGTCAGGTAATTGTGTTTGAGCTTACCAAATGCATTCTCAAAAAGAGCTGGGCAAAACTAATTAAGCTATGCTGGCAATATCATGTGAATCATGAGTGGGAGGTGGAGTGTTCTTGCAAGCTCTATCTTCCTCGTGTCTCCTAAATGAGAAGAAGAAAAAGTAGGGTGTTAGATAGACAGGCTTTACCTTTTTCTCAAATAGGCCACTTTCATCTGATCAAAGACATTGTTAATGTTGTAAAATACAGTGCTCTTAAAAAAAACCCCTCAGGATTTGTCAACAGCTAACAAATGTTAATTAATCACTTGTTTTGTTGTGCTGGGATTTTTTTTAACTTCTGTTTTCTTGGTATAAGAAATAACTCATATGCCTGGGAATCTGCTTTGCGGTGTCTGCAAATGTCCTGGTAAGGGATAAAGCTAATGAGCAGCAGAAATTCTAAAAGGGCTTTTTGTGAAATCCAGTCCAAGTGATGTCTGCTTTTAATTGGTCACCTTATGATGAGTTCTGATGTCTTAGGGTGAGTGTTTGCAAACTACTTCCATTTTTAAAATTTGTCAATTGATTAAGAAAACAAACAAAACTCAAACAAACAAGCAAAAACCCAGACCGTAATGTCTCAAACTTGGAAAAACTATTCATTCAACTTGAAGACCGCAAACATTTCTTCTAAACTACAGTTGTTGGATAACCAGAAAGCCAAGAAGTCTCCTCTGTTTGGATTTTGTCCAGACCTGGGACTGATATTAAGGCATCCATTTCTCCCCCAGAATTTTTTTAGCAGTACAAGCACTGATCCCTTGTCCAGTTCCATTTCCCATTTCCTACCTATCTGAAATCCTGAAGCTGCATCATTGCTGCAGAAGAGTAATGGGAAGCCTGAAGCAAGGAGCTGAGGTCTGTCTTCTCCCTAGGCCTCTGACTACAAGCAGCCTGATTCAGTCTTAAAGCCATCTGACCAAATTTAGGATGCCTGGAACAGTTTTTCTTTGCTTATGCTACTAGCCTGTATTTCCTATAGAAAAACATCAGTACAGCTGATTGTACGTCAGTATTAGGATTCTAGGATTTCTGCAGGGCTTTAGTGCTGGGTGTCATTAATTCTGTATCCATTCCATCTGCTTTTAGGACAGAGTGTGGGTTGTTTGGGGTGTTCTGTACTGATTCATTTATACTCGTGTCCTCATATATTTATAATCAACAGTTGTTGAAGGGGAGTATGATGTATTATAATGTGATCTGACAGCACATCAGCGGCCATTATTGACTTCTTAGAGCATCAGGCAGAACTGCAAGGCTTTACAGGGACTGCACAAAGACCATATCTTGTACACAGACTTCTGCATTTCGCTTTCTGGCTTTGGGTATTTGTGCCTGATCTCTGTGTGTCTGGATTCATATTGTGGCTTCCTAGTCACGATAGACAGTATGCAGAGCATGGAAGATCAGAGCTCACAGAGAAGGTCCTGGAGACTTTTTAGAATCACAGAATCATTTATATTGGAAAGAATTCTAAGATCATCAAGTCCAGCTTTTAACCCAACCCTGCAGGGTCCACCACTAAACATTGTCCCTAAGTGCCACAGCTACACATCTTTTTAATACCTCCAGGGATGGTGAATCAACCACTTCCCTGGGCAGCCTGTTCCAGTGCTGGATAATCCTTTCTGTAAATAAATTTTTCATAATATCCAATCTAAACCTCCCCCACGTTTATCCAGGTGAGGTCAGAGAAAGGCAGGATGCTTTCCAAACATACGTGATGGCATCCTTTAGCAGCCTAATGTGTGCTTCAAAGTGCAAGCTGGTGTGGAAAATGATTCTTCTTTCCAAGTCTTTTGTGAGTTGCTTTGTCTCTTGTGACCTCTCTGTTGTGCTCAAAGTGCAAGATTTGGGATGCTAACCCACTCTCCCCTTCATTTTACCCTTTAGGCTAAAAGAGGCTGTTCCTGCTCCTCTGCTCCCTAGCCTCAGTGGGGCAAGCAGAGGCTCACTGCCTCCAGATCATGCCAGTGTTTTCAGAGCAATTAAATGCTCACTGTGAAGTTTATGTTTGGGTGGGTTTGCATGTGTTTAGTTTGTGTTTGGGGACAGACACACATACACAGAGGTGGCTGATTTGACAGCTGGTGCTCACATTTGTAGACATTTGACTCCAGCCTCTGGCAAGCAAGCACTGCTGGGACCAGGAAGGGACTGACTACCACAATTTATAGCAAGGATGTTGCATGCTTGAACAATTCTAGGAAGCAAGCAAAATTATCATGTGTGTAAGGAACCTGCTTTAATGTATGAAAATGAATTAGCCAGACATCATTTACATTGCTTAGAAAAATGAGATTAAAGGGATGTCAGAGTTTCATATATTCCCCAGAGTAATGTATTGATCTTGGTAAACTGATTGAGGCTGCAGCAGGGAGAGCCCTACATATTTACAGTTCTACAAAATTATAGTGTAGGTGTGTGAAGAACTGCAGACAGCACAGACCTAAGAGATTGACTGCGGGGTCTTAAACCAGGCATAGCTTTTCACATGATGAGATTATGCAGAATTTGCAGAGACCATACAGACTCTTCTAAATTCTTGTTGAACCAAGATATTAGACACTGAATAACTGATTATATGTCAATTGCAGTGAAGAAACACACTTTTTCTGTACTGCATTGCAATATTGTCTTATTTTACTGCATTGTAATAATAAGGTGATAATTTGTTAACCATTTTGTTTTCATCAGCATTGTAGAACAGGATTTCGGTTTATCAGTCTAAAAGCTGGGGTTTCATTTTTAATTTTCAAATAGTGAAGGTTGCTTTCTTGTTTTCTGCTCTCCAAGTTTCTCAGTGAGATGAAAACAAGCCCTTTTTCCTCTCCGCTCTGAGTCTAGAGAGTTGTAAGCAGTTATGTTCTGGAAAAACTGCAGTCAGTTCATAACTCACAACTGAATTTCAATTTAAAATCGGGTACTTTTTTAATCACAATCCAGTTCCTAGATTAGGATAATGCTGTGGCATGTTTTTTAAAACTGTATTTTAGACACAAGAATGGAATGCCGACTTTGTGACTGGGAGAGAATTTTTTGTATAAAGTCTTTGGTGACTTAGAAGGGGAAACCTGAGAGTAGGTACCAAGATGTACTGTATCTGTGGAATTTCTTGCTTAATGATAAGTAAGAGAACAAGCTCCTTTACTGAGCCGCTTGTAGAGATGCCACAAACACAGACATGAAGCAAGATATGAAAACTGTCCTGATAAAGCCAAGGTCTTGCTATAAATAATTTTGGATTGCTTATTGTACCACAGAAGACTTACATTTCTGTGGGGACTGAACTGGAAAGTGCAGCCTTGCTTTTAATGATGATTATTTTTCAAATTGTAACTTTTTACAAAAAATGGACACTCAAGCCACCAATCTTTATCTGATTTTATTATTAATAGTTACAATAATAGTTGACACTATCAGTAATAATAATATTGATATATTGGCTCTCATTGTCTTTTTGAGAGAAGGATATGATTGTTGCTTAATGTAGCTGAAATTCTTATGTTTCTGATGCAAAGTGGAGGGGCTGAATTGCTTCAAGTGAAAGAAGCGTTCTCATTCATTATGAGTTTGCTTCTTGGATCAGGAGACCCCACTTGTTAATCACAGCCCTCCTGCCCTGCAGCCAGGTAAGGGGTGAGCCCTGCCAGACTGCCTGTTCCCACGGGATGGCGCTTGGGATGTATTCTTTGAAAACAGCTCCCTGAAATCACTCTGGCTCTTGTTGGGAAACTGCCTGCAAACCTCACAATTCCTGTATTCTCCTAAAAATTTTCGTTTCTAGTTTTTGATTTCCTATATGAAGGCAGCTTATCTCAGGAGTTTATAGTTTAACATGGATTTTGTCCTGGAGCCTTTTTTTTTTTTGTATTTCGTTCTTGTCCACTGTGATTACCTTGGCTTATCAGTGATTTCTGTGCAAGGATTTGGACACTATGTATGAGTAAAGGTGTATTTCTTGTTTCATTGTCTCCTAAAAGACTTATGCTTGCATAGAAACACTTGATTTTCTTTTAGCGAAACTGGGTTTGTGGCTGTGTCAGTCTGCCAGGCCCTCACAGAAACTCAGTTTTCAGATAAAATGGTAGCCCTTTATTCTTGTTTGCAGATGTTACCATTATATGTTGCTGATAGATGCAAATGGGAATTTACACAATGATTTGTGTAATGACACAAACATGTCATTAAACTTACCAGAAAGAGTGAAAATGTGAACAGTAAAGAATAACAAAGTTTAATGCAGCACCTATTAAGTAAATAATAATAGTAGTACCTTTCAATTTATTTATTTTTATTGTTGTCATGGCTGCTAATGCATTTTTTAACTTGTGAAAGAGGTATAATCTCCTCACAAATAGTTTGCTGCCACTATCTGTAAAGCCCAACACACAAGTCGAGCAGCCTACTATTAACAGAAACCACAAAGTGCAGCAGTGTAAGGTACCATTATCTCTGCATGGGCACAGGAATGAACAGCTCTTGCAAATGTAGATAATCCACCTGCTCATTTTAAGGAGGTTGGAAAGCTAAAAAGGGGGTAATAGACATACCTGAGCCCAGCTGTAATGCAGTCAATACTCTCAGGATGAGTCCTCCCCCAAGAAACAATGTGTATTCAAAACACAGATTTGGCTAATGCGGAATGGGACCCTCAGGTTACCAAGGCATTTCATGACTTCTGTCTGTGCTGGCAGACCTAGCAAAAAGATCTTTAAGTTGCTGCCATGTGTGATCCTATGAAGACTGGTATGTTTTCAGGATCGAGAGAAGGTGTCATATTGCTGTTGTCAATATGGATTCTTTAGATTAACTAGTGGTGCTTTCCATGGGTGTATGTGTGCACTGCTACTCCAATAAAGCTGCTGAGCAGTTAAAGCTAAGCACATCTATGATCTAAGAAGCCCCCAGAGGACTCCTGCATGTCCTGCTGCACAGTGAAGGCTGTCAGTACGTCGGTACAGCAGTGAGGAGGAAGTGTGGGGAAATCCACCATTCTGGACTGCCAGCCTCCCTCACTGCTCCACTAGATTTTATATACATATCTGTAAGCTTATTTAAACAAGAATACCAAATTCTTGTCTTTACAAGCTTGATCTGCTCAAATGTCTGCACAGAATGGGATTTTCTTCTTTTCCTTGCAGACTTGACCTCAAAGTAAACCGTGCTCAATCTGCATCAAGGCTGCTAGAGGAAGCCCACACCCCTAGTGCAGAGCTGTAATCCTAAACCAGGTGTTTTGGTATATGAGAGCAGGTTTTTGGACATACCAATTAAATAAATGGAGGTAATTTAAGTAAAGAGGGATTCCAGGAATTAGCTTAGACTAGATACCTATCTGTAAATAGCTCAGTTTTAATCAGATGTGTCTTCCATAAACTGTATTCTCATAAAATACAAGTGCACAGTCTAGCTGTGCTTTCTATCCTATATATCACATAAATTATGATTGTTTCTTTCCTGGGTACAAATTGATGGACTGATTGATTCAGCAACAGCTTTCAGATTTTTTTTTATAGTAGTTTAGTGATTTGTCATTAGGAGATTGTTGGTTGGGGTATTGGTTGATACTTGTACTGAGTTGTTGAGTGACATGCAAGATAGGTCTGACTGAAACATCTCTTCTTGCAATTTGAGGAAGCACCATTATGATTATAAAAAATAATTATAACAACCATTATTATTATAGAAAATAGTGTTTTATAATTTAAAAGGTGAAATACACAGTCTTTTGCATGTATGTAAGAGCATATCATATTGTAGAACTAAAGTGAAAACACACTGATTTGAAATATTGTTCTTGATAATTGAACAGCTTTTTAGCATAAAAAGCTTCCTTTTAGTCTGCAAAAGCTGATTGTTTGGGAAAAGAGTTTCAGCATAAACCCATGGTTCCCCTTCTATTGTAGCTCACAAATTTCTATTGTTTCTTCAAATCCTGATTTTCCAAAAGGGCCTTCTGCATCCTGAAGGTGAACTATAAAGCCATAATTTAGTTGTGTAATTGATTGAATTGCAAATAACTGCAGACAAAAATTGTCCAGAACACTGTGAAAGTGCTGAACACTACAGTGCAGTTTACTGCATGAGAGATGAGAAGTGACATGATGAACACGACGTGTCAATCCATTAAAAGGAGTTGTGGGGGAGTGGGCAGAGTTAACATTTCCTGTGAGAACTGGAGGTAATTGGTTCATCCATAAACAGTGCTGCTACAGCTGCTCCTGTTGATGTATTTCCAAATGAATGGAAGAGAGAACACAGATTTTAGTCTCTCCAGCAGTGTCTGGTCTTGTCACAATATGAGAGCCTAAGGCAGACAGGAATAATTTCCTCTCTGAGAATTGCTCCAAATCATCCTCCTAGACCTGCTGAGATGTGCCTACCACTCTGGTCCCAGGCTGAATTCTTCATAGCCTCCTTCTGGGTGGTTTTGCACAATTATGCTCCATTTCAAAGTATCTGTCACTTTTAAACCCACCTAATTCCATCTTATTTCTTGGACTTGGCTGAAGCACCAACCAAACTATCTAATGATTCAAAACTTTCTCTCAGCAGTCAGCAGGGAGAGAACATTTCCAGAAGGCAGTTAGCAGTATGGGTAGAACTGGTTGCTCTGGGATATGCCTGTCTCCCTCCAGGGACTGTAGTGGAAATCAGGGCAAATTGGGTCCTAATCAGACAGCACAGATCCAGAAAATGAATTTATATCTACCTGGGCATTAGTTTTTAGAACAACTATGAGATATTCTCAGATTTTGTCAGCAAGGGCTGACAAAACTATCCCCTTTCGTCCTTATTAAATGCTGGGCAGGCACCCAGCTAAACAAAATTGCAAAGACACTTTGCTTTTCTTCTCTTCAGCTTCCAAAGTGAGGGACTTGTGGTCAAGTCTGCAATACCCACTGTTCTTAACTGACCCTGCAATTGTTTCCACTTCTAAGAATCAAAGAGTCAGAAAAGAAGGTGCTCCTGAAGATTGAACTTCTTCCAAGGAGGCTGGCATTTGGAAAATAATCATCTCTGCAGAGGATCCACCTATGCAAATAATCACTGGCAAAGCTGACAATCTTAAGCAACATCATGTAACAAAAGAGAAGTTTTTCAAAACTTGTTTCCAGCAGTCATTAAGAAAAACATGGATAATGCTCCAGACCAAGCAGTCAGGGAATGCAAGCACAGCTTTCAACTGAAAGCTGAGCACAGCTGCCAGGTTACAGGTTATTTCATTCCCACACCTCACTTTTATCTGCACTGTGCCTGCGAGGGATGGCCGTGCTGGGAATGGGAAATGCCACTTAGGCATATTTTATTAGTTGCACACAGACACATAATGATTTTGATCGTTCCTTTTTAGGTAATATGAAAATAAGCAGGAATGATGAATATAATCTAGCAAGTGTTGGTTTACTGGCATTCCTTTTTTATCAGAACACTTAGTGTGCTTTCTTTTTAGCTTCCCTGCGGAGTGATCATACCTATAGTTTTCTAGGAAGCTGTTTGTTTTTCCTTTCTGTGCCTGTGCAGGAATTATATGTTCTTTTCTGATTTCTTTGTAGGACTTCGATGATTTATCAGAAACAGATATAAGCAATGAGGATCAGCACCATGATGTCAAGCCTGAACTTATGGAGGATGAGCTTAAATCCAGGTTATTTCAGCTTGCTGCTAAAATGAGTGACAAGGAAACATCATCTGGTGAAGAACAAGAGTCAGAACCTGGAATCGATCCGGAAAACCAGAAGGAGAGTTTGTCCTCAGAGGAAAATGGCAGAAGTATTCAGGAAGAGTTAAAGAAGGTAAGTGGTCATTGTGAAGGAGTGGGAATAGTACTGTAAGAGTTAGAATCCAAAAAGAGAAAATTCTGGCTAGAAAACTGAACACAGTTGCTAAAAAAAACCTGAGGTCCTTTATAGCAGTCTCAGCCTGACCCCCTTGCGTAGATAAAAGTTCAGTTAAGGTGTGTGTTCCTCTCTGTGAGGAACAGACAGCCTACAGCATCAGTTCCAAGCAGGGAATTTAGCTTGTGCAACAAAACTGTTAACTGGTTAATATTAATGGAGTTACGTCAATTTATACTGACTGAGAATCGACTTACACTTTTTGATTTAAAAACATGTCCAGTTTTTCTTTTTTTGTCCTTGCTAACCAGACAGTTTAAGCGTTTTTTTCCATCCTTTTAGTTGCTCCTCTCCTTTTAGTATCATCTAGTTCATGCTGATGACATAGATTCTTCTTTTGCATCTCTATCAAAATATTTAGTGTTTCTTTAAAGCTTTCCAGCCCTGTTACTCTGTCAGCTAATAGGCTTTTGAGAGCAGTAACATTTTCTAATGAAACTGAAATTTGGTGTCACTTCTGATAGTGCCTGAGAGCCCTCATTTGTGCCATTTCACCATTACAGTGAGATACCAGATTTCATTGTCACTCCACAGGATTTACCACCTCCTCTCTTCACTTTCTACCTCTGAATTTCTCTTCAGATTATGTGGTGTGCTTGAACTTGGTGCTATAGGATTCCAGTCCTGCCCCTTGCCAGTCAAGCACACTTATTCCTTAGATCCACTTAGGCTCGTTCTAGTCTGCTGCGGATCTTGACGTGCCTTTTGGGGTATTGCCTGCACAGCAGCTCAGCTTTGCCAAGGGACATGGACAACTCTCTAAAGAAAATCTATTTGTTATCATTTGGGAGGTGTTTTGTTCAAATGCTATAAAGAACTGATGTAATACACTGGGAGGTGGAAACAGGATCAAGTCGTCCAGGCAGACGATAGAGATGCTGTCCAAGTGTGCAGGAACGGTGTCACAAAAGCCAGTGCCTATCTGGAGTTGAATCTGTCAAGGGAGACAAAGGGAAATAAAGTCTTCTACAGGTCTATCAGCAGCAAAAGGCAGATGAGGGAAAGCTGGGCTCACTACTGCAGTGACCTGGTGACACAGAACATGAAAAAGGCTGTTACACAACATTGTTTTCACCTCAGTTTACAGGTAAGATTTTCCCTCAAGAATCCCAGGCCCCTGAGACCTATGGGAAAGCCTGGAGCAGTGAAGACTTATCCTTGCTAGAGGAGGATCAGGTTAGCAAATATTTCAAGAAATGCGATGTGCACATGTGCATGGGGTCTGATGGGGATGCACTTCCGAGACCTGAGGGAACTGGCCCATGTCATTGTGAGGTTCATCTTTGAAAGATCATGGCAATCTGAGACATTCAGAGCTATGAATATTGTTTATTTGGGCTTTAACAAGGCTTCTACCAGTCCAATGCGAAAGGAAACGCAAAGTCCTGCACCTGGGAAATGATTAACTCATGCAAGTCTATTCAGTATTGGTGAGGCCATTTCTGGAGTGCTGTGTCCTCGTCTGGGCTCCCCAGCGCAAGGGACCCATGGACACACTGAAGTGAGTACAGTGAAGGGCCACAGAGATGATTAAAGAACTGGGGCATCTGTCATAGGAGGGAGCTGGCATTGTCTATCCAAGAAAAGAAGAGAAGGCTTGGGAGAATCTCTTCAATGTGTTTAAACACCTGATGGGGGAGAGTGGGGAGTGTTTGACGTGGGAAATAAAGTGGGAATGGAACTCTTTCCGCTGACAGGAATGGAAGCAGCGGGTGCAAACTGAAATACAAAAAATTCCATCCAAGTGAAAAACTTTTTCACTGCCATGGTGCTTAAATGCTGGAATAGGTTTCCCAGAAAGATTGTAGAGTCTATGTCCTTGGAATTAATCAAAATCTGACTGGACATGGCCCTGGGCAACCTGGTCTAGTTGACTGTGCTTTGAGCAGAAGTGTTAGACTAGGTGATCCCCGGAGGTCCTTTCCAAATATAAGTAGCCTGTGACTCTCTGATTCTGAGTTATTTAGCCATGGACTACCCAGGAGTGTAAGTACCTTTGTTATCATGTATGCAAATATCTCCATGATGTACACACAACCCTTCCAAAGAAATCACATGTAAAGGCTTTATTGTCAGTGCTTGTTAGCAGCACTTAATTTGTTTTTCTTTGGTTTGTAAAGACAAAACAGCAATATCACATTATTCAACAGCATATATGGCCTAGCTGGGGTTGTAACATTATGCAACTGAAGTCCACAATTAAAGGGTGTAAAGAGGACTTTCTGAAGTGCTCCTATATAGAGAACTGAGCACAGGAAATGGTGAATGTATGTTATTGGTGTATTTATTCATCTGCATGCATCTACAAAGTAATATCGGTTGTTTTTTCCTCTCCTAATTTTGTCATTTCTTTAACATTTGTATGTCAGTTATTTAAAATAAAGCAAAGATTAATATTTTTTTCCTCAGTAACATTATCTAAAGTTCAAAAAAGAGAAGGGGCTTACCATGTTCAGCAAAAAGGGAATGCTTGGAGTTCCTAATCCTTTATTTGGTTTGGATAAAAAGTTCTTGTCATTAATGGTCATAGTATGTAATCTCTTTGTCTGTAATAAAGAAACCAGCATACTCCAGTACTCTTCATGGTCTAGACTTCAGCAGAATTGGCAGGGGAACCTTCTCCAGCTGTAGAGAAACAAGCACACTGCTTTCAGTCTTATTCTTGACAGTTGTCCTTAAGGGTGCTTTAAAATCTTTTGACATGTGCCTTCTCTTGGGAAAGTTGGCTGGCCAACAGCTTACAAGGAAATACTGAAGATGACAGTGTATGATACCAGTTGTGGCTGTGGCAGTCAAAAATAACAAAGATGTACCTAAACTCATAAAAGATGCACTGACTTTAGGATGAGTAGATGGCATGTGAAAGACAAGCATAGAAAACCTATTTTCAGGCAACCAGTAATTTTAGATGCCTTCAAATCTAGAAGTCCCAATATGCTGTCTCTTCAAAAAGCCTGATTATTGGAGAATGCACTTGTAGGGATTTACAGATCTTTCAGACTAGCACTCAACATTATTGGTCAGAGACAGCCTCCTGACCTGGGCATCAGGTTTCAAATTAAATACCCAGAAGCAATAATTCTGCACCGTTAAAATGAGAGCTGGAGTGCCTAGATTCTGCTTTTTGTTCCTGAACATAAATACTGTACTTTAGCCATCTTGCTTATATTTTAGCCACACTGCTTGTCTTTGTTAGGCTCTAATCTTCTGTTCTCATAAGCTTATTCTGGAACACTTCAGCAATTTTAAATCGCTGGGAATTTTTAGTTCTCGTACACCTGACCATAGAATAAAACTTTAAAAAACATGTATTGTTTTTGAATCACTGGAAATTCAGTACCTGGTGCTTATGAAAATCTGACCTTCACCTGTCTACACCTTTAAAAACCTGGACTTCTGTTTTTAATGGAAACTGGGAATCTCATGTAATCACACATTGAGCTGATGCTTTTAAAAGGGTATTTAGTATATTAAGATCTGAAGCAGTGGTAAAAATTATCTTTAATGGAGAATTAGCTGAAGTTGTTTGGCATTTATGGATTCTCAGTTCTCAAACTGAGCTTTTGAGTTGTATGTCAGCCTTCAAGATGCAAGTTTGAATATGACAACCTTTGAGTTAGTTATTTAGTTCATCTGAGATACTTGAGGATTTAGGTGGGTATTAATTAACACAAGTTAATTTTGTGACTTAGACTTAAATCTTCTTAGATTTTCAGCACCCTCATTTTCATTATCCCTCAGTTTGTGATTGCCTAAAATGGCCTTGTGGAGATTCACAGCTCTCATTTTGAAACAAACATAATCCTGCAGCAGACTTGTTTTTATGGGAAACATTTAGTGCTTATTAAGCTACAGGAGTAGTTCATGGTCTTTTGGGGGTATGTAGAGCCCTGAAAAGTCCATTTGTCTTAGTTGTGCAGTGAAGGGCCATGGTTTTCACCTAAAGCCACACTCAGAGTAGAGTTGGCCTTCAGCCCCTCTGAACTTCTGGTGTGAACAAACCAAAATTCAAACTGTGCAAATGCTGTCTTAGTGAAACATTTTGTATTAACACAATGATTTGCACAACTCTTTCTGTCTTGCTCTTTTTTTATTTCGATTCATTGTTTAGTTTTTGCTTTACTCCCCCAAACCCAAAACAAATGTCTAAAGAAAAAAGCAAAATGTAAATTCCCTTGGAAGTATCTTAATGGTACTGATCCTGAGAGTGGCAAGCATGATAAATGGGATGTATTTAGTTCGTACTCTCCTCCGTCCATTCTCCTTCTCTTTTAATGCTTTCATGAAGATAAATTGACTGGGTCTTTATTTCATGGTACATGCCAGAATTACATTCTAGAAGATGATTTTGTCAGGCTGCATTTTGAATGCAGTCTATCCCTGTGACCACTTTATCAGAAACTATAGAGATTATGTTAAAAAACAGATTAGCCCCTGCCATTTTTTAAAATTGCCCACATAGCATAAAACCTGAAATAGTTATTAAAACCTTACTTGTGTTTTTTCTTTTTTTCTCCTTCTACTTAGTACTACAACTTGCTTAAGATATACAGATGAGCAAGAAGTTAAACTTCCAGAGTAACATGGAATTTCTCTCCTCTTTGCATTAGCTTGATGTATTGTGCTGTGTGCTTAAGGAATTCCTTTAAATCCCTTTATGCATTTACTTCTGCTCAGAGGATCCTACAACCAAGGCTTAGTAACTTTGTTTAAATTCTGCTGTTGTCTGTTGACATTACTACATGACACAATCGCTCGTTTCTGAATGACAGCCTCTAAGTGAGTTTGTTAAGTAGCACAGTGGGATCCTGTTTCCTAAGTGAAACCTCCCGAGTCTCTTGACAGTGTGAATAACAGCATAAATAATCTTTTCATTAAATATTTATGCTTCCGTACTCTGGAAACATTTTATTCTTCTTAGATTTTTTTAAAGCTTTATTTTGGGGAAAGTATGTACTATAAGTAACATTTTCATGTGGATTTTTGCCAGAGGCCTATATTCTTTGTTTCAGGAGAGTACATCTTACTTTTTCACCAGGTAAATTAGCACTGTTCAACTACTGGTATAATGAGATTGACACTTGTTATAAAATCTGCCTGGCCTCTCTCTTTTTAGCACGAAGAATAGCCAGTAGCTGTGCTTGTGGGTGCATGTTAGTGCGGAAGAGAGAGCCAGCTCCCTGGTGTGTGTACACTGGTGGCTGTGCTCGGGGCTGGCCTTGGAGGGGGTGGCCAGGGCTCAGTAAGGGAGGTCAGGCAAGCGTGGGGCTCACTGGACTCGGTCACTGGAGAGACATCTGCTCACAGCCTTGATGGAGCTGGAGAATGGCACTGGACATGCACCCGTCAGTGAATCCCTCCTGTGTGTCACAGACCTGCTGAAGCATCATGGCAGGGATGGCTGGGATGCTGAAACAGCAGTGCTGTGATACCGAGAGCGAGCCTGTGTCTCCTGTGGCTGGGCTTCTGGAGGCATTTGTGCTGGTGCAGGCACTGTCCTCACAGAAGATGATGTCGTAGTTTTTGTGTTCATTGTCTTGCGACTGCCTGAGCTTCTCGGTATTTTGGCTGGTGCGTTGGTTCAGGCAGGGGTTTGTAGGAAATGGCCATCCAGCTTCATATGCCTGAAAGCTTTAGAAGTGTCTGAGTAAAAGTTTCTAAAGGACCCAGAACCACGTGGATCACTTAGGCCAGAAAGCACAACAGTAGCTTTCCTACATTGCTGCTATTATGGTAGCAATGCTGGACAGTGTAGTACAATGATATCTTCCTGGGTTAACGACTTAGAAGATATTTGTGTGTCTGTTGTTTCACATTTTTGTGTGCAAGATGCTCAGACTAATTCTTGTGTTTTCATGGATCATTGCTTTTAAGATTATGTTAATTATCTGGGCAGTCTCCCAAAGTCCAGGATTGAAAACTGAATGTGGGCAGCATTGTAAAAAGTGATCTTTAATGATTATGAACTGCAGATAATCTGTGCACAGGATCTGAATGACAGCAGAGAAAAAAAGATACTGGTTAGGGAAGGTGAAAAGAAGTATGAGACAATAATCTTCACATTGGGCTAATGGATCCAAAGTTTTAAGTTCTCAATTTTATAAAGCAGTCAAGTATACATTCAGTTTTAAACTGAGGTTTAAGTGGACAAAATTCCCATTCATTATATTTCTCCCATGTATTTGCTATTAGTCAGTCTAATATTTAGTATGAAATATCAAGCTGTTCCTGAGTTTATTTTGTCAAAATCTGAGTCTTCCATTTCAAGCCTTCCGTATCGAGACCATGAACATTTATTTTTTAAAAAGTTTTCAAAAGCAAGCAGTGATGTTTGTGTACCTCCAATTCTGACACCTTCTGGGCTAAATACAGTTGCATAAATATGGATGTAGATAGACCATCTGAGATATCTCAGAGTGTCCCACAGGGCCTTAAGCTGCTCGTCCAGAAGAAACGTGAATCTCCCAGGTCCATGTCATATCTGACAGCGTTGTTTCAGAATCCTCACATACTTCAAGCTGTTTCAAATTGCACTTTGCCTGTGTTTAAGCAACTGAATCAAAGCCCTGTTGGATCTGCTGGTGAAGTACAGAAGAGGTGACACTTCAGCTGGCTTCACATGGGGAATGCAGTGACTTTGTAAACGGCTTTTTTCTCATAGTCTCAGTTTTGACACTTACGTGCAAGCCAGCTCTGTCCAGGGTGCATGCAAGGGGAATCTCCCTCAGTTCTCTCCTCACCAAAGACTTATTTACTTAGGGAGAAAATGTCCAGGCCATTTTACAGATACAGTTGCAGAAAATCAGTGACCATTAGCCTAAGCTGCTGGAACAAAATGGTGGGAAAATAGACTATTTTTTACAACTATTTTGTCTTCTTTTGTAAGCTGCCCAGAGACTTGGCAGTGAAAACTGAGGTCTTTCTGATCTAGCTGGAAGAGTTTCGAGGAAATGCTCCTCCTCAGCTGGAAGATACTTCTGTCACAGCACAGCCAACAGGGCACCTGTGGTTTTGGCATTACTTCAAGTCAAAACCAGTCAGTTTAGTTTAAACAGGCCTAAGAAAGTTAGGGGGATTACTGTAAGCCTGCTGGCTGGTCACTGGAGACTTGTCCTGTGAAGGGTTCTACTTGTTTGTTTTGGGACAGTGAGACCAGGAGAGGGACAGCAGTAAACAGTAGGAAGTGATTTGGCACAAGACATCTTCCTTAACTTAGCCCAGGTGTTTCCTACATGGGCTAAGTTAAGTAAGACTTAATTGTGGTATAGGTGAGGTACAGACTCTTTGGTAACTAGTGTCCAAATTGCAGCCATGTACACTCCAAAAGTGAAGATAGCTGCCTTTTCTTCTTCTTAACACTGCTGCAAAAGTATTTTTCCATTCCTAGTGACACTTTTTGTGATGGTAGAAATAGTATTTCCCCTCTGTTTCATTTTATTAAAAATTGTATGTGATTTGCAATATCTGTCTCAATGAGGTCTGTTAGTCTAAATCCCACAAATAAAAATAAATTAGGCATTGCTTTGTTTTAAATATTTTAGGAATAAATGTAAAATCTAAATTTTATGGCATTTTAATCTTGGTAGTTTCTTTATCCTTGCTGTTTATCCTAAACTTCCATGTAAGTCTGAACCTATGTAAATGTTAACCTCTATAGCTGTTAATATAACTTTTCTGCCTTTTTATTTAACTGCTTTCCCACTATCTAGGAAAAACAAAAGGCTTTTGATCTTCATTTAAAGCTGCAGTTTTTATCCACTGTATTGCAGCAGGTGAGAAAGCTTTGTTTTGTTTGTGTCTTCTTACATCTCTTACGTAGTAAGAGATGCCATCACGTGATATTGAGGGTTTCCACATTTCCCAATCAACATTCTCAAACTCAAAATGTTTTCCTGGAAATGTCAGGCCTGAAAAATCATACCTTCTGGCCACCATCAATAATCATTGCAGAAAATTCTTTTATAATCACAGTTAACATGTGGAGCAGACTGGCTCCCTTGTTTGGGCTTGTGATGAAAATTCAGTTTTATCAGTAAAGAAGAACAGAAGACAAAGATAAGGTGTATGAACTTTCTATTCTCATGTACTCACCTATATTAAGAAATTTGGAAGGAAGTTTTCTGACCATAGTGGTCTTCAAAAAATCTTTCTGAGTTCTCAATTCAAAAAATAATCAAAACCCTTAATTCATTGCAGAGTTTGTACAGTAAGTAGATATTTTCTCACTTTGCTGCTAGTGACTGTTGATTATCATTCTTCTAGGTGGAAAGAGGTTTCATATTCTGTGCTATTTTAGTCTCAGCTTATGAGGATCACATATTAAAAAGATTTTCATTATATTCCCCAAGCAAATATATGCTTATCTTATAGTTTAAAATACCTGCTATTTTTAGTACGTCATACATCATTCTCTCAGTCATAAAATAAGAATCACTTTTTTTGTGTGTCAGAAGTTGATGCTTAATTCAGCAAGACACGTCTCCTCTCAACTTTTTCCCTTGCTCTTAATTTTGTCCTGAGTTTTAATCATCTTTTAATTATCTTGATTTTATTTAGTAAAAATATCAGTGGTGGCTTTAAAGAAAGTAGTATTCTTCCAGTTGTGTAATGTCATCGGTCTGTGTCCATTGTAGATGAGAATCCTGGGTGGATTTTAAGATGTAAATATTTTCATTTCCAACTTAGACTAGAATATTTTGCCTCTTGGAAAATCACTTCCTTTCTCATGATTAGAGGCAACTTGTCTCTAGAAATAAGGCATAACAAATTAATAGGCATAACATCTGTAACTGTATTAGGACAGTGGATTGAATTAGTAAAAATGTAATATTCAGAATTGCCTAGCACAGTCAAAAAGAGAGACTTTATTTCTCTGTGTTACACTTTGGAGACTATCAGTAGAATAATAACTCTCAGTCTGCAAGATAATTTTGCTTTTTTTTTTCTAAAGGAATGCCCATAAATGAAGATATTGATGTTAAAAGTCAAGGCAGGAAGTCTTAAACTTGAACAGAAGAGTAATTCCTTAATATCACAGTTTATCATAGTATACTTGTCTGCCATCAAACAGCCAAATTTAGCCCTTTTTTTCCCCACAGTCTTTATGGTAATGAGTGGTTAGGGCTCACTTTTGGGCCAAAGATCTTTTGAAGGTCAGGGTTGATGACTGTCACCGATAGCTGGGCATTGATGGCTCTTTTCTTCCCACACTGTGACTTGTGTCCCAGATTTTGCTGGCCTGTGAAGGACTTTTGTTGGGCTTCTCAGGGCCTTCTCAAAACTCTACAATGGACTCCTATAAGGTGGGGAGATGAGGGAGACAGGTTCGGGGTTTGGTTTTGTTTTCACCCAGCTTGGATTCAGTCAGGTTACCCAGACAGGATGAGTTAATCAGTGGAAAAGCAAAACTTATCTTCTCCCCAGCTCCCCTTAACTCCCCACAAAAAAACTGAGGGATATCGACCGTGACTCAGTGCATGATATAACGCCTTGACACTGGAGCTAAAAATGATTGCACCACCAGTCATAATGGATGTGGTCAATACTGCCAGGACTGCTAGTGATGGAAAGGTGTTCTTGCTCTGCTTCTTGATCTAGCTGTTGATGTCATTGTTCCCTGTTGAATTGCACGTCACCCCCTCCCATGCCAGTTTAAAAGAGCCTAATGATGACATCGTAGTGGCAGAAAAAAAGAAAATGCTAATGGCTGAGTACAATGGGCAGAAAAAAACAGTGCTAGTGATAGAGAACTTAACTATTTTAAGAGCATCAAAAATAAAAGCGGTAATGTTCATGCAAAGGAAAGGATGTGAAAATGTCACAAGCTGCTGAGATGCGTATAAAGGCTTAAAGCTCACCTGCTCTAAGCAGTTTGGATACTTAATATTGCTTCAGTTTTATCATTCTGTTTTCCTTCTGTTACTTGTGCAAGAATGCAAATAATGGTCTATAAAGCACCTTCCAGCATAGCATGCTTGAGTTAAACACCACAGGAAATATTGTCAGCATCAACAGGGAAAGGAAAGAGAGACAGCAGAAGGAAAGGGAAGTGGCTAACAGTCAGCAAGAGGCATCTTAGACCACTGAAACATAATCTTCTCAAAACAGGAATACTTTCCATCTGACAAACAGCAATGGCAGGAAAGAAGTTTTACAGGATATTTGTTATATTCAGTGCATACATGTATGTAAGCATGCTTGCACACACACACATTTTTAGCATTTCATTGGTTTTAAGACTTGACCACAAAGAACTCAGAGAAATCGAGCATGTTCTTTTGACTGTGTCTTTAACATATTTGTGACCATGGATATTAATTATCATAAAAAGGATAAATGCATGTTTTCCTCACTCCATTAAATGCTTAGTCTCAAATTCACTAAAAAAATAAGGTTCTCATAACTAGTAGAAACATTCATATTTGGGTCTGCTGCATGGATTTGATTTGGGAGCCGTGGTGTTAATTCAGCAGTAGGGGAGCACAGTTGAAATCAAGATGCATCCCAGTGTTTGGAGAAGAATGGTTGCACTTAACTTTCCTGTGCTAGGTATTTGCACCAGAGATTGCTTTCTACATCTACCACATCCATATTAGTTCTTTGACTTTCTTGACAAGGCAGAGCCTGCGTCACGGCATAACAGCTCTCCCTGTGAATCACTTAGAGGTGTAAACAGTGACTTTTTGGCAAGGGCAAGATAAATTAGACAACCAAGAGGTGTTTAGAGCAATTTGAAATCCACCTACCAGGATGATCTTGATGTGTGTGTGTCTGTGAATTTTAGGTGATTTTTATATGATCCTGTAAATCCTAAGTTTGACATGGGTGGTTGGGGAGGGGGGAGGTTTGTAAAGCACAAAAACCCTGAGACACATTTTCTTCTTTTATTATTATTTTTTTAATTTATTTTGGGTTTTTCCCATTACACATGTTAAATAATTATGTCTAGAGTACCTCACTATATTTACAAACTGACCATTTTGGAACATGAGCTGTTTTAACAGCGTTTGACAGTTGCTCAAAAGGAGGGTAAAACATATGGAAAAGCATTAATTGAGTATCAAGTTTTTTACAAATCACATTTCTGCACCCACGGAGGATTAGATTGGACATTAGGAAGCATTTCTTCACTGTGGGGTTGCTCAAACACTGGCTTCCTAGAGAGGTGGTCAATGCCCAACCCTGTCATAAGAGCCATTTGGACAATGTCCTTAACAACCCGCTTCAGCTTTTGGTCAGCTCTGAACTAGTCAGGTAGCTGGACTAGGTGATTATTCACCATCTTCCAAATGAAAAGATATTCTATTCTATTCTATTCTATTCTATTCTATTCTATTCTATTCTATTCTATTCTATTCTATTCTTTCCTGTTGAACTTCTTTTCCCCTAGCCATTATCTCTTGAGAAGCTAGGGTATTTTTCACTCAAAATCTTGATTTCCCAAAGATTTCTATCACAGACCACTTTACCTGGAAAACAGGAAAATTATTTTATAGTAATTGGTCTGTGAAAAATGCCAGGATGGATTCTCATTTTGTGGTATAAAAATAACTTTTTCTAATTCAATTTAAACTTTTTTTGAAATTCATCATTAACTACAAAGGATAATAAAAAAATTTAAGAAATAATGAACACTAAAGTGAGGCTACAGTTCTTGAAATGGAGAATGTACATCAGTGAATATGATGAAAAATATGTAGTGTCTGGCCTTCATCCTTTTTTGTTCACTACTCACAGAATATAAGAACTAGGTACTTGTGGAAGCAAATAATGAAATAAAGTAGCATTGATTTGTCTCTTCTTTCCTATACCATTATTGATCTGTTTTTAACCTAATTGGCACTTGTGAAAATAAATGGAAAAAAACCAGTAGGCTATTCATGGGGTTCAAGTATTTGTTCTCAGTGAGAGAGTCCCAGGCCTGCTTCTTTGGGGCTGTGTTGGCTGTCCTAACAAGGTAAAGATCTGAGTGCTGCAGCACACTGTATTTGCTTTGTTCTTCTCTTTAATCTCTCATTCTAATTATCTCTTGTAATTCAGAGGAGTAACAGTGCTAAAGATGCCTTAATGTATTGATACATAACAATTGAGCATGTACTGCTAAAAATGCAGCTTTTCAGTAAAAGTCTTATCTAACATAGGAATGGACAGCTGATTAAAGGAAAGAGATAATGGAAGTAGGTTTCCAGTTTAACCCATCAGAATTTATGGGAATCAAAAGAACATTATATCTCCTATATCCTGCCTTTAGACATTTTTAGTCAGTTATACTCTCCTGCACCATAGAATTTACTGTATAGAATCCAAAGACTGTCCGTTTCCTCAGTATTCATCCGCAGATATTTTGTTCGTGAGAAAATTTAGACAGGTGAGCCCCTAAATCACATGCATAAGTATTTGCAGGTTTGAGGAATGAATTAAATTTTGGTCTAAATTTTTCCACACTTTCTTTTAGGCAAAGCAACACTAAAGGTATTGCATATAAATACAGTGACAGCATTTTTATTGGCTTCAACAATCTTTGGCTCAATCTCCAAGCTGTATAGTTTGGATGTTGAGCTTGGTGCTTGAAGGTACATCAAGTGAAATTTTATTCCTCCATCAGAGGAGTTGTCCTGAAGCTTAAAGCTATGTGAGAATCATAAGAATCAGGACAGTTAATTACAAATTACAAGTAAGGAACACTGATAAAAAGGTTTTCAGTTGTTTTTAAAAAATTGATAAAACGGCATGCTTTTCCTTTTTATTCCATATTAAAAAAATACGTAAATGAAAATTTTTAAAAAAAGGATACAAGCGTTTGCACACTTATAGCTCAGTCTTTGTTTATTTGGGGTGATCATTTAATTCATAGTAAGCATTTTAGCAAAATGCTATCCTTACAGGGCTGCTGAAGATTGCTTTCCCATGTTTGCATCCACAACTAAATGGCTCCTGTGGATACAGACATAGATGATTGCACATCTCTTTGCCAGTATCCAAAAAGGAAAATCGTGTTTTAAAACATGTTTAAAACACTTCTGCAAAACCAGCTTTATGTAGCTCACTTAGAGTTTAAAGCTGGATATTTGTGTGCTCCTTTGGGATAAGATTTGGACCATCCCTCCAGTAGAATTGTGTTGTAGAGGAATTGCATGTGTATGTTATTCTGCATGCTGTAGCACTGTGGGTACGTGGAAAGGGGAGGGAGGAAAAGAGAAGTAAACTCCAATGCCGTTATATGGTTCTTGCCACGGTCTGTTTGCAGCACCTAGCCATGGATATGGTTTTAGCATGGCTAAAGCTGTGGCTAGTAGAAGGTGATTCGTATCTTACCCCTCTGTGCTAATTTAATGCTGTTGTTTTCTCTGTCTGTTCTTGTAACAAAATAGAAGTACTCTGCTGTCTCTCTCTGCAACATATCTACAGAAGTCCTGAAAGTCATCAATGCCACTGAAGAACTGATAGCAGAATCCACCGACCCCTGCGATTTCCCAGATGACAGTCAGGACAGAGGAAGAGGAACCCTCCCGCTGGGCACAGATCCTGTCAGACTCGATGAGCAGCTCACCACACTGGAAGAAAATGTAAGGACATGAATCAGTATGTGAAAGAGGCACATGTGTGAGTGAGCGCACCTGCGCGTGTGCACCAACACAAAAGGGAAAGCACATGGGCAGCCTTGGTGGATGTTCAAAATTAATGTGGGGTTTTTAAACAAATACACAAACAGAACAAAAAATCGTGTTCAACAGTGCTTAGCTGTGTTGGTGGGGGTTTTTTTATATGTACTTTAAAATATTGAGGGGAGGGGGAGTTGGATGCTTTGGGGTTTACAACTAAATTTAGAAATTCTATCTCAAAAGCTCACTTATGCCCTCCAAACCTCTGTGGCCACACCTGGCTGAAACCACACATCTCCCAGTCTCAGCACAGCCTCATCACTCCAAGGACAGGTGGGGAAAGCATGTCCCCAGTCACACAGAGAAGTGGAGAAGCTCTTCCTTCCCCCCACATCCCTAGCACACGGTGCTGACCACCCAGAGAGCTGGAGCTGCCTCCTGCACTCTTAGGAAGAGCAGGCTGGAGAATCTGAATTAGACAAACATTTGTTTGGCCACGTCCAAATCATCCATCCTTTTTCATGAGTACCCGTCATCTGCAGGAGAAAGTGCACTGCTGAACCATAGAGGGAAGTCACTACTCCTTGGAAATTTTTGTGAATCCACTTAATGGAGTTGGTACACCTGTAACTTTCAATTTTCTCTTCTTTCCACATTTAAGTGATTACATTTCGGTGATCTTTCCCTTCTTTAGGAGCTCTTAAAGATCTCATAGGAATCTGCACTGTCCCATTATAACATCCTGATCAATTCAAGAAAACAAATCCTGGTTTTCTTTAGTCCTGGAAAACTTTCAGACAGAATGTCCTCTTAGGAGATAAAATCAGCTTCCTCCACAGAAACACATTTCCACAGCAGCCCCCGGCTAAGAACTGAGTGGAAGATATTCTATGGCACTAAAAGCCTATGGACTAAAAGTCCTGGCACTGGACTCTCTCTCTCATGCAATACCAAAGTGTTTTAACTCCAAACACCACAGAATTCATCTGGTAGGAGAATGAATATGGAATAAAAATCCGAGTCCAGGCTGGACCACATCTTCAGAAGAATTAAGAAATTCTGCAGGACAGAGAGCAATTTGGGGAAATCTGCTCTTTTTTTTTTTTCTGGAGATCTGTGTATCTAAGGTGCATGGTTTTTTCTCCAGTTGCACTCCAATAAGCCCTCCCAGCGGTGTGGCGCTTTGGCATCTGTGGTGCTGTGGCCTCTAATCATTCATTTGGGCCAAGCATTTCTCACTGAGCAGACACTGGGCACAGAGGCAGAGCATCTCTTGCTTTGGCATCACCCTCACTGCAGCATCTCTGGTTTAGCTTCTCCCAGTTTTCTGCAGCATTCACGAGGTATCCAGCTCATCCTTGCTGTGTCTCCACAGTACATCTTTCTCTGTCCCACACAGGACATGAAGTAGGTGGCAAAAACTTCACAGTTTCAAGATTTCACCATTACAGTCCATGGTAAAGAGCCTTTAGAAATCCAGGACACCATAACTTTTCCCATTGCAGCTGGGGCCATATTTACATGAACCACATCCTCTTTGCAGCAGCTTCTGCAAGAGGATCTGGATGTTTATAAGCACTTTGTTCATTTTTGCTCTCTCTAGCCTTTTGAGGACTGTGCATGCAGCAGTGTGGAGAATGTAGGGCCATCTGTAACAGCAAAATGTTGGGGTTTTGTGGAAGCTGTACATACCTAAACAATGGTAAAATAAGTCTCCATGATCTAAATGTGAATGTATGAATGAATAAGGGCATCGTTTAGGGGAGACCTGCAAGGACACCATTGCTCTTTGAAAGTGTAACAATTGTTCAGGTAAGGAGAATATTCTATAGAAAAATATTTTCTTCAGATCCAGCTGGAAAATGTTCATTAGCATTTCACAAATGTAGAGGCTGATTGAGTTACAGAAACACTGATGACCTTCCTTTCTCACATTTTTCTATCTGTCCCATTTTCTTGAGATTTATTTTTCACCTCTTTGAAAGGACACCTTACTGTGCAGTTTTTTGCCACAGCACTTAAATGCATCTTTTCTTTAACTTTCTAAAGATGCTTCTGTTCAAAATGTTCTATTTCTTCTTTCTCTAAGCTTTTAGATGTGACAGGGAAATCTAAAAAAATCACCTTTTAATCTGAACTGGCCTGTGGTATGTCATACTTAAAAGACGTATCATTTAAATGAACTGAAAGAATAATTAAACCCCACAAAACCAGGAGCATTTCTATTTAAATCATCATGTTAACTTTATGGACCACCTGTGTCTCCAGGTACTTCAGCAAAGATGTTACAACAGATCACTTACTTCTTCTAGGTATGTTTTTCAAAGATTTCATGCCTGCAGTTAAAATGTGTTCTTACAAGAAGCAGTTTGTACAGAGGTAGTGATTTTGTTTCTTAGCGAAGTCATAATCATGAAAAAAACCTATCAACAACTGACAAAAAGAAAAAAGGAAAACTATTGCAAGCAATTAAGAAACAGTAATGAAATAGAAAAATAATAAAAAGTAAACTATTAAATTTTAATTTGGTCGTTCTCCACCGTTTTGATCCATAAAGTCACAGCATTGCCATAAATTATTTTAATAACTCCTATGTCAAAGGACTGAATGATCCAGGAATTGTGGGCAGATATAATGACTGGAGTGGAAGACGTATGAAATGAAGGTATTGGCTCAGGGATCTGCTTGAGATCCTATTTGCTTGCTCCTTGAACCATGAAGTCAGCCACAGCCATGTTTAATGCATGCTGGGTTTGTAGCAACATGGTCTTTACTGGTATTACAATGGGGAAAATCAGAATATATATTTCATTTCCACTGTGCTGTTACCAGCCTCGTGGAAACAAGTCTCTTGGCTAACGAGTAAATAGGCAGAAAGTGCAGTATTTTCATGCGGTTCTGCACAATTTTAAGCACAGATGTCAAAAGTTAATGCTTGAAAATTACCCTTTTCTGTAAACCAGTGACCTCCATCCAGCCATGTACCTTAGGGTATTTTGTGAAATAAAAGAAACAATAAAACACAGTGTATCGCTAATTACTGCTCTGAGGAGCTGAATGAGAAATGAAACCTTTTGCTGTAGTTACAGATACCAGAGGTGGGCCAAAACTTATTCATTTCTAGGGAAGATCTCTGAATTATAAAGCCGGTAATTCTCTCTTATGTGGCCCAAATAAGCCTATTGATCCTCCACAGATTCACTCAAAGGCCCAGGAGGTGGGAAGGTTTTGCCTGTTGTATATTTGGGTGAGAGCAGGATGGGATGGAAAATCGTTACACATATAAGCACATTTACTCCATAGGAAGTTAATAACTCTTTGCTGCTGAGCAGTTATTCATGCAGTTTTTACTGCCAGAAGGCATTAAGTGGGTTTAAAGAAACACAGATTTATATGAGGCATAATCTCTTGACTTCCCTTTGTAGATTAGGGTGTTATGTGATTGAATATCAATAATAAAAAAGCCAACTTTTCAACTTTTTTCTTTGCCGATCAATCTGGAACAAATCTGGTTTGAAATGCCATTGTAGCACCTATGAAATCTATAATGCAACCACCTCGTTCATCCCTTCTCTTTGTGGATGTTTGTTTTTCCGATTATTTCCCCATGACTTTCCTCTGCCAGGCAGATCTCCCTGTGGTGGGCTAGCAAGCAGGGAAGCGCCGCATCGGCTCCCCTCGAGCCACCCCTCTTCGAGGGAATCTGCGGCTGTCCTGCAGCGTCCCTGGCCACAGGGGTTGGCCACTGCTGACAGGAGCTGGCTGCTGTTATTGCTGTGCTGTCCTTCCCGAGTGGGGAAGGGGGCTCGCTGAGGTGTTGGATGGGGAAGACACCGGAGATAAAGGAGGAGAGAAGGGTCTTCGTATAGGTTCCAGCAAGATGGTTTATTGTGGAGGCTCCAGGGACGAAGACACTGGGAAAGCTGAAGGAAGGGTTATAAGGGGAACAGGGCAACCCATCAGGGAAGGGCAAATGGGCGGAGCGAAACTTGAGGGACAACTGGGGAACAAATCAGAATTGGGGAAGGAGGGACTGGGTAGGGAGGAACCAATGGGGTGTCGAAGTGAACAGAACTTTCGAGAACATAATGAATATTTAACAGGGGACATACATATTGAACGGAATACATACATAATAAACAGGGAATACAAACACGAGGGGGGAACACACACATGTGGCAGTGGTCCGATGACCACGAGGGCGCTGCAGCCCTCCAGAGGGCCGAGCCACCGCCACAGGGAAGCTTGCGGTTATGATGGAAAATGCAGTCTGCTCAAACCCGCATGCCCACAAACCAGAAATCACTGACACCTGTCCCTGCCTTGGCCCTGCAGGTGTACCTGACAGCCAGCACAGTGTATGGGCTGGAGGGACAGCTGACCAACCTGGAAGACGCCGCACGCAAGATCAACAGTGTCACTGAGGAATCTGAGCTGGCCGATCTGGAGGATCAGGTGGCCACAGCAGCTGCCCAGGTTCATCATGCAGAGCTTCAGGTGAGGACAGCAGCTCCTCCCCATCTGCAGGTTTCACACTGCCTTGCCTAACACCCACCTCACCGTACACACTTTGAATATTCCTTTGTACTGCCATAGTCTAAGGATGCTGACATCTAAGGATGCTGACTAACTCTCACGAGCTGAGCAGAGCGTAACTGAGCTGCGTAGCTCAGCCCAGCCAGATGTACTGTATGTTTGTTTCTTCCCTCAGCTTGGTTTTGGACGTGGGAGTGCAGCAGCCTCTTAACTGCAATACTAATGCTGGACTGCTCCTTGCTGCCAGGCAGCTCCCATGGTGCGCTCTGTGTCGTGTGCGTGGCTCCGGTCAGACTGCAAATAGAGTCTGAGGAAGTTTATCTAATCAGCAACTCGTAAAGCAGTTCCTAAAAGATGCCAGTGTTGGCAGCTCTCTACCAGCAAAGGCCAACAGCAGCCAGAGGCTGAGCCAAGCACAGAGCCTAGGGCTTGCATGCCTGCTGTGGGATTTAGGTGCTAAGCTGCACACATCCCAGCCAAAGGCAAGAAATCTTGGGCGCTGTGATCTAGCACGACTCTAGCGGGCTCCAGAAAGTCCGGGGCTCAGAACACATTGTGATCTGGTGCTAAAAGCTGAACAAGATAACGCTGCCAGAACTCAAGGGGCTGACATGGCTTGCAGCTCACTGCCCAGTCTGTACCCAGCAAGACACCCTGACCTGCCTGTGTCAGGATTTAATGGGAAGTACCTGGTGATTTTACTCAGTGGAAGCCTGCTCAGCTCAGGACTGAGCAAAGATCTGAGAGCCTGACATGTCTCTGATGTCAGAAGTGCATTGTTGCACTACTTGGCAAACTGGCAGTGGTGTTTTGTTGGCTTTGGTCATTATTTTAGGGTTAATCTGTTAATGGGGGTGACAGGGAGAAGGAAAGAGGCCTAAGCTAGGCGAGGAAGCCAATGGAAGATCTTCTGCAGAGTGAAGCCAGCTGTGGCTTCAGGTGTCATTGTGAATCAGGAGTGGGTTATGTGTCTGACTTCTCTGACTCTTCTTTCTCTTTGTCAACACTTGTCTCCACTGCTCTCAATATCACACTACTTTCCCCTGGCAATTTGTTTTCCATTCAGTATTTTTATATAGTGTTTGCCTGCATTTATGCATGCTTGTGTTTTATATGCATATACATTGGAACTATAATTATTTAAGATCAAATGTTTAGATTTTGTGACAGAGGATGTACTTCGCGTGTGTATGAAATTAATTTTGAGTTAGGAAATGTGTCCCCCAAAGTCATTCTTTGAATGTAGCCTTTTAAAAACACAACTTGAATGAATTTGGGATTATGAAGCTAAAGGTAATTGGGAGATAGCAGATGCAGGTTTTCTCTGCTCCTTTCTTTTTTTCCTCAAAAGGAGTAAAATGCCTCTTCCTTGGAGTCACAAGGTAGGTTGGATTGTTCTTTTACTCCATCTTTACTAACAGATTAAGCCCCTTTTAATGTCAGGACTAAAGAATGCAGGAAAGTGTCAGAATTGCTGAAGAAGTTAGCCATCTGTTTATATTTTCTTATTAAAGAGGATTTTACTGGGGGAGGGTTATATTTTAGTAGTGGCATCCACAGTAATTTTAAAACTTCTTTTCCCCCCTCCCCATCTGTCTGTCTCTCTCTTTTATTTTCTTTGAAGATTTCAGATATTGAGAGCAGAATATCAGCTCTCACTGTTGCAGGCTTGAACGTGGCTCCCTGTGTTCGCCTGACAAGGAAACGGGATCAAAAGCAAACAAACCAGGTGCCAGAACATTATGTAGTATTCAAAAATACATTGGGGAAATCTTGCCTCTTTTTCTATAATGGAGTTGAGTAATGCATATGTGTTGTTTACAGATGCATACAATAGACACATCAAGACAGCAGAGGAGAAAACTTCCAGCTCCACCAGTAAAAGGTGCGCTTAAATTGTTATGTGAATTAGAGAGAGAGAGAGACTCTCTTTATAAGATTCAATATAATGTACAGGTCAGCAAAGTAGGGAAAAGTTTAAGTTATGAAATGAACAGAGAAAGCCTAATAGACTGTCCCATCCTCCTCATTTTCCACTGACTTGCATTATATAAAATACCCCTTTGTCACATTAAAAAGCATCACCACTTTCTCTTCAGTGAAAGTTGTGACAGTGACAAGTAAACAAGAGCAGAGGCAGAAGGCTGAGGAATGTTGAATACTTGCCCTGCAAGAGGAGGAGTGCTGCTGCTCCAGCATGGCTGGGGTTAACTTTGTGAGACCCAAGTGGTCGTAGCATTTTATTTACCAAAAGCCAGTTGCCACCCTCCACAACCCACCACTTCCTTAGCATCTACATTTGCTGATTTCAGCCCATATGAAGTGGCTCAGCAATGTTCCTGGTATGTCAGACAATGGCTGTGAAATGTCTTTGTAAAATCAAGTGGGTTTTTTATTTCATGATTTTTTGTGGGTTTTCATTGTTGTTTTTTTTTTTTTTAACTCTGCAGTGTATTATCTCTGACAATTCTAGGGCTTGGTTCACTGCACTATTCTTTTGTAATTCCACTGATTGACATGGCCTCAAACTTTAATAAATTTGGAGTACCACAGCCTGCTGTTTTTAATTTAAAATAAATCCAGCTTTCCTCATACATCTTATATCTCTTATATAGAAGCTGTGACTCTTCAGAAGTGTTTTTATATCTGCTTCAATCTCTTATGTGAAAAATCTCCCCTTTTGTATTTTGCCCAGGTGAAAAAATAGATAGTTCTCCAGTAGCCACTGTCAGAACATTTAACAGAAACTTCATGCTTCAAGGATCTCTAACACAAAGAACTAAAGAAAGGAAAAGCACTGCCAAGGACTTAATGGTAAACAAATGTTTTCAAAACTCTGTTAAAAGCTGTTAAAGAGAGAGATAGCACTATCTGTGTAGGCAGCTGTATTTCAGCATCTTCAGAACTCTTTTTTTTGATAGTTTGAGGAACAAGTATGACCAGTGTCCTGGAAGATGTCTGACTATGTACCATAGAATAGCAGCTCCTGAATGTCAGCCTGTGATAATGTAGCCTGGCTGCCAGGTCTCCAGGAATGTGCTACCCTTATTTTTTAAAGAATAAATAAATTTGTCATCCCCTGCATTTCAGACTTCTGAACCAGACCCTCACTGAACCAGCTGCACATTGTAACTCGGCAGGTGAGAGTCACCTTGAATTTCACTAATTGTTGAGAAATGTTCAAAGGTTACCTTAGTGGAATTTGAGGGGTAGACAGGTCCCACATTGGCTCTGCAGGGTTTGAACAAAGAGGCTTCACTCAGGACACCCAGGACAGCTGTCAGTCATTTCTTCTACAGCAGCCATAGAGGGATAAGGAAAAAAGCGGACTGTCCCAAAGCAGTCTGCCACAGGAAATGGGGGGAGTATGTGGGGAGGTGAGAAGGGAAAGCTCTGGCTCTGTTCTTCAGTAGGCTTGTTTAGTCCTTCACTCATGTTTTTTTCTTTCCTGTCCCTTTCTCTTCTAGGAACCTGCTATAGGATCTGCTGTGATGTACTAAACTTATTCCCTACTGCCAATAACACACTGCCTAAGGCTGTACACTAGAGTGCCTTTTCTTAACAGCCATTGTGTATGTCCAGCTGAAAATGGACCCTCAAGAACCCACAGAGCCTCAGTTATAGGGCTTCATTTGGATACCTCACTGAGAAAGCTGTCCAAGTCTTCAGCATTGTGGTCTGCTACAGGAAACTCTGCCTTAAAGTTCTCAGAGGACTCTAGACAGGATGCTATGTTTCAAAAGCAAGGCTCCACATTTTAAGATGCACTTTTTCTCCCTATCGATTGTACTAAAGTATGTCGTCTTTAAACTGCAGTATGTTTTTGTACACTCAATCAGTCATAATTATAGGCCAATTAATCTGCCAAAGCAGACCTGTGATCCATATTTGCTGGCCTCTTACTAGTCATGTGGGCATCTGTCTTGTCGAGCAATAAGAACAACTCTGTGCAGTGTGTGCTGCTTTTCAGCTGCGTGGAGGGCGAGGAGGATCCGTGTACCTCGCTCTGCTCCCAGGGAGTCAGTGGAAGTCTTGGGAGGGTTGGTAGGAGAAGAAAGACTTCTCTGTTCACTGAGAGTACATTTCGCAGATGGAATGTTCCAGCTCCAGAGGCAGGGATATTGCTCTAGGCAGCGGGGGTGTCGTGCTGAACCAGAAACTGGTGGCCACACATGCGGACCAGATGTCTGCTGAGTTACAGTCCCAGTGTCTGGAAACATCTGAACACTGTTAAAGAAACCAACACCTTCGTGTGTCTCGTTCTTCTTGGCAGCATTGTCCACTTGGTGGTGGCCAACCGTGCTGTAGTTCAGGAAAAAATTCTGTCCAAACCTTTAAGATTGGAAAAAGGAAGTGAAAGCATTGGGGATGAGATCTCTGCTGACTGACTGGTGGTTGTAGGGTGGCTGCAGCTTGCAAGAGATTCCTTTCTGACTTTCACTGGTGTTTCTGAGGAGGCAAATGTAGCCCAGACATCAGTTCCTATACTAGTCTGGAGCCACCAGAGAGTAGCTGGGGCCTGTTGCTGGTGCCACGTGCACCCCACTACCACTGGACCACTCTGAATTGGATTGTGAATAGTGATATTCCTTCTTTCATTTCTTGAGACCCTTAACAGGTGAGTCAAACTAGAAGGCCCTTCGGCAGATGCCCAGGAGGGAGGATGCTGCTTACAGGGTGTCCCTCTCACCCTTTTGTGGGAGAACATTGCCAATTTGTGGTATTTTTCGCTCTGAAGAATACAAAGAAGGTAGTCAGAGGAGGTGATAAGCCAGTGAATCCCTTACCTTCCACACCAGTTGCAGAGCAGGTACCCAAGTGCAGATGGGGTTGACGTGAAATGTGCTATGAAGGAAGGCACGGGCTGGCAAGTTCCCCCTCAGCATTAAGGGGTGGTGAGCTCTCCCAAGAGCTGTGGGTACCAGGAAGGAGGAGAGTTCCTTCTTTCCCTGGGCTCCCAGTGAACACCCACGAGCAGAGTGCCACACGTTACCTGCCATGCAGCAGGAAAGCAGTTCCCTGGGACACCACGCCATGAAATGTCTGTGGTTGGGCAAACACAAGCAAAACTGGGCAAATTTCCTGACTAGGCTGGATTTAGGGGAGTGAGTGGGGAAGACAAGGAATGGGTTGGTTGGGTTGATCGGAAAAACAGCGCCAGTTGCAAATCTGCCATCCACATTTGACATCTAGCTTGTCAGTCCTCTGATGTCCAGCTGCATGTGAGGAACCCTTGGAATAAATACAACCATCTTCCCACTTGTAAGTGTCACTCCATCCCTTCAAGGAATTTCCATCTGCCCAAGATCTGACCCAATGTGTTCATTCTGGGTGAAATTAGGCCTTCTTTTACTCTCACACAATACTAGTTCTCTGAAATTGGTTTGCACAGATGTGAGGGAAGAATTTGGCCCACTCTGTTTAATATATAAATATATATATAAAACAAATAGATTTTATTTATATATGCAATCCAGTAAAGGAGATTAAACAGAGTAGGATGCCTAGTAATTTTTTTGTTATTCAATCTCCTCCTCCATTGACTGTTCTCGTGTATGTATACAATACATTCCCAGGTTCTGGTTTATGCAGGTATGCGTGTTATGAAATGTCATTAATGGTGGTTGGTCTGCATATTCGTCTAATAAATAATAACTAATATTGTGTATGTAATATCAATACAGAAATGACTAATTTTAATAGAATAACTCTTTGGCTTTTTGTTCTGTTAGTGTGATTTAAACAAGCCAACAAAGTTTGGAGTAGGTTGTTTTCCTTAAGAGGCATGAAAAGCAACTATTATCGTGTTACAATGTTAAAATATTCAGTCTTCTTTGACAGACAAATGTGTACTGTGTAGGCATTGCAAAAAAAAAGAAAAAAACCTTAAAAAAAAAATCCCACCTGCTCTAAGGCATTTGAATTTTTACAAATGTTTATCGTGCCAAATACGTGCAAAGATATAATTTACTGTTTTAAAAAAATCATAAAAGCATATGTTATAGCACACAAAGAATTATTTTGTCATCAAGTGATTTCAATCTTTAGTGTTAATATTTATATTTAGATTAATTTTTATAAATGAAAATATTTTAATGGGTAAAATGAAGACTATATGACCTATTTGATTAAGTCTGAGTGAATATTAAGCTTGCCTTGTTGTTGTTATCTGCATACTCACCAAGAATTATTGTCAAGAGAAATTATAAAAGAGTAAAAGCAATTTATGAAAAGAATGCCTTTTCAATGACTTGATTCATAAAGAAAACCAAAAAGTTCTTCTCTGTTGTTTGCATTTCTGTGCACTTTGGCCCGGAAGCGTGCAGAACCCGCAGCCACACAGGGTGCTGAGGCACTGCCTGTCCACAAGTGGCACCGTCACAGCCGGGACACGGGCATCTCCAAAGGGGTGCCGGGGTTTGCCGAGGGCAAGGGGGCACGCTCGGTTCACACCTCCTCCTCCTCCTCCTCTATGGCTGGGGTGGGAGGAGTCCTGTTAGGAACATTTGCTGGTGAGTTGTCTCCAAACCATCGAGTCTGTTGGGTGAAATACCCTCTCAAGTGCAGTTTCTCAGGCAGAATTTCTTGATTTCTCTCTGGGATTGCTACAAAAACTGAGCAAGAACCCTGCCGATAATCTTAGTCTCGCACTTCCGAAGTTCCGTGCAATGAATGTGGATCAAAATATTTATCGGCATATCTTCTCCAGCATGAAAGCATTCAGTAAAATTAGTGTGTTTTAAGTAACACTTTGGGTCAGCAGATACGTTGTGTTGATGCCTTGATGGGGCTACCTAAAAATAGAGGCTAGACAAAATATTTATTGAAGGGCCTTCAGGTACCCTTTGGGCAGTCAGAGCCCCAGGGGTTACACCCAAAATGGACGACGAGTCACGAGTTTTTCATACTTTTATAAGTTTGGTTCATTTGCATATCAGGGTTAATTCTCCAATTACAGCTTCAGGTAATGAAGTAATTTACCCCAAGTTTACTCCCCCTGTAACCCACTGTTCTTTACATTTCTCGGAGCCTGAGACAGTAAGGTGTCCTTGAGTTTCAGGCCTAGAGAGGATTTGTTTTGTCTGACCAGAATGGGAGAACAGTAGCTAACAGGCTATATGGAGTTTTTAGAATTATACACTAAAAAATAACAGGATATGAAAAATGTAAAAGCTAAAACCCTAAGGCATCAGTATTATAAATGGTAGTAACTCCATTATTATAATAAAAACCCATCCCTTGCTGACAGGCCATTTGCAAAAAGAGAAAGAAGGGTTAAAATGTCTGCAATGGTTAATTCAACCATTATTCAATTTTAGTAGTAATTCTCACAAAGCACAACTAGAAGTGGAAGTCCATTCAACTTTGTGCTTTGCAGAATGATTCATGGCCTGGATTTAACCATCAGTTATTACCTAAATTGTAAACTATCTTTTTTGGATATAAATCATAGATTAAACTGTATTATTCCTCTTAATAGTTATTAATCGAGATGAAACACATTGTAAGTAGCACTTCTAATAAAAGTTATATAACAAAGTTATATTCTCATGAGGAAATAGGGGTATTGAGCTGCATCTTCAGGCTTATTGATGTGGACTAATGTAGCAGATGGTACATGGCTTTTGATCCTCAAAGAGTGACTTTAGCTTGCTCACACAACGTACTTGGAAATAATGACATTGTTTTAAAGGGAATCAGCTCGTTCAGGCCCTTGCCCCTTTTGGATAATGGTGCATGATTATATGCAGTAGGCACAAAACTACTCCAAGGAGTTCAATTAGCCAATTTTTTTTTCTTCAGCAGGGAGAAAATACTTATCTTTGATAGGAGCTCCTCTTTGTTCATTAATACATCTTTCCAGCAGTACAGGAAGAATCATGAAGGGCCAATGGGTACTTCAGGGAGACATTCTTAGGAGTGGATGTTAACAATCTCTATAAAAGCTACACACAAGAACCAGCACATTTCATGCCATTAATGCAGGTACATTAAAAATTGGTAAGAGCCTTTGTTCTTTCTTCCAACCATTGCTTTTTATTTTTACATATCAACAGCCATTGACTTTGAAATATGACAGACTCATTTAAATGTGAATGATACATTTAACACTGCAGAGTTTAAATCCCAGCCCAAAAGCTGTGTGGGTTTTGGATAAACCTAACAGTGAACCTAGCAGCGAACAGGATCAGGAGATTGATGGGGATGTACAATGAAGAAACATTTTTATGAGCAGCGGTGGCACTCAGTGCTGGTGTCCATGCATTGTCTTTCACCTGCACCCTGAACCTGTTTCTGTTGGAAGGTACTTTCACGAGAAGCAGAAAGAAGAGCAGCGTGGGATTGCTAGGCAAAAGCAGAACTGTAGGTCTGAGGTGCAGGGGAGGGCGCAATTCAAAGAACAGAGGTTGGGTCGCCACCTCGGGGAACAGAGATCACCAGTCATTGTCCTCTGTGCCCAATAATTTTTGCTCCCACAAAGCATTCAAGATGAAATCCAGGTGTCTGCTCACAGGCCTCAGGCTGCCACGGCTGCTTCTCAGCTGCCTCTTCCCAAAGCGACCGATGGGGCGAACGCCACGGCCCACATACCAAAAAGGGTCGATCTCGGGACCTGGAATTCAAAGCAGTCAGTGAGGATGTACCACTGCACTTGGATGCAGCGTTTCCTGAACATCTTGAGGATGTTAGACAGCTTACTTGTAGCCCAGGAGAAGAAAAAAAAGAAGGGAAAGGCCATAGCCAGACACACAGCTTACTGGTGCCTTTGAGGGTTACTTTCCATGTGTAGAGACCAAAGGAAGAGGATTCAGGTGCAAAATTAATTTTCATCCATCTGGGCTGCAACCTGCATTACTAACATAAGCCAAAGGGCTCGTGGAAATTTTCTGCAGTAGTTACCAGGTACACTATTTCTACAGGCTAACAAATCCACTGGATTGCAGAGGGGCTTCCTACATGAGACATAAACAGGAAGAGTTCATTCTTGTTCACTTAGGAAGTTGTTTTCATGGATGACTATTTTTTTTCTTTTAAAGCTCTAACACACAACTTATTTTTGTGGTCTAGTGCAGTTTCAGGGCAGGTGTGCAGAGGGTTATAGTTGTATTAAAAGACAATCATATTAAAAAGATTATTTTAAAAGTATTAAAGACTATATATTAAAAGATACAGCAGCAGGGAAATTCTAAAACACGCTGGAGATGATACCACCCTAAGGAAATGCCAAATCGTTCCAGAGCCAGATAGCTGTCAGGAAGAGGAATAAATTACAATTTAAGTGCATTATGTATCATCCCAGTCACATGAAAGTCTCAGTCAAGGCAGGAGGATTTTCCCCTGTGCATTTTGATGCTTGAATAGAGGAAAAAATTCACTTTGCCATTAAATGTCTCCATAAATACATCTTTTAAGTCTTTCAGCACAGTGTTTAACAGCCTTCCTACTCAACAAAACCCAAAAAACTTCCTTGTTTTTCACCTGTGTACCTAAAATCTGAGGTTCCCAACATCTCTAGTCCTCTTTAACGAGGAGAGGTGTGGCACTGAGCCCACACACCTTACTCTCCACAACCCCTCTCTCCTACTCCACCTACAATTATCAGCCTCTGCTCCTTGGGGGAAGATGAGATTTCTTGATAAGATTTTCTCAAAAATCTTATGGATTGTGTGCTAGTTTTAACTTGGAACACACGGTATCATCCCTCCCCTGGATACCCTCAGTTCTTCACAGCATCTCTGGAGATAGATACTTCAACCACTTGTAATTGGACTTTCAGACAACTCACAGTCCCAGACAGAACTGAAGATGTCTGTAAAGTGAACTTAAGCTTCTGGTCCTTGCTTTCTTTTTATTATATAGAAGTAGTTGTGTATGTCTACAGAACACAGCTGAAAACTTGGTGCTTAAATATTTGATGTATATCACTTCACACATTAGTGTCTTCTCTGATATTTATCAAAAATAATGCTATTTGCCTTGGCTAATTAAGGGCTGTGAGAAGGACATGAGGTTCTGTACATGCACTGACAAGGGCAAATGGAAACACAGGGCCTCACACCAAGGTTTCACCACAGAAACACCTGCGTGATTTGCTGTTGAACTTTGCCTGAGAGCCCAGCTCTGATCCCTCAGTGCAGCAGAGACTGTGGGGTCACCATGTCAGGTGAGACTCATACTTACTTCTGTTGTCTATCTGATGTTTAAATGGCCTGCTCTGTCCCGAAGCAAAGCTGAGCGACACCAAGAGCATCAGGACATAGACAGTGACCAGCTTTAAGTGGCTTGGTGACCACTGGGCACGTGGTGTCCAGGAGATTGGATGCCACATGACGGAGCAGTGGTGGGAAGGCTGTAAGGAGAAGAGTGAGCATGGGGAACACGTATGAGTTAAAGCTCTCAAGGTGAAGGAATGTGTCAATTGTAACGGTATGTTCCTCTCCATCAGATCCATTTCATGGCTCTAAGTTCTGTGGAACACTGATGTGTCCTGGGCATTTCTGTTTGAAGGCAAAGGCTATGAAGTGGGCCATCTACTGAGATAAAAACCGGAGAGTTTTTCTCTCCAGCAGTGAAAGCCTTCACAGAACACTCGAGTCCTGGCCTTGAGCTCACGGCTGATTCCATATGGCTCTGTATGACCACGGGCGTTGGCCACCAAAGTGTGTTTTAGCCACTACCACCAGCATCCTTTCCTTGCTTGTAAAACGTGTCTAACATTTGTGTTTTACACACTCGTTTTACAACTAAATGCATTTTAGTGTGAATGTCAATGCTCCTCCTGTGCCATTACACCCTTTTTTTGCCAGCGTGCAAAACTCCAATTTCCAATCACAGTTTCCACTGGTAGATGTCCCAGTCCCGTAAAGGCACCCAGGTGCAACAGAATGAGAAATCCCTCCCAATTCCCACAGGATAGGCTGGGCAGAACAGAAGGTGTTGAGCTGGGCAAATTGCATCCAGGAAGGGGAGGGAGCCAGGCTCTGGTTACCACTGTCTCTGGCATTTTGTACAAGCTTCCTCGCAGCAGCTCTCCCAGCTGTCATGCCAGGATGGTCTGTCTTGTGACATGCAAGGTCTGTCTCTACATTTGACATCCTGGAGCCTTTGCCTATAGAGCAGGAGCCTATTTGCTTAAGCATCATGCAAGTGATGTACATATACAGGCACAGAGGCTGTAGGAAATCCTCTCAGCTGTGCCTACACAGAGGCTTCTCTTTGTGCATAGGTGGAATTTTTCCCCAGTTGCTGCCAAAATCTTAGCCTGCCTTCAGTACAGGCAGAGCAGGAATGAAAATCTTTGATGCAAGATGCTCCCAGACACACCAAACAGGCAACACAGCAAAAACACATGAAGAAGTTGGTTGTGTCTTTCACTAAAATGCGGTCAAAAGCTCCTTCACCCCTAGTATTCAGTGTAAGTTTCTCAAGGGCTTTTCCCCCCACTGACAGTTGCTTACCAGGCAGCTTAGAGGAAAGTGATTTTAACTCGGGATTTCAGAACTGCAGATTAACTTTTTCTAACTTGAATATCTCATGACAATCAGGACTAAATTATCTTATGATGTAGAACCACATGGGATGAATTGTGCCTTCAGTTTCAGCTGGGGTACCTCTCCTGTTGCTCCATTTTTAGCAAAACCTTAGGTTCAGTGAGACAAAAACAAGGTGTTTTGAGGCATCTCTCTGGTGTGTTTACAGGGCTGCTGACAGGCTTTCCAGGTTACTTGCTCTCTGGTTTTGTGTCTTGGGTTTTTTTTAGGAACCGAGTTATAGAAAGAAAGAGCTTGGCTTGAGCTCATTATTGATAAAAGACAAAAATACAAGGAAAAGCTTTTAGCACACACTTTTTCCTAAGCACTGCTGTGTCTTAGTCCCCACCAGCTGGTCCTGTGCCTGAATCAGCCACTGCAGCCACTTTCTACAGCACTGATATGTACTGAACTTTTTGTTCATATCCTTATCTTGGCCAGGGTTTCTGTGAAGAACATTGCTCCCACTGCTCCTCAATAAGTAACATGCCACCCCTAAATAATCAGGAGGCTCAGCATCTCTAATCCTCCCTAATTTTTCCTACACCTAATTTTCCCAACACTGTTTATACGGGAAGAAACAGAGACTGAGGTACTGCTACAAACTTGACCCTGAGCATTTCTAACACCCAGCTCCATCGTGTCACTAAGCAAAAAGCCTGGGTACCCATGCACAGTCCTTTCAAGAGTCATGTGGCTGAGATGGTCTGTGATCTCCTCAGGTCCAGACCTACCTTAGCCCACAGACCTGCAGCTTTCTTCCAAAAGGAAAATTGAAAAAAAACAAGACCTCACAAAGTCAAGCTGTGTGCCTCCATTTTCAACTATTAAATAATCATAAAAATTTTAAAAACTGACTAGTTGCAACAAAACTTGACACAATTAAAAGTTTCAGGAATAATTTTGCTCCTGGAGCTCAGCAAATTTCAGTGCTACTGTCATTTGATCAACTTGCCACTTCTGCTTGGTGCCCAAGCAGAGCCTTTACATTTTGGCTGAACAACATCTGTGACAGCAGTCTGGCAACTTTAATCGACATGAGAGGGAAAATTAAAGCCACAAATGAAGTTACAGTGAAGCAGCAGTATCACAGCTTGCCATGGGTCTGCCTCATGAGGAGTCGGAGACCAGCCTGGCTCTCCCTCTAGGGACACGGGGTCTCTTATCCTACCAAACTCAAGCTCCGCTGCTGACCCATCAGATATAACCCTACCACGGTTGTCCTCGGAAGACGAGGTGCTATTAACTCTTTACACCCTAAAGCAGCATCTCCCTTGAGGTCAGCGGCTGTGTACACCCCCTGCGATGCAAACGTGAAAAGCTTTCCTGTTCGAAAGCAGCGTTGGAAGCATCACCGAGGGATGAGACCCCAGGAGAGCGCAGGCCCGGGACCAGGCTGGTTTCAGCGCCGAGCGGCAGGAGAGGCGCAGGGCTGTGCTGCGGAGTCCTGCCTGTGCTCTCCCTGCAGGGCACAGCACTGCCCGCGGGGTCAGCCACCCTGCCTCGCCACGGTCTGCTACGCCAGCAAAAACTGAGCAAAAGTTACTGAGCACAAGTTACTGAGCACAGGGCACAGCTGTGTATGTTAATGTTTTGGGCTAAAGCCCAAAAAGAAAAAAGGAAATTCAGCAAGAAAGAGCCTGGACAAGCGCTGAAGCAGATAGGGGAAGGCACTCACCTGTGTGCACCAAAGCTGCTTCTCAGGTAGTGTCGCTGCTCCAAGCAGAAGCAGGGCAGCTGATGGGGGCATGTGCCTTTTATACTGGAGGGAAGTGGACTTGAAGCAGGGAGGGGGAGTCAAGAGGTGGGCCAGCAGGACGTCAGCAGTACTAGTGAGCAGGATTTAAATTTACAAAAGGAGGGGTAGGAGAACGGAGGCTCTATCAAAAAGCCATTGATCAGGGCAGGGGGCAGGGAGTAGAAGTTGAGGGCGGCGCCAGGGGATTTNCAGGAAGAGAGCAGAGGGAAGGGGGCTGCTGCCATGTCCCTGTGGGTGGGGGGGCACAGACAGACGGGAGCAGCTACACTTTTTGCAAAGGAGAGCCAAGCTCTCTGTGCTGCCCAGCCGAGATGCTCTGTCTGAAGAGCGTATCTGCAGGGGGAAACACTCATGGCTGAGGATGAGTTGTGGGGAGAAAGAGGAGATGGACAGTGGGGAGCTATCAGAGCCAGCAAGCTGGAACAGTCAGTCCACACACTCCTTCCCCAGCCCTTGTTCCTCTTGCTGTTGTCCCATCTTTGTGTTTTGCTTAGGATCTTACTTGATGGCAGCTCTTGTTTCATTCGGCCCCAGCCCACAGCTGGGATCAACCCACCCATGCGTAAGTTTTAAGTCACACTGCAACACAGCACACAAGTAGCTGATGAAATCAGTAGTGACTCAGTGCTCAAGCAGGCCCTTACCAGTTTTGTGGCAGAGAAAATTTCATCTGCATGAGGCCGGTATCTCAAGTAATATTGTATTTTTACAATAGGTGTCTCTTCTGAGTGGTTATTTTTAACTCTGTCTCTTGACTAATGTGTCACCGCGGCCCTGCTGTTAGGGATCTTGCTGCTGTAGAAGCTAAGACCTTGTTTACTCTGGAGGTTTGCAGGGGAGAGCAGCTGAACTGGCAGGTGCTTCGCTCCTTGGGCACCATCCTGCAGAGAGGCTGAGATGTAAAGCATTACCGGGCTGACTGGGAGCTGCAGGCTTTCTCTTCACAGATCCATGTTCCTTCTCTGTTCCTGGTGAGGTACCCGAAGGAACAATTTTAAGGCTGTGCTTTGAAAGGGGGCTCTGACACGTGACCCCATCCATAAACTGAGACCGCATAGGAAATGCTGCAATCCCATTAGGATGAAGAGGAAGTTCAACAGCAAATATGTTCAGTTTTTCTATGAAGACGCTTCCAGTTGGGAAAACCTCAAAGCACAAATAATGCTATTTCACTGTAGGCACCTCTCAAAAGAAACAAAATCATTTTATTTCCTAGGGGCAGTTTGTGGGGTACTTCTATGAGGAAGCATGGTAAAATGTTGCCTGGCCCTGCCCTCACTCACCATTCAAGCATCAAGTACCACTGGGAGAGTATGGTCACTAATTGCAGGGATTTTTCATTTCTGTGTAACGGTTTGTTTTTTGGGCACATGTATGAACAAAAATGGTAAAGAAGCCTGAGAAATACTCTTCTGTTCTCCAATTTCCATCCAACAACAGCTAAAAGAAGTGTCTTCCTCATCCAAGTTTTCAAGAGTTTACTCAGACTACTCAGGATCACAACTGCAAAATATGAAGAGCACTTCAAGTCCATGGTAGCACAAAAGGTCTTTTTGCTATCACAAATCAATAATAGATATACATGCTTTTCTCAGAAACCTCCTTTTAGCGTGTTCCCTTTGAACCTTGCAAACACTCCCTACCTAAAAATCAATCTGCATCCAAGAACCAGGCAGCGGCTGTGCTTCTGCCGTGCTAATTTTGTGCGCATGTGTGCAGAGGGTATCTTCTTAGTAAGTAAAACCCTTCATGGCTTCTCATTGCAGATCTTCTCCCTTACTGATTTTCACATTTATTTTGACCAGAAAATGTGAGTATCCTTTCATGACCTCTGGTGGGCAACTGCTGGCGTAGAGGTTCCTTTTCTCCAGCATATGCAGGACCCTTTCTTCTTTTGTTGTTTTGCTGGTGATCCTATCATCTTAAAATAGAAGCAAAAGTTTTTTTCACCACATTTATTTTTTCTAGTCTTGCTGGCATTGCAGTGTGAGCCTTTCCATAACACAGATCATTTTCACCGATTGTCACCTACATGGAAGTTACCACATAAAACAAAATGCAATGTCTTCACGTTAAGAATGCTTGCTTATTGATAAAGGCTGCTTGTAAATAATATACAAAATAAAATAAAAAGAAACCCCAACCATACACACACAAAAAGATTTGTTATTAGGAGAGCCAGCATTTAAAATGCTCTAATATGATCATTTACCTTCATTCTGGCCCAAAGTTGATCTACTGCACTATCTTGGTTTTGACAGTGGACAACAAAGAACATTTATGGAAAAGTGTAAAAACAGGGCAGCATATTTTCACGTTTCCCACTATACTCTTCTCACAGACCCTTGAGCCCTATGGTCCAGAGACTTCCCAAACCAAATGTTTCTTTGTGGTAGGTAGCCCTTGATGGGCTTCTTCTCTTTCACTGTTGCTTCCCGAACCCATGTAAATTCTCAGCATCCACAAAATTGTGTGCCAAGGACTTCACAGCTCTTTCTCTGCTACAAGAAGGATCATGGCTGTGCATCTGTTCTGGACACACTACTTCCCAGTTTCAAGAGCTTTCATTTTCACTTTCATTCAAGTATTTTCATTTTCACTTTCAATCATTCTGACTTCATGAAAGGCTACTGTAAAATGTTCTCAGCAATGAAGAGTAATAAATTATGTGACAGTACGATTAAATGAGCCACATCAAGCATTTCTCTTACCAAAGTAAACTTTACTCCATCCTCATTCAATGAACATCATCATTTCTATCCACCGGACCACAACTGAACCACCACAATGCTGTGTACAGTACTCAGAAGCTTTCACAGAAATCGTCCTGGCTTCTCAGAGTCTTTTCAGGCAGCTGTGACTTTATTTTGCTACCCCACTCATAGCAGGTCTTATGCTTTGGCTGACAAAAGCAAGTCAGCTCATGCAGCACAGAAATGTGAAAGCCTTTTAGACTTGGGAGGAACTGGGAAAGAGCTGTCAGGGGAACAAGGGTTGTGAAAGACTGAACCGGAAAGATCATCTAGAGGGCAGCTTGGTCTGCAGTGAAGGTGCAAAGGTTTGTGTGTTAAAACTTCCATTCTTTTCTTATTTCTGAGGGAGAGGCTGGGCACACGCTGTCTTCTTTGTAGAAGATCCTTGAGAAGAACTCAAGTCCTGCCTCACACACAGTTAAAGACTCCTGCACATAAAATTCCTGCGTAAGTTATGAGCAGGAACAGGGCTGAGCCAGCTGCTAGCTAGTGTCTCAGTGTCTCAGTGGGAAGGCTGGCCAGGGATGCACCAGGGATGCAACTAAATCAAAAGGCAGCAGATACACAGGTGTGAAGGGTTGTGAGGAGGAAAGCAACTTCCCAAGGTAAGGAGAGGTCAGGCTTCTGGGCAGGAAATGCTGAGGGGGATGAATGGAGATAATAGGAAGGTATTGCCTGGAGGCTGGAGTGACCCAAGAGAACAAGGTCCAGGGAGCCTGATGCAGAGAAATATTCTTTGACAAGACAGCACCAGAGGCCAACAGTGAACTACAGCTTTGATGACAAATTCTACAATTTAGTTTTCTCAAAGAACTAATCCAGATCTTCTTTTTTCTGTACTTCTTTTGCTGGTCAGAGCCTTCCACAAACAGAAGGCGAAAAACCACAAAAGCAAAGACATTTGATGCAGTTGGATGGAGA